>CM010314.1:4823235-4866253 GCA_001923025.3 Taenia multiceps
CAACATTCTCGTCAAAATTAGGTGACTGCGACGTTTACAACACCGATGGGCCATTATGTCGTCTACTGTGGCGGCGGTGTTTTGTGCCGTTTATAGCTCCTCGAAATAAAACTGCAATTGACGAGTAATGCTTGCAGTGGTGACACGCGCAATCCAACTGCAGACTGAAAGACCAACTGACGGTGTAATAAAGTGGCAAGTGATTGTGTGAAAGTCTTGTTCTATTTTTGAAGCTTTGTACTGATTTATTCAACGTCGCTGGTGGATGGACAGGTTACCATACTTTACTGTAAGCATCAGCACTATTTTGTATCTGCGGAGAATTGGTCATAATTTCGACTGCATCGGCACCACTTTTGTCGAGATTGTCCAGCTCACCCTCCTGAGTTTTAGGCAGTAGTCGTGACTGCTTCCAACGATTAGCTCTCTCGCAGTTCTGTTGCAGTGTCTAGAGTTTTAATTGCGTCAGGTAAACAGCGAAACGGTGGTCGAGTTGCCAGCACATACACAGTAGTTGGATACGCATGCGAAATTCAAATTTCTGTACTCTGTTGAATCGCGCATAGCTTTTGCATGCAATGATAATTCGAGCTATTGAGTGTCAGAGCATCAGAGAGCACTAAGATCTTTACGAGGGGTGTAAATACGAATACATCCAGAATATTGGTTGATCTTCATAACCTCCACCAGGCATTCAATCCCTTTTCGCTGTCAAGGTGGCCCACGTGCCAAGCGGCGGGTAAGGACATTCACAAAAATTCTGCTGATGTTTGCAAAGCAGCACATCGCTGCTCTGTTTGCAGAAAATGGCATGTATAGACGAAGAGAAGTTTCCCTACCTTTCTACACGCTTTGCTGTCTTGTTGCTGTACTCGTCATGCATGGTGTCTTTTGCAGCTTTATGAAGTTAATCATGCTCTCGATACCATCGGCAATGCATGCAATGCTACTTAGTGCTACGGAGTACCCGTCCATCAGGATACATTGAATTCCACAATGTGAACGCTGATGATAAAGATTTCGAGAATATTAAATACGAACCGATGTGTATTACTGCTCAATGAATGATCATTTTCCAAACTGCCAACCATTTCCGGATCGATGAGAAATGAGCGTTTGCGACACACTGCATTGAATCCGATCGCTTGTTAGGTGCTCAGGCTAGTGTTCTAAGAGTTCCTTTAAAATACTGCAATAAGGATTTAGTCAAGATAATGACCAAGACAGGGACAACCTTACTTAAAGACATAGTTTGATTGCTCTTGCAACTCTGAGGTTTGAGTAGTGAAAACGTGACGTTTCGCTCTTGTGCTTACACTCGACGCGATGGCCCGCGAGTTGAGTCAGGAACTCCTCAATCCTACCATGCACCAGCAATAAATGTTCTGCCCTACTATTGTAGCCCATTCCCAATGCTCACAACCAAATCCAAAATTCTTGAGACATCAAATGAAAAGCATTCATTTGCAGCGGTCCATGACCTCCTTCAGGTGATGACAGACTGGTAGGCTGCAGACATGAATATTTTATGCCAAGGTAGAGGGAAGAACCGCTAACATCAAAAATTCAGCTTAGGCAAATTGAAGTTGAGGAAGTTGCGTCCAGGAAGTTGTCACCTCACTGTATAGCTCTCCCACTGCTTCAAGCTTCACACCAATTGCTCCATCAAGCATTGGTCTGTTAAATGGTTGAAAGGAGACCTGTATGACTTGGTTGAAAGAAACGTGGTAATTTACATACTGGTAAGTCTACCACTGTTGCGGTATCTGCAAAGCAAGGTTGGTCAGTGCAAATGTATCCAAATATTGCATTTAGCGGTAGCATTTCTTGCGAAACACTGCCATTGAGGAGGAGCAAGGGAAGGAAGGGTAATTTTGTTAGAGAAAACTTGTCTGACTTTGTTTTGTGCTCCGCCTCTAAAAACCTTCAGCAGGAATCTGCATGGTCTGTAGCAATATGACTCTCCTTTTCACTTACGACTGCACATCGGTCAACTAGTAGCTAGCCATAAGCGGGGTTGCCTCCATAAATTTACTAGCTAAACAATAAATCAAATGTAACAAATGTTTGGTGCTGTGGATAGGATAGAGAGGATGGAGGCTACAACTGACTGACCAACACGCGGAGACGCCTACTGACAGGGGTATATTAGTGCTAATGATTGTTGAAAACAGATGTGACGATGTGCTATTAACATTTCAAAAGACAGGTGTGAATTTCCCACCGATTGGTTTTGGGAGATAAAGAGTATCTTACGGCTAAGATAGGACGTGTTCCAAGAGTGGGTTGTACACGAATATAGGGCTGATGGATCACGCGGTCTCTGAGTTGCACACGAATTCCTGCGTGGACCACTACTTTGGTCACCTGATCGAAAGTTAGGTAAACTTGTTTAAGTTAGGGCTAGATGTTTAACGCATCACAGTGGTTTACAGGAACGTAAATCTCCGCCTTGGCTCCTCTGCCACGTGATACACATCAGGACTTCCACTTTTGCCCGATTCATTATCATCAACTCCCACTCCCACGTCTGCCAGCTGGATGCTAACAGGCCAGCAGCTCAACAGTGAGGGTAGCAGAGCATAGCTACGCAGGCGGTTTAGATGTGCCCTTAGTCCCAACACACCATTCGAGACACTCTAGACTAGACAGTCAAATAGACATAGACCTTCTAGACATTAGCCACTAGAATGTCACTTATTCACATTGTCTACATACGTCGCCTACATCGCCATCACGAGGAATGCGTAGACCCCATCTAGACAGCTTCTCTGCCATGACTTTTGTCATCGGAGCGTTACTTGGTAAGATGCTGTTGGACAGGTGTCGAGACAGTTGGCTTCATCCGCTTTGCCGAATCCTGCCTCATCCAATAATCAAATAAACGCGCCTTTCCACTTAACTTTTTTGCTCTACGACTGAACATTTTTTTCTTCTTTGTGGGTATAATTCGGAGATACTCTGTCGATATTGCCAAACATGAGAAGGAGCTGAATTACAGTAATTGGGCAAGACGCTGAGCTGGGGAGACCAATGATCCAGCTAAACTTGACTTTACTCATTCATGGTTCGGACCTAATGAGAGTTCGAGTTGTTGAAGAACTAAAGAAAAGGCTAGTCATTTGGGATACTTGTTTGCTTTGCATTGTTTAAACAAAGTCTGAATTCGTGAAGAAAAACATAAACCTTGTTGTTGATTGCATGGGATGTTGAGTCCCTCTTTATAAAGTCGGAAATGGAGGACACGGAAAAATGGAACAGCTAGCTTGCATGGTCTATTCAATTGTGAGGGATTTCAGTAAATGCAGTCTTTCACTGCCAGTCCACCATGTGGGTGTCCTATAGAGTTAATACTTTCACAAACTCAGTAGCCACTCGAAGCGCCTACTATTATAATCTAATAGTTCAAAATGCATTTAGGGCGGTAGACGGCATCGGTAATAATTGAAAGCATGGAACAGCATGCGGTGGTTGAGGGAGCTGTACGTCAACAGGAGCTTCAGAGCAGCAAAAAACCTATACATAAAAGGAAGATGAGATATCTTTAGCAGAGCAAGATATTTGGATTGTGTAAACAATTTTGAATTTGCCGTGGGGATGTCTGTCAGTAGGGATGCTTTCCATGGCCCTCCAAGTCCATCTCCACATCAGACATTTCCGCGCACATTCAGGTGGGACCCTAGAATCCTACATCCTGGGCGCTTAATTGGTGCATAAGATGACCAGTCATTTGAAAACCACGCTATGGCGTTGTGGTTGATTGTCACATTTACGAAAGCAGGAGACACTGAGTGCTCCACTATGCTTTGCAAGTTGCTAATTCAAGCTTTCGTGAGGGTAGCACTTGATTAATGCAATGTTGTTCACTAAGGTGCGTGTTGGATTTGGCCTTGGGCAATAATAAAACTGCCCTTTCCACAATCCCAATTTCCGCTTTTCTCTCCATCAAGACCATCAAAACAAATCCCACACGTGGAATGCATGCATAATGAGGAGGCGCGATTGGTGAAAGACAGGTAAACATGTTCCATTTCAACGCTGTTCTTCCCCATCTTCCTGTTATTGAGTCAAAGACTGCAACAACAGGCCTAAGAACCCTGACATAAGCTTGCCCTTGACCCCCGCAGCATGTTTGGTGAGAGCATAGATTTCAGTCAGTCCATGAGATGCTGAGCCATAGAGAGTAGTAGGAGAAAAATGAACCACCCTTCCTCCAAACAGATAATGCAGATACGACCATCAGGTGTATGCCTTGTCAGTGAAGAGTCCTGGCTCCTGTGTAGATTTGGTGCCCACGATTAAAGATCTAGGCTATGGCGCTCAGTAGCTGTGCCTATGGATTGCCATCCTCATCCACTCAGAAGGCCACCTCGAAAGATTCACTTTCTTCGTAAGTTTTCTGTAGAAGAGAATCTACTGTGGGGTAAGTTTGAGCCACTACCTTAACACTAGTGCTGCTGGAGAATAATAACACTAGAAAGACTTGCCATTCCATCATAGATGTCTGCAATCGCTTTAAGTGAGGAACCGTTTCGGATCATCAAGATATCATGTGGAGTATAAAGACTAGAAGTCCTTTTATTGAGCTTCGAAAAGAGGAAGCAAAATCGAGGTGTGCATCAAGGCATGTTCCTCATTCATACCCAGTTGATAGTTATGAAGTCGTCAAATTCGCTTTGACGAGTGATGCGGGAGACCACCACCACCACCACCACCACCACCACCACCACCACCACCACCACCACCACA
The DNA here is from genome assembly GCA_001923025.3 of Taenia multiceps. Classification (NCBI taxonomy): domain Eukaryota; kingdom Metazoa; phylum Platyhelminthes; class Cestoda; order Cyclophyllidea; family Taeniidae; genus Taenia; species Taenia multiceps. The sequence goes on from CM010314.1 coordinate 4,827,985, forward strand.
CCACCACCCACCACCACCACCACCACCACCACCCCACCACCACCACCACCACCACCACCACCACCACCACCACCACCACCACCACACCACCACCACACCACCACCACCACCACCACCACCACCACCACCACCACCACCACCACCACCACCACCACCACCACCACCACCACCACCACCACCACCACCACCACCACCACCACCACCACCACACCACCACCACCACCACCACCACCACCACCACCACCACCACCACAGGCAGTGACGGCAGCCTCTTCTTCAATGTTTACGGTTTTGCTAATATGCTCATGTCCGATGCATGCTTTCACCTTCCTTGAACTTAGCATGAGCCACTACCTTCAGTGCTACGTCTCTCAAGGCCTTTGGAGGCTGCTTGAGCCCTTCCACAGCAATATCTGACAATGTTTTGGAGTAAGTTACAGTCTCTTCATGAACAGAATAGAAGAAGCAATCTGTGTAAACACCTGCCTTGCAAAGTGGTTATTGCTGTAGGTATTTCTTACCCCCACTTCTCCATTTCCACTGTGTGAGAGTGCTTAGGATTTGGCATCAATCTTTTGATGATAATGAAATCAAGGGGTCTCAGCAGAGCTAAAGGCGATTGGAGATCTTGGTACCCGTCAGACGCGCTATGCCTTTGGAGGGAATGCAGATAATTCAGCAAATTTTATGAGCCGCATAAATTACCGCATTTTTGTATAAAACATCTTTAAATATCTCAGTTTATTGCTATCGTGGTTAAAAAGCTAAATAAACCAAACAAACCTCACAGCAAAATTAGCCACAAACAGATTTATTTCCCTTTGCGATACAAGCTAAAGCCCAGCTAATCCTTTGAAAGTAACATTTATTAACATGCTAGGGATTTTTTCAACCTAATTTAAGTTTCTCTATTGGTTCACTTTTGCTCGCATTAGAGTGACTACACTAGAATGTGCGACATAAAGGTTGCTTGCTTGACTCGCATTCACGAGCACAAAAGATGCAACGAATGTACCTTTGCTGGAAAGTGTTATTTTAACCCTCCACAACATTGTCAACACAGAGTTCGTAGCAGCATTGTGTGTACTTGTGCACTCAAAGATGTCTGGACTGCTGCATTCGTAGGAAAGAAGAGTATGCTGCCACGGTTAGGAAGAATCAGTGGCCTCCGTTAACACATATTGCCCAAGTGACACTTGTCTTTGATAACTAACCCTTGCTTTTATTTTGCAAGAGGGCTACGGTTGTCGTGAACCATATAGAGGTGACAAGCAAGCAAAGGCGCAATTAATTTTCTCGCACCAGATAAGAAAACCACTCATCCAGCTTTGTGTGGGTGTGCATTTAAATGCACTCATGTAAATAGGTAGGTGGAAGGAAATGCTTATAAGTTCTCCTGCCAAGTCATTGCTTGAGTATTGTTAAAGCTGGCACAACTTCAGGTTAGGTTCAAACCTGCATTCCAGATCAGCGCTAAGATCCAGACCACTACTACGGCAACCATGAATGTTATCAGGTTATCGTATACAATACTTCGCAAGTATGCCAGTCGGTGTGGTTCACATAGGGTGGTAGAAAGCAACTTCTGCACCACTAATTCGAAAAATTGGATGGAAATTGCAATGACTCCCTAACAGTGGTAAAAGCCTCCTCTCCTCTGGCCATTTTCACCATTCCTACTTACCCGCTGTAACCGTGTAGGTAGTCTATCGCATCAACTGACTGAGGTAATGAAAAGCCATCTTCTTAAGTTATAACCTCCAGCTTCCTGTAGTAAACGTTGGTCTCCGGCCTTCCCCCTGCTATTACAACTGGTAAGACTCAAGGTGACTTCGATGGCTTCATAAAGATTCCCCTCAGATCAGCTCCTCTACCTACCATAGGACTCACTCCTTTTTAGCTCGACTCTAACGAGGAGACTATATTTGTGCACTTCACTGTTAGTATCCGGAGCTCTTCCCTTCCGTTGTCGATGACATGGGAAAGGTGTGCGAGGAGATCGCGTGGGCAGTGAATTGGCTGTCGGACTTTCAGTGTCATGAAGGGCACGGACGGAACCTTCCACAAACTAGAAGATTGAATGAAAGGACCAAGACTCGCATCCTCATTCGAATCCGCACACATTTCAAATTCTACCCTTTGTTGTCGTCTCCTGCTTTGCTAATCAACTCACCTATCCTTGGCATAATGGGTAAGGGTAGCGTCGGAGTCAAAGGCGAACTTGCGTGGTGTTTCTGCATTCGCAGAAATGAAATCAACCGATTGAATCAAGAAGGATGAAGAAATGAAGGCTTGCCCAACTGGGGCTGAAACATGTCGAGCTTAAAAATGAGACCGATGGGTGCGGTTGCGATTGCGGTTGCCGTAGACCATAAGCAAATGTAATTCCTAATTCTAAGTTGTTGAGAACCTAACCATCTTACACTACGAGATGGCATCCGTGCTGTTTATCCTCTTCACCACAAAATGTGGACAAAATTACTGTCCAAGTCACTTACTATCGCAGTAAAACTGCAAGCAATCCTTTCTCATGTGGTAAAATCAAACTAAAATGTGGAATTATGACTGCGACCCTCCTTCTGCATTTTTAAGATCTTTCAACATTAGCAATTGCATCCTGTTTAATGAGTAGCTCAAATTCATTCCTACTCAAAATGACTTGTTTATTATCGTGTTCAGACGTGATCAACGCTACCCACTGACACAGTAAAGCTGTCCAACACGCACACACACATATGCGCGGCTCAGACATGCTAACTCTGTCCTTTTCCATGGTAGTGGGGAGGAAGGTTTTGTAGACCTCAAACCTTTTTCAACGTGACGTTTCATGGTCGTGATTCTCACGTCCTTACCGAATAACAGATGCTTTCATCAGGGTGACAATATATTTTCTTTTAGCTTCAAGTCATGTCATTTCGTTTGGATAGACCTTCGTGTCAAAACACAGTAATAGGAAAGGACTTATGCAAACTAAGATTTGTGGGTTCGCACAGCAGTAAAGGGATGTCTAATTTTTACATTAGAAAAATAGCATATAAAATGATGGGAAGGATTGTGATATCATCACTATGTGCAGGAACATCAGTTAGATTCGAAGAGAAGCATTTAAGGCAAAGCAGAATTCCTCATAGTTGCTGCTGCAGTGCCCCTAGGTCCATGTGATTGTGATGTCACACCCATGACTGGGCTGATAAATTTGTTGTGCTGTTTGAAAACACAAAAATGAGATTGACAGGTTAGTCAAATGAACTTGTGCTGTTGACTACCGCTCGAGAACAACAATCCCAATCTCTGAGCTCAAAATAATGCAGAGTCGACAACCTTTGAATGCTTCTCATAAAAGGCACTGATTTGATGTTCCTGAGCTAGACAAAGCCTAGGCATTTATTTTTCCATTGAATTGAAACATTGGGCACAAAATATCTTCCAACATTTCAAACCATCCCATTTGCCAGACATGCGATATCGTAGAGTGGTGGAGTCTTTAGCGTTGGCTGACTCGTGGTGTGATTTTTAAGTCTGCCATTACCAAGGAATGCGTAAATGGACAGCCTACGTGGCAGGGACGATGAAGACTGAATACCATGTTCCATGGGGAGGGTGTTTAGACTGTCCTCACCATGATGTCCACACATTGTACCTGGTTTTGATCACACCTTTAGCTCTCGACTTTAACGCCTTGACTACGCAATTTTCCGATGGGATATGATGCTTTCGCGTCGTAAATGCCACAAATGAGGCCAGACTGCTTCTGATCACCCGCATTGGTGGTTAATGTGTTGATATCTCTTAAACAAGGAAAATAATGTGCAAAGAGAACCACTGCTTTAAGGATTTAATTGATTCCACCTAGTCACTGGCATAGCAAGTCTAATTGAAAAGATGACTCGAAAGGATAGCTTTATCACCTACGAATGAACATTCATGCACATAAAGAGGCAAGTTGTGGCGCAATGCTTGTAGGGCTCATTTCATCGCGTTACTGCTCTTTCGCGTGTTCTACACACAGTCGTCCTGATGCATAAATTCATGTGAATGACCGTCAAAACAGGAAGTTAAGCAAGAAATTATGTTAAATCCGCGCACATGAGGTGCTGCATTAGCCAAAGCCCTGACGCATTCACTGATATTACTCACTGCTTGACCTTTTGCCACTTCATCTAAAATCAGTGCATCTATTCTCCGCCTATTCGTCATCACTTGAGAGCTTGTAACTATGACGAGTTAAATCGACACCTTAGCTACAATGCCTACGACAAATCTGCCTTTTATCTTTGAATCCCGCTCCTGACAAGTATGATGCGTAAACCAACGAGGAAAGTGATTAAGCACGAGAACCGTAAATAATATTGAGTCAGTAAGTCGCTTAGATAACTGGAAAAGGAAGGAACGCTGCGTCAAAGAAAAGAATTATATTTGAGCAGGTTATTACTGGGAAAGCGACGTCAGTGAGAAGAAGTGATTGCGCTCTTGAACTGCAAGTCGAAGAGGACAAATTGTAGCATCTACTCGAAATTGAGGTGGTCAGCTGCATGAGGTTTGACACACCACAGTCGCCAATTAAATGGTGTAGTGGCCAGTGGGCAATCATTGGAGTTAGCAAAACTTGCAATGAGTTCACCAAACACTTTCATATCATCTATTTCGTCATCCCAACGCTTATGCAGGATGATTATAATTACTGTTTGATGTGGTGTAATGACGTTCAGTAACCTCAGCAGATAACCCTAAGAGTGAATTCCGGATCCATCATGTAGATATAGCAGTCGTACCATAGGAAACCACGTTTAAATGCTTTATGTCTAGCGTAAAATTTAATTCCTTTGCCCTTACATATCATACTAATGGAATCTACACAATATGGAGCCTGCGTCAGTGATTCAACAATGCAAAATATGTGACTGATTGCGCTGAAATGGATTCATTTACACTTTGTGGAGAGATTAATTGGGCGAGGATGAATCGTGGGAGCGTAGTTGACGGTTCGTTGAAAAAAGTATTGACTAGGCTGGGTTGAAAATATTTGGAAGGATTCTGTATACTTCATGCGATATTCCACAACTGGAAGTGGATCTTGAAGGATAGGTGACGGGGTGTGCGCAAATATCATACGACACAACTGCTGATTGAGCCACTTCCAAGTCTCGATGTACCGAAGCAATGCTCGTAGGGTAGTCGAGTCGATAGAATACATTACCAGTTGGAAATAGCGCTGCAGGTCCGCACCACCAAGGAATTTGCATATTCTGAGCGCTAATTCTGGGGTAGGACCAGTAATTCGTCGTTGTTTCTAAAGTGGAACAAAAATATGCCAGCCTTAGTGACAATGAGGTGGTACGTAGAAATTGTGATGGCAGATGCAACGAGCAAGGAAATAAATTGGGGTTTGGTAGGGAAAGGCTTCTGCGACCCATCATTTTGGAATTTGACATGGTAGATTGACTGAGACAGAGGTGAGAAGATTTAAATACCGCTGCTCTGGAAGGAGAAAAAGGAAGGGAGAGAGATAGAGGGATTTGGATTGACTTTACAACGGCATTAACACATTGGTTCATTGCGTTTTGGCTGGTGTGAGTCACGCAATCGCCTCACCTCAACCGATTGTACTTCGTCGTTCATTGGTAAGGTCGGATGCAAACGAAGCAGACTCGGGCGTAAAATCAAGAATGTTTGTTAATGCAACAGAGCATCTAGAGGCAGAAGTGGGCGATTTTCCTTCAAGGAGTTGTCAACTATCGCAATGTTGCTAAGGCGTGATGATGACAAGAAGGACAGCAGGTTCTTTGGCACTAAAAGCAGACGTCAGCAGTTATTTGCGTTTCTTGTTCACTGCCGCTTATTTTCATTACTTGCTAGAAGTGATTCATTTGCAAAAAAAGGAGAGTGGGGGTTTAAAGCACTTGTCTCATAAATGACAGTGCTTAATGGTAGAAGCAAGTATATTCACACAACTTGCAAGCCATCTGCAGCTGCTCAGTCCGTGTTGAGACCCTCAACTATGACGTAGTATTCAGCACTTTACCACTGAACTGTGAGTAGATTTACGGAATAGGGTAGCGCATGGCACGAGTGGTTTCCAACGAAATCCCACTTTGATGTCGTTTCAGTGTTACCTTTGCAGAAGTCGCAGTCAGACCGGATGACATGCTTGCCTACGCACTTCGTGGAGATGAATAGGAAAGGTAGTGAGGAAGGATGTATTACCTCTGATTTGGACCAGTCAAAGGGTGCCTAGACAAGGTGCAGTTCAGCGTAGATAGTAGCAAAACAGTGGTGCCGATTAAGTTTGTTTTTTCTCAGCAGCACGTCTAGTGTCAGAGGTGTGGACCACGGTCTCTTATTTACCATTTATCCTCTTTTAACACTACTGAAATAGATTGGATTCAAAACAGCCATGAACTGCGGGTGGGTGAGTAAAGTGATCTGAAATGCAGTAGGTCATAGCGGGTTGGGGCTGTAGAGCAGCTAAATTGACAATTGGTGTAAATGCGATATACTGGGAGTCACAATGAAGACCCCACTGAATACTAAATGAGGTGTCTCAAATACTGAATCTCATTCGGAACATAGCGTCTATCGCACTCTGGTCATCTATAAGTGACTTAGGGGTTGAGTGAAGGAAAACGAATACAATATTCAAAGTCGGCTTTTGGCAGTCTATTGGGGTCGTATCGGCACACTGCTTGTCGGCCACCGTAACAGATTGGTGTTAAATATTAGCTAGTTGGAGACCTCCTCAAATACTTTTATTGTTGATGACTATCTAAAACATAAATTCTCTTTCCATCGAGCAGCATATGGAGGATTTGTCCGATCCTTTACGAGAGCTTGCGGTCTTCGCAGCCCAGTATTTTGGTGTCCTATTGAATCGCTGCTTCTGGCAATGCAGCAGACTCTCAAGATACCTATGAGCTATGCTCGGACCTATACGGCTATGAGTGCCTTAGGATAGGATATGACTTCAAACTGCACTTAAGATGATCAACATTTACTGCAGTAATTGAATGCGCAGAACTCAATGTGGCAGTAGACAGAGCTAGGTGCAACTAAAGGTGCCAAGTCAGTGGACATCTTCAAGCAAAGCGAACGTTGAGTCAAGTACCACCTGGTAATGGAGGCTTCAAAGAGAGCAGGTTGGTTAAACAGTCAACCACTTTAAATGGTCATAAAATGGCTGTCTGTAGAGCAGTCTTTCATCGTGCCTCCCTGCCACCACTACCTCATCAGTCATTTCCGTCCGCAGTCTAACAACACGAGTAAATTAGCTAACTTACCGTGTGAAGGCAGCATAATTTAATGCCCGGCACTGTCCCCTTACCCCACTTTATCATTCATTTGCTAGAGCAACAATTCTTGAGTTGCAGAATCGTCGAGCGGTCGGTGAATGGCGACCTACTGCTTTTCCTCTAGCAATCTTCTCCGCCATCAATAAAATGTGCAACTAAATCACAGGTGGGGCTTGAGGGCCATGGAATCGAGAGGGAACCGAAATACAAGGTGTGAGGAGCGGATAGCCTATTCAATTTTAAGCCTGCTTACTACACCACAAGGTCGTTTCTCCTCTTCAGGTGCCAGAATGTTGACATCAGTCCGAATTGAGGAGTAAAAGCAAATCTACGAAATTTGACTGATCAAAAGAGCGGTGACATTGGCAACTAAACGCCTCAGTAGGAAGCGATGTTGGGGTGAGTCAGCCAACATCACACCACCGGTCCTGTCAGGTCAGGCTTTTTAGAGCCTTAGGGACAGGAAATGGGTTTGTTGGTGGTTATAGTATCATCGGATGAAGGGCGTCTGGTGGTTCAAATAACCGACATGGTGTAACAAACTCCTAAAACGGACGCACCATATTAGCGCTGACCAAGATTGGTTAAATCAAACAACGAGGATAATTACAAAGTGGTACAGCGATTTTGAGTTAGCAAGGATAGTGGCTATCCCTTACGAGCCGACACCAATTAGATTATCGGGCTCAATTTCGTCAAAGTGAACTTGTGGTGTCACCGCCACCTCTTCATTAGGTCTTTAGACTCTAAAGTAGACAACAGACAGTAGCGTTTTGCTAATCTGGATTTGTCAATGTCTATTTAGCCCTTTGCTTGTCTAGAAGTCAACTGAGCCTGGCAGCTGGATAAGTCACATTTCCTGCTAAAAGAAACCCACCCAGCCACTTGCAGTAAGTCTCACACCCAGCAAGCGTAGTAATTTTAGTTGTTACAGGATGGGTGGTATGGTTTCCTGTCGTATTTGACAATATTTTTTTAGATTTATGGAGTCATCAATTTTTAGAGGAAACGATATTGTCGCTAGTCAACCTATGGCAGGTGCGAATGATTCGTGGGTGCCTAGGCAGAACGAAACATATTGATTCTCTGTTAGGAAGAGATTTCTTGAACCTTGGACACCTAAGACCCTACCTTGCAACTGTCACAGGGTGGCATGACGTATGCGACTTCTCAGTAGCCACACACCTCTTCTGTAAATCAACCACGCTGACTAGGACTTAGTAGTATGTATTCTTTGCCTTCCAATACCACTTGAAGCGCAATACCCATACTACTAACTTAAGTAGGCTTTGCAGACTGTAAGGTGTGCCTTTGTCTTTGCAAGCGCAATGCGTTTTAAGCTGGCTAATCACACCAGCAACTAAGGCACTACAATTTGATGTTAATCAACTTCCTCCGACCCACGAACTATAGTTCTAGAAGTCAAACTCATTGAACCATGCATTGGCGAGTAAGCTTGTTATGCTCCACCGTTATGCTCAATGAGGAGGAGAAAATCCTTTTACTAACTCCCGATTAACTCACTTGAGCTGTTTCGCGACCCAGTCTCTGCACGATTGTGATGTAGTCGAACAAGAAAATCTAAATAGAAATTTATACGGATGCTTCCAGAGCTTTAGACCGACTGCACGCTCTTTGCGAAACATGGTGGATTGGAGTAAACCGTAGTAAGGTGCAATCTTACTTCTTTGCTAGGCAGTTTCAGGCTTAAGCTAAAAATCGTTGCATTCTGGTACGTTCGCTCACATCAGAATATCCAAATAAATTGCAAGGTGTTAAGAAGTGTTCCGTTTAAGACTTCGTTTTGATTTAATGTGCAATGAAGCGACTAGATAGCATGGTGCCCGAGCCATTGCAGTAGCCCTCTAGCCATCTCAGGCAACCTGCCTCAAATCTTCGCCTCAAGATTCTGCGCTACTGGTGGCTTGAGCCGAATCCTACAGGTAAGTACAGCAATCCTAATTTCAACTGTTGGATGACAGACCTGGTCGAGACGAAGGAAGTGCATAGGTTGCGGATGGAAAAATCATCGATGACCTACATCTGAAGGATTGAAGGTGGCGTCTACTCTCCCTTTGTGAGGCTCTTGCTTTTACAGCAGAACCATAAAAGTAAGTACAAGGAAAACAATGTAAAACCGCCACTTGTGCAACCAACGAACGAATATTAGTATGCGACAGCAAGAAGCATTAAGAGGTGAGCTTACGTTGTAAAGTAATGAAGACGGTAGCGGTTTCACGCCACTGCTATCTGGGCCATCGGCTCCAGTCCCCGGAAGGGTTGTCGTTCCTCTCAAATGGGAGACAAATTTAGTGACAACCTCCTCCGGTAAAATCGTAAACTCTTCTTCTGTCATGTTTGTCAAAGGTCCCTTCGAGGAAACAAGCAACCAATTAAAGTGCCTTATCTAATTGAGCTTTGCAATGCCAGCTCTGTCGTTTGCTTGTCTAGCAGTCAAAAGACTCTGACGGCAGAATCAATCAGCCTTATGACCTGAGATGAAGACAATATATTACTTTGATCTGCTTCACACAAAATTGTGCTTCAGGTATCTTGACACTGAATTATAGAGAGACCATCGTTCCTACTAACACTGCCACGATTTTACCAATGACTACTCAAGACGTGAGAGAGCTGAGCCTCGACTTACATCGACATGCCTTCGGATGCCTGGGTTGTCGCCATTGTCAAGGCGCCTTACTATCACCCATTTATGTAAGCTCAAATGCCGTTGAAATTAATGGAAGTATCCGCGTGCCTCAATTCCGTCCTAACGCCACATAAATGCGACGAACAATGGATTACGTGCATTTAAAGAGTCCTTGCGTTCAATTAAGACTTGTGAGCTAAATGGTCTGAGCCGTCGTCAAGAGGGATATCCTATCTCTTTAGGCTGCATAGCTAAGGAAATAGGTAAAACAAGGTGTTTTATAAATTCTATTTAACAAATACCTGAGTAGAAAAAAGGATGCTAAAGATGCCTCACACATCCTTTCGTGATCACCGAGGCATTGCCTGCCTCGTGGGAGTTTCCGTTATTTGCGACAAAAGATTGAAAACTGCAAATGGAAGCGCATTGAAAATGAATTGCACTTAGCACTTTTAAGTAAATTCTTTTCCATATTGGGTCAGCTTATAACTTGCGCTAATGGAATGCGAAGGCAGAGCAGGAATTGCTTTCGGAGAGAAGTAGCAATCGGGAGATGCACGAGCTGTTATTTCTTTGAACTCATTCTTATTTCATTTTATGTCACTATCTCATCAACACAGTCTGTCAGTCTGTCAGTCAGCTTGGCATTGTGCAACTCGGAGAAATTCGGTGTTAATCGCTAGAAGTGCCCTTTGAGTTTTGATTACTAGCTAATAACTTCAGCTTTCGGAGGGAAGAGTGATCACAACAGTGACTGAGGTTGGTGAAACGAACCAGCGCAGGATAAAACTGACACCCAATTATAATCGATTCGTCTCTTCGGGTGTCATGCCAGAGCCGAGTGGAGAGTAGGCGGAGCGGAATATTTGCTATAACACTTTGAAAGACAAAGCCAAATTTGTATCACGGACGGGGAAACTTGCAAAGCCTTTTGTGTGGCATCTTCCGGAGCCCTCATGTGAATTATGATCGACACACAAAATGATCGAATGCTGACTCCGAAGGAGACGCGTCTCTATAATGTCCCAAGAGAATTCACAACACAAACAGTGACTACCAGATAGCATACTCGACAAGACGTGATTTTCTCACTTTCTTCTCGATGCCGTCACATAAGGGCTCGTTTCGGTGGGATCGGAAGGCCGGTAATTGTTGGAGCAATTAGATCAGCGCTAAGAGAATAAGAGAGTTATGCAGTAAAACGACAAATGGTTTGGGCGTCAATTCATCCACTTAGACACATCAGTCTATGCGACTCGTGTCCCAGTCAAAGTTTCATGTCCAGAAGTTTATATCTGCAGTCTACTGATCTGCCATGATTTCAAGGAAGTCTCGAACCACCACATACGACTTTTCTCGCGTAGTCGGCCTCAGAAAGTCACAAGTTACACGATTCTTTGAAAATAAGTCATGATGCTGGTTTGAGAAATGTGTAGCCAAAGTATGTTCCAGCCTAGAGTGCATTTTCTAGAGCGCGAGTATGATGATGGGGCCTTGCATCCCTACACAGTCAAAAAGCTGAGTTCGATAGCAATCTGAGCACATTTCTTTGTAGGATTGCTCACGGACTACTTCACCTTTTAGACGTAAGCTTTGTTGAGGTAGTTTAACAAGAATTCCTACCTAGACTTTTCAATTCATCCAAATGTTGAAATGTAGCACTCCGGAGTCATTCAGATGTATCATATTAAAAAAATTCGGCAAGATAGGCGCTTTTTGAAGGCCGAAGCCAACAGATGGTTTAAAATATCTCTGCTGCCATTCTAAAGCATTTGAAAACCCATTTCTACCTCCTAAATGTGTTGGTAAGTCGATGCGATAGCGCGTGATCGAATGGCTTTAGTGGTGTATCCAATTGCCACCGTTAAAGTGCACGAACACACGGACCTCGAAAAGTGCTGCTGACAGTTCATGTTTTAATTTAGAACCTAAGTTTGTGCAGGATCAAATGCTGTGTACTTGGACACAAGTACTTTGGATGTCTATTAAATGCGGGCATGAATTATATCACAATCTGATGCACTAGCTTTCACATGCTGGGTAAATCAGTGGTCTTGGAGTTGGATATGGTGTCGGATTGCCTCTTTGTCAAGGTGTGCTATAGGCATTGACCAATAAACAGCGGAGGGGAGAAATAGTAGCCATTTCAAACGCAACTGAGAAACTAGACAAACCGCAGCAGAGAATAGTAGGAGATCAAGGGTTTCGAGAGAGTCACCGTACTTAACTACAACTTAGAAGATATATAGTCTAAGACATCACAAGTATAGCTATCCTACCTCTTAAGGCATCAAAGTAAATTAACAATTAGAATAAATAATTAGCTACCTCTTGTAAAACGCGGAGTGGAAAGACAAGGGGAGATTGATAATCCAACAGATGTCTTTTCGCACGCATCAAGATATTTACAGATTTTAAACTAAACAGCCGAAAAATTGGATGAGAATTATTCAGCCTCCTGATGATGCTTAAATCTTCGAATCGTTTGGCTTTTCGGTGATAGTCGCTTTGTAAGTGGTTCAGAATAACCACACCTCATCAAGGGGCCATTCACATTCAAGCAAGAAATTTGACAAACCGCAGGGGAGAACAATAAGTGGCTGAGTGTTTCCAGAGAGACATCGCATCTAACAGCGAATTATAAGGCATAAGTTCAGGATTCACCAATGTAGGCATCCCATCTCCTATGACTGCATCGTTGGGCGGATATTCGAGCTAAATATTTGACTGGCCATTACATAACAAGGGAGGAAGAAGAAAACAAAATTTATGGGTCCATCAAACCCACTTACGTGCGAATCGAGACCATGGCTGCAACACAGCCACCGAATGAGTCGGTTGGATGCAAGCTCTTTAGACCTAAACCACCAAATAGACAAATAAACAGCCAAATAAATTGGATGAGAACCAATAATCTTTCAAAAGACACATAAAGCTTAACTTTTAGCTTTTTGTGTTGCGCACCCTACAAAAGTTGTTGACTAGGCACACCTCATCAGACTCAGCAATTTACAGTCTCGTCAAAGCTGAATTATTAGGCTGTTAGGAAAGGGGAAGAACTAACCATAGCTTGAAACACATTTTTATTTGTACCCGTTGCTGTCCTCGGCATCAGCGTTAGCATTAACAATGCAGCACATCCTGGTGCATCGGCACTCGGCTACACAAAATATCGTTGCATGCAGATGACAAATACGAACTATTTCTCATAGGCGATATTAAGACTAAAGCAAGTGTCAAAAAATGCAAAGGCAGATATTTTGCAAATTAAAGCAATCGAAACCCTTTGATATGACACAAATGCCTGTGGAACTGGATTGTCAGTCTTCACAAGGTGAGACATCGTCCCCATCAAGGGAATGATTTGTTCTCCAAAGATGCCAGAATGTCAAATACGAGAAACCCAGTAACAGCGTGAGAAAGCACCCTTCCTGCAAGTTGATCAGCCCTCCATTTCGTCTCTAAATCTATCATCTGTGGATCGGAGTCGCGCATCCGCCTTCAGTTAACGGGGTTCTTAGCAGGTTGACAAGTTACTGATCCAGTGGCAGCATTAAGGGCAAAAGTAGTTATTTCCGCTACTTGCCTACACGCCTCATCAATGTCAACAAGTGGCAGTAGAAACTGCATTATTTATGCCCTGATTTGGAGAGCACGAGAAACCAAAGTTCGGTGAAGCGATGCGACGAAGTGGGAGCCTAAAATGGAACCTCAATGCTTTTATTTAATACCGGATAAATCATCAACTCTTCTTCCGGTCTGTAACAAAACAGAAGGTATTGCATAACACCTCAAAATGATAGATCTGCTAGGGTCAATAGAGGTGGCAAGCGATTCTGTCACTCACTCAGGCGACAGTTAGACAAGGGAAATCACACCCTCTACATAAGTGGTGGTAAGATTGATAGCCCACTTCCTACAAAGGAGCACGATTACTACTGTAGGCTCAATTGCACAGCACATGAACAAGACTGCCCTGGTGATTGCTGCCACTAGTCCTGCAACTAGAATGACGCTTCTAGTAAATTGTACTTTTGACTGTGCTCAAAATTTTGCAGTAATGGAGCTGCCAATTGATGCTTCCATGAGAAGGCTGCTTTGGAAGCAATGACGAAGACGCAAGGAATAGGCTTCATAGGCAGTGCGGCCCTACTTGAGGTGCTTGTAGAGCACGGGAAACGGAGCATTCGAGTGTTGAACATAAAGCATAAAATGAGGGCTGTTGGGAGAGGGAAGAAATCCCATCTCCTTCAAACGATACTTCACGACGGGAAGTAAGTTCGCTGCGTTCCATTTTAATAATCTAAGGAAGCATCGCTAAATGAATGTTTCAGCTAAATAAATGGGAGAATATGTGAGGCGGGGAAAAGGAAGACAAAAGAGGAGCTAAGGTAAAAGATTCCGTTTTTGAGCGTCTACATGGATGCAGGGCATTAACATAACCTAGATGAGAATGGCGTCCCCAGTGCTGCTTGCTTGGTCCGTTTCCTTATCAAATTGCTGGCTAAATAACCGCCAGGAAAGCTTGCCATTTTCGTTACTCTTGGCTGAACCATTGACTGTTTGTTTTAAATTATCATAGACTTTAAGAAGAGCAGACTACTCAACTGACTTTTGACAATAAAAGCACTACACTTAATTTTAGCCTCTTTCTCATCCCAACTTCTTCATTGTTTCTGGTCCTTGCAGTTTCTTATGCAAGAAACAAGTAATGCATTCATTGGTGCTACTATTGCTAGATCTGCAGATTACCCAAATTTAGAAATGTTGCTAAACTTGGACGGCTGAATGAATGTAACCCACAAGCTTTACCCTAGACTTAAAATCGTACCCTCTTAGATTGTCTACGATGCATCCACTATTGTATCGGGATCTTCCCGTTCCTCCTCTTCCTTCTTTCCCACCCTGCCACTAGAAGGCGGAACGTTGCAAGACATTCTTTTGTTGTAAGGTAGTGGGACCACAGCGGTAAGCTTATCTACAATGAAGGAGTTCCCGAACACGGAGAGGAAGCACGCGTATCCGCGACCACTCAAAATTGTCCGTTTCGCCTCTCGCCTACCAAGCACGTTTAAACTCCACAATTATTACACAGCTTCCTCGTTTTTGGAGCGCCTACTCTTGGTGCTACTCCCGTCTGTTAGCCTTAGTCACGCCATCGGGCGGTTTTCTTACCTCCACAATTCCGCAGACTTCTTCCTCGTGGCCAACCGGTGGAGGGCCTTTGTAAGGTCGCATCGTATTATGATGGACCGTTAAAGGCTGGATACGGAGATCCGCATCTCAGACGAGGTAGTTCGTGGGGGAGAGGACTCTCACTACACGGAAGGGGTCGTTGCTCCAAGGGTGGTAAAATTTACGATGAGTTCGAGGTGGGGGAATCGGCTTGTATATTTGGACGAGATCTCCTTCGTGGTAGGTGTTGGGTCGACTGTGCTTGTCGTAGCCCTTCTTCTGTCTACTACAAAATGTTTGTAAGTGCCGCCGAGTCATAATGAACTGCTTTCTTATCCCTTCTTTTGGACGCAGTACGTGTTCTGGTGCATTGTCGGTTGTTGCTTCTTTGCTCGGTAGGTTGATGTCGGACGGAACTCTCATTTCGCTGCCTGTGAGCACTTTGAACAAAGAAACACCCGTTACGTGTAAGCTGTGGCTCTATATGCTAGAAGGGCGCATTCTAGGTTTAGATGTTAGTCTTTTGCCTTTTCTCCTTTGGTAAAAGTCCTAAGCAGTCCTACCAGAGTGCGATTTGTTCTTTCCAACTGTCCGTTGCCTTGTGGGTGCCCTGGTGTCGTGCGCGTCTTTGCGATTCCGAAAGTCCTGCATAGATTAATACTAGTCGGCTTTCAAATTCAGGACCTTGACGGCTATGAACTGATTCGCGCACGCCGTGTTGACAGATCCAACGGCTGAAGAAGACTGACGTGACTGTTTTGACGTCTTGAGACTTCATGGCTTCAGCTTCGGCTACTTTCGTGAAGTAGTCAACCAAAACGAGGTAAGAAGACAAACGACTTGGCTGGGGGATGAGTGAAGTAGGTGAATGGGAGCACGAGTATGTCTGAGGATGCAATTCATTGCCACAATGGAGGCGAAATCGCTGGGTGTGGTGATGGAGATTCTAGAGGTCAAAGTGGCACTGGACACAGAGGTGTGGTGAGAAGTAGGGGTGTTTAAGCCAAATCAGGCGTCATTAGCACCTCTACCTAAGTTAAATCCATAAATGAATGAAAGAAGGATGGAGAGGAAGAAAGAACGCAGGGGAGGGAGGGCGAGCCTTTATCTTTGTCAATAAGGTGGAGGCGCTCGGCGAAGATGATGATGTAGTAATACGTGCATATTGTAAGCATATGAGTTAAATGATAACATCGATTTGCGCAGCTTGATGGCTTAGACAGCGTAGTGTCGATAGCATGTTTAGATGCCAGTGAACGCAAGAACATCTAATCTGCCAACATTTACCATCCAACAGCAATGGATGAAGTCATCAAAACAACTGACTAGTTAGGTCGACGACCTAGCTACAATGCCTACGACAAATCTGCCTTTATCTTTGAATTCCGCCCCTGACGAGCATGATGTGTAAGCCAACAAGGTAAGTGATTAAGCACAGGAACAGTAGGACGTACATGTATTAAATGATGTTGAGTCAGTAAGTCGCTTAGATAACTGGAAGTGAAAGGAACGCTGCGTCAAAAGAATGAAATATTTTTGGGTTCGTTAGTACAGAGAAAGCGAAGTCGGTAAGAGGAAGAAGTGATTGAGCCCTTAAAGTGTAAGTCAAATGAGATGAATTATAGCATCTCTTCGAAATGGAGGTGGTCAGCTGCGTGGCGTTTGACACATCACAGTTGCCAATCCAATGGCGTAGTGGCCAGTAGACAATCACTGGAGTTAGCAAAACTTGCAATGAGTTCAGCAACCACTTTCATATCATCTATTTCGTCATCCCAACGCTTACGTAGGATGACTATAATTACTGTTTGGTGTGGTGTAATGACGTCCAGCAACCTCAGCAGATAAACCTGAAAGGAAATCCCGGATCCATCATGTATGTACGGCAGCCGTGCTCCGCAAAACCGCGTTCAAATTCTTTTTGGCTTGCGCAAAATTTAATTCCTTTATCCTCACATATCATACCGATGGAATCTACACAATATGGAGCCTGCGTTAGTGATCCAACAATGCGAAATATGTGACTGATTGCGCCGAAATAGATTCGCTTATACTTTGTGGCGAGATCAACTAGGCGAGGATGAATCACGAGTGTGCAGCTGATTGTTCGTTGGGAAAAGTGTTGACTAGGCTGGGTTGAAAAGATTTGGAAGGATTCTGTACGCTCCACGCGATATTCCACAACTATGAGTGGATCTTGAAGGATTGGTGACAGGGTGTGCGCAAATATCATACGACACAACTGCTTATTGAGCCACTTCCAAGTCCCCATGTACCGAAGCAATGCTTATGAGGATGGTCGAGTCGGTAGAGTCCACCGCCAGTTAGAAATAGCGTTGCAGATCTCCACCAATCCTCAACATCAATGAATTTGCCTATTCTGAACGCTGATTCAGGGGTAAGGCCAGTAATTCGTCGTTGTTTCTAAAGTGAAGCGAAAATATGCCGTCTTTACTGACAATGAGATGGTGTGTAGAAATTGTGGTGTCAGATGCATCAAGAAAGGAAATAAATTGGGGATGGTAAGGAAAGGCTCCTGCGACCCACCATTTTGGAATTTGGCATGGTAGATTGACTGAGACAGGGGTGACAAGGTTTAAATACCGCTGCTCTGAAAGGAGAAGGAGGAAGGGAGAGGGATAGAGGGATTTGGATTGACCTTACAACGGCATTAACACAGTGGGTCGTTGCGTTTTGCCTGGTGTGAGTCACGCGATCGCCTCACCTCGACCGATTGTCCATCGTCATTCATTGGTACGGTCGGATGCAAACGAAGCAGACTCGGCGGTAAAATCAAGCACGCTAGTTAATGCAGTAGAACATTTGCCTCAAACTGAGACAGAAGTAAGTGATTTTCCTTCAAAGAGTTGTCAATCATAGCAATGCTGCTAAGGTCTGATGTTGTGAAGGAGGACGGCAGGTCCTTTGACACTGAAAACAGACGTCAGCAGTTACATGTGTTTCTCCTTCAATGCCGCTTTTTTACATTACTTGCTAAAAGTGATTCACTTGGAAAGAAAGGGAAGTGGAGGAACAATACGCTTGTATCATAAATGATAGTGCTTAATGCCAGAAGCGAGAATATTCACATGGTTTGTAAGCCCTCTGCAGCTGCTTGGTCCATGTTGAGACCCTTCACTATGACGTAGTATTCAGCGCTTTGCCACTGAACAGTGAGAAGATTTACGGATTCGGGTGGCGCATGGCACAAGTGGTTTCCAACACATTTCCTGCTTTGATGTCGTTTCAGTATTGCCTTTGCAGAAGTCGCAGTCAGACTGAATGACATGCATGCCTACGCACTATGTGGAGATGAAAAAAAAAGATAGTGAGGAAGGATGCATTACCTCCGATTTGGACCATACAAAGAGTGCCTACGCAAGGTGCAGTCTAGCGTAGATAGTAGCTAAACAGTAATGCTGATTAAACTTGTTATTACTCAGCGGCACGTCTATTGTCAGAGGTGTGGACCACGGTCTCTTATTTACCATTTATCCTCTTTTAACACTACTGAAATAGATTGGATTCAAAACAGCCATGGCCACGCATTTTTTAATGCAGCACACTCTTGCCAAATGCATTTTAAGTCCAAATCCACCCAGAACATGGCCTCTGTGGCTTTGTGATTTGTTTCAGCTAGTCCCATGCCACAGACATGCCCAAATCACGTCCGTCATCATTGAAGTCCTCCAGCAGCACAAGGCTTTTAAGTGGCGAGAAAGCGCTCCCATTGAGTGCCATCGATATCGACTGGGAGGAGTCACACAGCCATGTTCTGGTGTCCAGAATCCCCGCCATTTTTCCTTCACTGGCCTGCCAACTCAACTCCTCTCGATGTAAGGATGGTCTTAGAGACCAACGATGCTGCTGTAAAGGGTAGACTCGAACAGCATCAAACAGCGATAGTTGACCACCCTATCTGAACGAAACAGAAGCTCACTCTGACATGTGCCTTAGTCAAACGCACTGTGTGTGTGTGTGTGTGTGAACGATCCAACCCTCGGTTTCTCCGCACCTCTTTGGCTGTGCTAGTTCAAGGAAACAGGATGGAGCCACATCTCTCTCTACCCCGCCCCTTATGTCGAAGTGTGAATGCGGATTCTGTTTGGGCATGAGGCTTTGCAGTGAATCCTCCGAATACATTGATGCGCACACAACAATTGGGTGTAGCAGAACTCACAGGAGTTGTTCAGATCATTCCATGGGCTCTAATAACTTAACAGCTTCCTTGTGCACATTGATTCGTTTAATGTCTACGTAGCATACCGCGTTTATGTTAACTCGTTGCTCGCCGTCAACAGGAAGTGGCCTCACTGGGGCACTTGAGATAGTTCCAAGAGCCACAAGCACGAGTGACACAATTAGAAGAATGAACAACTGTTTATAACAGGCAAGCACTTTGAAGTGGAGGCACTAGACGCACATGGAGTAAAAGGAACAACACCATCCACTTCCCTTTTATGTGTCGAAATGCCGCGAGCTGCAATGACGTTGACAAGTCATTGACCAATTACGGGGCATCCATGGAGGACACTTTGGCCAAAAAAGCATACGATAAACACAAGTCAGTGCTGGTCATATAAGAGACGGTGTTGACTACACTCGTAACTAAACAACCCGTAGAATGCGTGCCTACATTGTGCTTCTCGCTCTCACCGTTTACGTAGTGGCGGTTTTGGCCGAGTGGGTGCCCATTTTGAGTGTCTATATAGCCCCATGCAAAACCTACCACATGTTCCAATAGAAACGCTTTTTGCTTTTAGGAGAGATAAACCGGAGGACGATGGAAAGAGTAATAAGAAATGGATAGAATTTATACGCAACTTCTTCTACGGGAACCCAATTGGAAAACAAATTGCCGAGCTCGCAAAGAACTGGAATGAAGCAGCGCCGGAAGGCAGGTTTTAGTGCTTTCTGTCAGACGAAAATTTTCTTTTTTTCATCTAGTTAGATGCAAAGTGCAGGCGTTACTGGCTGAGAACTTTGGAGGTCTCAAGAAGAAAACTGCTTAACTTGTCAACTTTCATGCGCTCTTCTTTTCACGAATAAATGCTTATTCATAAGAAAGCTGCCTTGTGCCAGACTAAGGAGGGCCATGGACTGCGGGATCATAGCCTAAGGTTTTGGGGTGAAATGAGATAGGAATTGGGCATTGGAGTCGTTGCTAATTTCAATTAAATGCCGCATTTGTCCTGGAATTGACATATGATGGTTAGCGAAACTAAGGGAAGCACAGCCCATTGAGTCGTTTCCACAGCCGCCAGTGGCTTCACCAGTGGGTAGACTGGTTTGTCACACATGCGAGGTACGGTCAGAGGGCTAGTGGGCGTGGTCGAGGAGCCAGCACATCTCAGACAAGCAGTTCCCCTTCCCGTTCGTGGGGCATACTCAGCAGCCACCTCAGTTACTTCTCCCTTGACGACTGCAATGCAGTTGAGGTCAGCATCACCCCTCCAAGTGAAGGCACTGATGACATTTGGTACCATATCACCGATAAGTTTTTACTCTTCCACTTCCTAGATTTTGAGGACAGGCGATCTTACTGCCTCGGTGTAGCCCCATGGTGGTCCATGCTCTGCACCATTCGCTGCTCAGTGAAGCATCCACCTAGAAGGCCAACTAATCCCGCCTTCCTTCTCCAGTGCTCAAGATGTGAGTCGACACGATTTCGAGAGCCTGATCACAATACTACCCAGGTAGGTTTCATCATCCCTATGAAGCACCACTACTTGAGGTCCCATTGTATACCACCAGCCGGTGGAATCAAGAGTGACTTCCGTAACTAACTTTTCACATGTGGCACGGGCAGTTTGCAAAGGTGGGGACATCAGTGTCAATTAATCTGTTATAACTTATCCAATTGGTAAACTTAACAGAGCGTTTTGAGATCAGTCCTGAATGGCTCCAAATACTTCAAAAGGTCTCTTACCAGCCTAATTATTTGCCGATCGTTTGTTGACTGAAAACACAGATTTCGGCTTCAAAGAGAAATTCAAAGGAAGACCCCAGCATCGGCGATTATGTGCGCCGCTAAGTAAGCAAACAACCTGAGGAACAATAAGGCTAACAAAGTATGTTATTTTGTTGTCGGAGTCATCATATTCAATTAAGAAGTGCATGCTAGCATCGCATGGAGGCATTCTGCGGAAAATGGAGGAAGATTGATTTGTGTTCAATCCTACAACATCGACGTGTCAAAATGCTTGAAGTTGCACAACGAAGGACCGACTCAACTTGGTTTGTCACGTAAAAGCTTCAAGTAGACAACAGGCAACGATTTCACTTTGACACGCTCACCATCAATCCTATTGTGTGTGCCATGAACTTATACCCTTCCTGACCACTTCCACTCTCTCTCTCCCTAAATAACAACACTTCAAATCATAAAAAGTGTCTGTTCAAATTATACCTCTAGACTGCAGACCAACTGCTAGTCTGCAGTGCTGAATGGATAACTGCTGTGAGTAGGAACCCCTGGGTTATTTGACGTCGGTAACCACTTGACTCCCTCTGCTGATTGGCTAGCACTTGCCAATCATCTGACGAGTTGTGAAACTCCGATGCCCTGCTCAGCTTCCAACTTCGACCAGCGCTCAAAATATAAGAATCTGTGTAACGCTTTGATTGTTTGTTCAATTCTTCATTTTTAGTCAAGTGAATACAAGGGTTGCACCATTTTAAATTGCTTTAGCAGCATTACCTCCCAACCATGCTGTTGGTCTCCCAGACAATTTGCGTGTCATAGTTACATTTTTTCCTTAGCCTTCTAGCTTCTATGGACATCTGAAAGATCTGGGCCGCCTACAGTGTTCAACTAATGTGCAAATCTGTAAAATTAACTAAGTTCATCTTCTGTTCACGGATCAAGCGATGTTCTGATGTACAGAGGGTACTGCTATTCCTTTGCAAATAAGTATTTCACCCATAGCGTCGGGGTTTGTGGAGCAGTTGTACTTCACTTCGTGACAAGAAAGAAGATCCAACGTGTGCACGTGTCACAAGTGAATAACTGATTAATGAAGCGTAAGTGCAGGCAAGCTGTGGAGACTGTGGAATGTAGTTTGTTTGGTTACTCTTACGGGTAAACCGCTAAGTAGATAAGTGATTGTGATGGACCTCGCTTTGAGGTGTGCACACAAATCCATCCTTACAATCGAATAAATAGCACAAATAACTACTTGAGATCATGTTGCCTGGATCGCACAACACAGCAATATGAACTGTAGGGCATTAAAATGGATGCAATGCCTTTAATAAAACAGGTTTGGGCATTTATAGTGTTGAACTCGCGTCTCCTTTTCCACCTGCTTTATTGGCCGATGCGATGGCCTGCATTGAGGTAGCATGGATGATTGGCGAAGGTGGCACAGCGAAGGCGAGTTGCCCATTGTGTGTGCTATGTGCCTGAGCATGTTATGGGGTTGAACCAGTGGGACCATTATTTGTGGTACGTTTTCATCACGGCTAAGAATGCTATCACCACCCTATGCTGAAAACATTTAAATCCACACTTTTCCAGAAGCTGTAGCAAGATACCATCCTAAACTCACTACAGCCTCATTAAGTTGCCTCGAACTTAATCTCTACAAGAATACGCTCTCTCTATTTTAGCCACCATGACAGCCATTTCAAGTACCCAAAATATTTTCACCTCCTTGCACCTCTGTTAATCCAATTCCTGCAAATCAAATTTGGCTTTAAAGGACGAAGAAGCCTGCATGGTGGGCATATCCGTACTCTAGTGAACATAGCCATCATTCGAAAATTGCCGGCTAATTATTCAGCGTCTGACAGCTATCCTCCTTTCACATGCTACTTAGAAGCGGTTCACTTCAACTAACAATTCTTGTGCTTATAAAAGTATTTAGGAGCGAAAAGACTGGAACAAAGGGGAGGATATATGGTGTGTGCGTTGAACAGCGATTCTGACCGCGTAAGCATCAACAACGGCGACCGGAAGCCAAACGCGCATGAAAGACGGCGGCGGCGAGCCCTTCACTAACCAGCCGCACTAACCGAAGTGACCACAAAGCTGAAGGCGTCTATCCTTCTTGCTCTTGCCATCCTTGTCATTACCGTTGTTGCCACCCCTGTCGAGTAAGTACTCTCCACTCCCATTGCATAAACCAACTGGAAGCTAAATTGACCTCGTATAGTTCTCCAATCTGTTCTTTCCTTATTTTCCATTAGTGATAAGGTACGTGTGAGCCCAACATCCTGCGCCCTTTGTTAAAAGCTACATTGCTGCCTTGAGTTCAGGTGCATGCTTCATGTGGTTTAGTTGGCGAATGCTGTTTCTTCTCTTGCAGGGGCAAGAGGATCTGAGCATGATAATGATGAAGCAATTAGGTGAGGTACGTCGCTTCTTCACAGAGGATCTCTGGGTCGGAATGTTACCAACCAATTGCAAGAGATGATCGCTATCGCCAAGGCTATTAGGCAGCGAATAAGTAAACGCCTTGGCGAATACATGAAGGGTCTTGAGAACGAGCAGATTTGCGCTTTACTACGGGGCAAAGCGAATTATAAAGGGTCGAATTCACTGCATCCTTGGACTCCTTGGATGATTGATGAAATTAAAATAATTCTGCATAGAAGCTGGCTCATCAAAAGCAATAACTATGAGTTGTATTACAGTCGAAAGGTGTCTAGAAGTATCACTTTCAAATTAACAGACAAGCACTGTAGAGACCTCGGGTTAAAGTCCTTTTCTGCCCACTACGCCTTAATAAGTGCGTCGCCTATAACTCCTCACCACGAATCAGCACCACATTCCGCCGACTAAGCGACAAGGCGATCTACGTAATGGGAGAAATGTATTTTAACCCCAAGTAGCATATGGAACTGAAGCCATTCACTGACGAGACAGTTTGTATACCCTAATTGGATGATCACATTGACTAGACGGATGCACTTACCTGCTAGGCAGAGATAAGGCAAACCACACCCTCGCCGACACCAGCCGATGGCTAAACAGCTTTTCAGCAATTGACCCAATGATAGAATCTCAACTTCCAATCAGACCACACTTGAAAGGGTGAAAGGGAGAGAACTGCGAAGGCACCACAAACCCTTTTCTATGAATATTTGTGCTGCCTTAAAAGAGAACCTCCATTACTACTCTCTGCATCTGCACCACCTTATTTTGCATACTTCTGACATTTGCGTTTTGGTTTGAGGGTCTAGGCGGTGAAATGTGGGTCAGGTTTTGGGTCACCCAAAGGGCAAATGTTATTGCTTACTTGCAAAACCTAAAAACTTCTTAGTAAGCAGCGTTGTTTTAATCAATCGCAGTACTTAAGTAACACTAACTAGGCGACCGAGAGTGTAGAGAAGAATGTGATCCCGTTTCTGGCTTCTTCAACGTTGCAATCAGTCATAGCGCTGTTGATGGTAGGTGATACCTTTGCGGTGTGTACCGATGTAGCATCCAGCCAGAAAGACTTCCTTGCGTTGGAAGATTGACGACAGGCATTACTAGTGTAGTGGTGAATCCGGGTAAAATTAGGGACATCTTTACCACAGATAGCCAAATGGCTACTTTTGATGTGCTACGATTCGAATCTCATGCTGTGCCCCAACCTTACATCACCAGAGGGTACTCTGCTCCACGTTTTCCTTACAATCGACTATTCATTGTTTAGACACCTTCGTTGACTCGGAGCACTGTCCACTTCCCCATGCTATTCCACGCATTTTGTAACTGTAATACGTATGATGTACGGTTTCGTGCCTTACTTGGTACTTACTTTATAGGGCTGCTGCGCTGTCGGAATCAGTGACTCCAACCGACATCGTGACGCTATTTTGGCAACCGAAGCACGTGATTAGCATACCCCTCATAGCTAAACCGACAATTGTGATCGTATGAAGGGCCAAAGTGTGCACACTACAATCATAAAGAAATATATTTTCTTGAACTTTGGCGTCGTTTATTCAAAGCTGACCAAATCATCGCCCTATGTTTATCTTCACTTCGGTCCATTATAAAATTAGACTTATATGAATTTCATGGTAGAATAAGAAGGGTGGGCTAGGCAGTATAAGTTGCTTTACCGATTGGTTGCTAACAATAATGCTTGGACATCTTGTCCTTTCTCTCTATGCTGGTAGCGGCTTTGACCTTACGAATGTATGGCAACAGCGGCTCCGTTTCACAAGCTTCAACTCACAGTCTTCATTTTGTTTGCCATGCACTTAGCCAGATGGGATACTAACCATTACCGCCGTAAAAAAGAAACGGATTAAGCTTGGTACCTAAAATGTGTCTTCAGTTGCGGATGTCCCTTCAACGTCCTTCTGTGGACTTGACGCTGGCACTATCAAGCCGCCATGGCATTCGACTCCTCCGGCGAGGCTTTGACGTCGCTCTACCTCTATGCTGGCAGTCGCTTACGCCACTACTACTAATGCAATCCCATCTTTTACTTGTAGCACCATGGCAGTCTTATCGCTTCAGTACACCTTGTCGCTAGTAGTTTGCCTGCTCCAATGGGATGGATATGCTCTCTATCGCTTGCGGCTTTCGGTCGTTTGTATTTGCACAAGTGGATGGCGATTGGATGGAGATGGCTCTAAGGTTAGTGGTGAAAACCAGTTGTACTCCATTTGAAGTCCATTCTCATTCCAGTGTCCTCTTCCATAGCTTGGTTGTCTGCATGTGCTACTGTGCTCCACTGATTGACCGTCACTGGTGACTGCCTACCACCTGCCCTGCTGTTGGCTGTAACCCTTTTTCTTTCCCTCCACCCTCAATTAATTGCGTACCTCTCTGCCTATTTGATCAATCACCTACAGGCTGATTTTCCGAGAGACCAGCCTATTTGGTAATCTCCCGATCCATCTGTTTAGCTCAGTACTACCGCCCTCTCGATCCGTCTTTGCCCCTATTTCGCCTTAATAGGTGTAGCAGGTGCATCCCCGAAACTAGGAAGGGACCCGAAATTGCGGAATACCAAACACTGACATGACTAGCACAGTGAGGAGAAGGTGTCCTCGCTCTTTCCCTCCCCCTCTCTCTCCTCACAAATCGCTTCCAGGAACTTGGTCACGACTCATTAAGGATTACGTCTTCTACAGCGTTTTGCTGTGATGCAACAGTGTGTTGAAAGGGTCGCGTGGGGTGTCAGAGCAATGACTCAATCATGTCAATCCATCCAGTGAGTGAAGTAAAGACGGGTCGATCTCACGGCTTGAAGATGAGACTAAATAAGAGGTGACAGCCCCCGCATTGCGAAATACGCTAGCTAGGGAGCAAACTAGACCCTTGATCGTGGATTGTACAATAAATGTGTGGACCACTGTCCACCAGCATCACCAGCAAGTCACCGGATCATGAAAAGTGCGTTCTGCATCCTCGAGTTCGTCAATGTTCTGCTTCATCATTTGAGTTTGCAGGCTCGAGCTGATTACCAACCCATATGTCTGCCCTTTACTACTTCTTCTGTGCAATGCGTGATGACTGGTTGTACTGTCAGTCTACTTGTCATCGAGGTAGCCAGCTGACCAGCTACTAAGCAAACTCGTATCCTAGTCACGCCGTACCATCTCTACCCATCACATCAGCATGAAGCAGTCAGAGAGGCGTGTCAATTGTTGTTCGAAGTAATTCCTTTTATTTATTCAAACTATATTTGTGGATACTTTAGGATGCAACTGTTGGGGTAATGGAACACAAGATTCGCGACAGACGAAGTTCCCTTCACATCCAGAAAGGCATGTTAAAAACACCGTTGTGTGTTTCGGGTCGCAGTAGCCTTAAGACGCTCTGCACTGACGTGCGGGATGGCGTGGACCCAAAGCAATATATCTGGACCTAATTTTTAGCACCCCTTTCTAAGGTTTTCTGTTTACCTGAATGAAACAGGTATTTTTATAGATAGATGGAAAACGGAAAAATGAAGACGATGATTTTAGTGCCCAATGTCTCATCCGAAATCTAGTGCCACATATGCTAACTCGGTCTCAATTCACGTCTAAAGGCAGAGAACTGATGAGCGTCACCTAGTGTTAGGCATGACGAGTTATTGTTGTGATTCTCACGTCCCTACCGGATCGGCGTCCTTCCATCATCAACAGCAATGACCCTCACAGGTGCTTGATTCCAGCCCACCGAAATATTTTCTGCCCATGTCAACTCGTCTGAATATATTCTCTTTCCAAAATTAGTAACAAGGCATGCGGTGCGCAAGGTGTAATCAAATGCTTGCACTGCATTGAAATGGTGCCTCACATTCCAATCTAACAAACGGCACATGAATTGATGAGAAAACTTGTCAGTGTGGTGTCGTGTTCATGTCAGAACCGAGAAGATAGGCAAAGATTAAATTGCATCATTGCAAACTGGTTCCACTACTACTTCCATGGTGATGGTGCATCCCACATTGGCTGATAAGGTTAGCTGCGCCAACTTTTGCTGTAGACCTCCGCTTGCAGACGACGATCCTAATCTGCACTGCATACATGCGAGCCTGTTTCGCATTCAACATGATTGCTGAATTGTGGAGAGGCGAGGAGTGCTGTCATTTTGGCCCTTGCGATAGCGAATGGGCTTAGGCGGATTCTGAAAAGATGCAACCAAAGGATATTAATGGACTGCCATGATGTGAAAGAGGAATTCGACCACGAGTAGCACGCGTGGCAGAGCTGAATATTGTTAGCATGTTCATAAGTCGGAGGGAGATCAAAGTGACGAAACCCTGATGTCAACACATTGAGTCGTGTTATGTCGTGGGTTACACGGTCATGGACACGGCGTGACATTTTTCATCATGACTACCGCAACTAGGGTGGACGTGACTTCTAATCAACGGCTATGGTGATTACCTGACTCTGAATTCTGCGCTGATACCAATTGAATGAGGGAAATAAGTTGTGAAGATAGCTGTCGTGCAGAATGACATGATTCTCTACAGCTAGATGCTCACATGGCTGACCTAGTTGCAGTGGCAGCTTGAGGAGTTCGTCACCCATTCATACAAAGTGGCCATTATGGACGCAACGTTTGTGCTGCTTATTCCATCGTGTCGCTGCTATTTCGAATTTCCCACACATAGCCTTCCTGTTTCGTGAGCCTAAGTGAATGCCTTCCGAAACAGAAAGTGAAACTGTGGCAACGTTGGATGACAGATCAACCACAGTGTCGCCGAACTTCTGTCTACGTCGAAGGTGTTGCCTCATTCGACGGAGCAGCATGTTTTCAATCGCTTCATGTGGCAGCAGTATCCATTTAAAAAAGCTAATAACAAGGTGTCTATTCTGAGCAAGTATGCCAAGTTTGGCGTGTACACACAAGAGAGCCCATGAATTTCATTCTCCTGCTCTGTCAAAAGACCGACAAACCGGTACATCTTGTCTCTTATCAGGGCAGGCATTCGATATCACTTTAGCCAATTCTAGCCTAACACACAAACCTCATTCGGCCCAACATACTGTTTAATCCAGACTTGTAACATAGCAAAACAAAAGGGACAAATGAATAGATCTCTGTCAGCTCTTTGTTTGTGCCCACTTGCTAAGAGTGAAAAGGGAGGAAGGTGTTAATTGGGATTCCTTATTAGTTATGCGCTACCCCTTTAAATAGAGACAAGGCGGTTCTCGGATTAAGATCCACTGCCATAGGAGTAGTTAAGGCAAAATTTCAACCACAAATCAAACCCACCTGTGGCACTGTCCTGTAAATCTTTGCAGCAAGAAACGAACCAATGCGGTAACGCCACTGTGAGATCTACTCACTGTTCATTCGTCCACTTCTGTACCGCTGGGTGATGAATGGAATAGGTGGACGAGAGTACGAGCATTTCTGAGAATGCAATTTACTGTCACAATGAAGGCCAAATCTCTGCGTGTGGTGATGGAGATTCTAGAGGTCAATATAGCACTAGGCACAGAGGTGTGGTGAGAAGTAGAGGTGTTTAAGCCAAATCGGGCGTCATTAGCACCTCTACCTACGATCAGTCGATAAACGAATGAAAGAAGGATGGAGAGGAAGAAGGAACACAGGGGAGGGAGGGCGAGCCTTTATCTTTGTCAATAAGGTGGAGGCGCTCGGTGAAGAAGATGATGTAGTAATACGTGCACATATGTAAGCATATAAATTAAATGATAACATCGATTTGCGCAGCTTGATGGCTTAGACAGCGTAGTGTCGATAGCATGTTTAGATGCCAGTGAACGCAAGAACATCTAATCTGCCAACATTTACCATCCATCAGCAACTAATGAAGTCATCAAAACAACTGACTAGTTAGGTCGACGACCTAGCTACAATGCCTACAACAAATCTGCCTTTTATCTTTGAATTTCGCCCCTGACGAGCATGATGTGTAAGCGAACAAGGAAAGTGATTAAGCACAGGAACAGTAGGACGTCCGTGCAGTAAATGATGTTGAGTCAGTAAGTCGCTTAGATAACTGGAAAAGGAAGGAACGCTGCGTCAAAGAAAAGAATTATATTTGAACTGGTTATAACCGAGAAGGCGACGTCGGTAAGAGGAAGAAGTGACTGAGCCCCTACACTGTAAGTCAAAGGAGATAAACTATAGCATCTCCTCGAAACGGAGGTGGCCAGCTGCATGATGTTTGACATATCACAGTCGCCATTCCAATGGTGTAGTGGCCAGTGGGCAATCATGGAAGTTAGCAAAACCTGCAATGGGTTCACCAAACACTTTCATATCATCTATTTCGTCATCCCAACGCTTACGTAGGATGGCTAGAATTACTGTTTCGTGTGGTGTAATGACGTCCAGCAACCTCAGCACATAAGCCCTGAAAGTAAATTCTGGATCCGTCACGTATATATGGCAGTCGTACCATAGGAAACCGCGTTTAAATGCTTTATGTTTTGCGTGGAATTTAGTTTTTTTGTCCTCACATATCATACCGATGGAATCTACACAATATGGAGCCTGCGTCAGTGATTTAACAATGCAGAATGTGTGACTGATTGCGCTGAAATGGATTCATTTACACTTTGTGGAGAGATTAATTGGGCGAGGATGAATCGTGGGAGCGTAGTTGACGGTTCGTTGAAAAAAGTATTGACTAGGCTGGGTTGAAAATATTTGGAAGGATTCTGTATACTTCATGCGATATTCCACAACTGGAAGTGGATCTTGAAGGATAGGTGACGGGGTGTGCGCAAATATCATACGACACAACTGCTGATTGAGCCACTTCCAAGTCTCGATGTACCGAAGCAATGCTCGTAGGGTAGTCGAGTCGATAGAATACATTACCAGTTGGAAATAGCGCTGCAGGTCCGCACCACCAAGGAATTTGCATATTCTGAGCGCTAATTCTGGGGTAGGACCAGTAATTCGTCGTTGTTTCTAAAGTGGAACAAAAATATGCCAGCCTTAGTGACAATGAGGTGGTACGTAGAAATTGTGATGGCAGATGCAACGAGCAAGGAAATAAATTGGGGTTTGGTAGGGAAAGGCTTCTGCGACCCATCATTTTGGAATTTGACATGGTAGATTGACTGAGACAGAGGTGAGAAGATTTAAATACCGCTGCTCTGGAAGGAGAAAAAGGAAGGGAGAGAGATAGAGGGATTTGGATTGACTTTACAACGGCATTAACACATTGGTTCATTGCGTTTTGGCTGGTGTGAGTCACGCAATCGCCTCACCTCAACCGATTGTACTTCGTCGTTCATTGGTAAGGTCGGATGCAAACGAAGCAGACTCGGGCGTAAAATCAAGAACATTTGTTAGTGCAGAAGAACATTGGTCTCAACTGGAGACAGAAGTGGGTGATTTTCCGTCAAAGAGTTGTCAATCATAGCAATATTGCAAGGGTGTGATGCTGTCAAGGAGGACAGCAGGTCCTTTGACAATGAAAGCAGATGTCAGTAGTTATATGTGTTTCTCTTTCAATGCCGCATGTTTTCGTTACTTGCCAATGGTGATTCACCTAAAAAGAAAGGGAAGCGGCGATTCAAAGCGCTTGCAGCGCAAATGATAGTGCCTAATGCCAGA
Organism: Taenia multiceps; assembly: GCA_001923025.3. Taxonomy (NCBI): domain Eukaryota; kingdom Metazoa; phylum Platyhelminthes; class Cestoda; order Cyclophyllidea; family Taeniidae; genus Taenia; species Taenia multiceps. The sequence continues at coordinate 4,859,078 of CM010314.1, forward strand.
AGCGAGAATATTCACATGATTTGCAAGCCCTCTGCAGCTGCTCAGTCCGTGCTGAGACTCTTAACTAAGACGTAGAATTCAGCGCTTTCCCACTGAACTGTGAGCCGATTTACGAAATCGGGTGGTACAAGGCACAAGTGGTTTCAAAAACATTTCCTGCTCTGATGTGGTTTTAGTATTGCCTTTGCAGAAGGCGCAGTCAGACTGAATGACATGCATGTCTACACACTTCGTGGAGATGAATAGGAAAGATAGTGAGGAAGGATGTATTACCTCTGATTTGGACCAGTCAAAGGGTGCCTAGACAAGGTGCAGTTCAGCGTAGATAGTAGCAAAACAGTGGTGCCGATTAAGTTTGTTTTTTCTCAGCAGCACGTCTAGTGTCAGAGGTGTGGACCACGGTCTCTTATTTACCATTTATCCTCTTTTAACACTACTGAAATAGATTGGATTCAAAACAGCCATGAACTGCGGGTGGGTGAGTAAAGTGATCTGAAATGCAGTAGGTCATAGCGGGTTGGGGCTGTAGAGCAGCTAAATTGACAATTGGTGTAAATGCGATATACTGGGAGTCACAATGAAGACCCCACTGAATACTAAATGAGGTGTCTCAAATACTGAATCTCATTCGGAACATAGCGTCTATCGCACTCTGGTCATCTATAAGTGACTTAGGGGTTGAGTGAAGGAAAACGAATACAATATTCAAAGTCGGCTTTTGGCAGTCTATTGGGGTCGTATCGGCACACTGCTTGTCGGCCACCGTAACAGATTGGTGTTAAATATTAGCTAGTTGGAGACCTCCTCAAATACTTTTATTGTTGATGACTATCTAAAACATAAATTCTCTTTCCATCGAGCAGCATATGGAGGATTTGTCCGATCCTTTACGAGAGCTTGCGGTCTTCGCAGCCCAGTATTTTGGTGTCCTATTGAATCGCTGCTTCTGGCAATGCAGCAGACTCTCAAGATACCTATGAGCTATGCTCGGACCTATACGGCTATGAGTGCCTTAGGATAGGATATGACTTCAAACTGCACTTAAGATGATCAACATTTACTGCAGTAATTGAATGCGCAGAACTCAATGTGGCAGTAGACAGAGCTAGGTGCAACTAAAGGTGCCAAGTCAGTGGACATCTTCAAGCAAAGCGAACGTTGAGTCAAGTACCACCTGGTAATGGAGGCTTCAAAGAGAGCAGGTTGGTTAAACAGTCAACCACTTTAAATGGTCATAAAATGGCTGTCTGTAGAGCAGTCTTTCATCGTGCCTCCCTGCCACCACTACCTCATCAGTCATTTCCGTCCGCAGTCTAACAACACGAGTAAATTAGCTAACTTACCGTGTGAAGGCAGCATAATTTAATGCCCGGCACTGTCCCCTTACCCCACTTTATCATTCATTTGCTAGAGCAACAATTCTTGAGTTGCAGAATCGTCGAGCGGTCGGTGAATGGCGACCTACTGCTTTTCCTCTAGCAATCTTCTCCGCCATCAATAAAATGTGCAACTAAATCACAGGTGGGGCTTGAGGGCCATGGAATCGAGAGGGAACCGAAATACAAGGTGTGAGGAGCGGATAGCCTATTCAATTTTAAGCCTGCTTACTACACCACAAGGTCGTTTCTCCTCTTCAGGTGCCAGAATGTTGACATCAGTCCGAATTGAGGAGTAAAAGCAAATCTACGAAATTTGACTGATCAAAAGAGCGGTGACATTGGCAACTAAACGCCTCAGTAGGAAGCGATGTTGGGGTGAGTCAGCCAACATCATACCACCGGTCCTGTCAGGTCAGGCTTTTTAGAGCCTTAGGGACAGGAAATGGGTTTGTTGGTGGTTATAGTATCATCGGATGAAGGGCGTCTGGTGGTTCAAATAACCGACATGGTGTAACAAACTCCTAAAACGGACGCACCATATTAGCGCTGACCAAGATTGGTTAAATCAAACAACGAGGATAATTACAAAGTGGTACAGCGATTTTGAGTTAGCAAGGATAGTGGCTATCCCTTACGAGCCGACACCAATTAGATTATCGGGCTCAATTTCGTCAAAGTGAACTTGTGGTGTCACCGCCACCTCTTCATTAGGTCTTTAGACTCTAAAGTAGACAACAGACAGTAGCGTTTTGCTAATCTGGATTTGTCAATGTCTATTTAGCCCTTTGCTTGTCTAGAAGTCAACTGAGCCTGGCAGCTGGATAAGTCACATTTCCTGCTAAAAGAAACCCACCCAGCCACTTGCAGTAAGTCTCACACCCAGCAAGCGTAGTAATTTTAGTTGTTACAGGATGGGTGGTATGGTTTCCTGTCGTATTTGACAATATTTTTTTAGATTTATGGAGTCATCAATTTTTAGAGGAAACGATATTGTCGCTAGTCAACCTATGGCAGGTGCGAATGATTCGTGGGTGCCTAGGCAGAACGAAACATATTGATTCTCTGTTAGGAAGAGATTTCTTGAACCTTGGACACCTAAGACCCTACCTTGCAACTGTCACAGGGTGGCATGACGTATGCGACTTCTCAGTAGCCACACACCTCTTCTGTAAATCAACCACGCTGACTAGGACTTAGTAGTATGTATTCTTTGCCTTCCAATACCACTTGAAGCGCAATACCCATACTACTAACTTAAGTAGGCTTTGCAGACTGTAAGGTGTGCCTTTGTCTTTGCAAGCGCAATGCGTTTTAAGCTGGCTAATCACACCAGCAACTAAGGCACTACAATTTGATGTTAATCAACTTCCTCCGACCCACGAACTATAGTTCTAGAAGTCAAACTCATTGAACCATGCATTGGCGAGTAAGCTTGTTATGCTCCACCGTTATGCTCAATGAGGAGGAGAAAATCCTTTTACTTAACTCCCGATTAACTCACTTGAGCTGTTTCGCGACCCAGTCTCTGCACGATTGTGATGTAGTCGAACAAGAAAATCTAAATAGAAATTTATACGGATGCTTCCAGAGCTTTAGACCGACTGCACGCTCTTTGCGAAACATGGTGGATTGGAGTAAACCGTAGTAAGGTGCAATCTTACTTCTTTGTAAGGCAGTTTCAGGCTTAATCTATAAATCTTTGCTTTCTGGCTATTCTGCTCACATCAGAATATCCAAATAAATTGCAAGGTGTAAAGAAGCGTTTCGTCTAGGACTTCATTTTGATTTAATGTGCAATAAGCGACTGATAGCATGGTCTCCAAGCCATTGCAGTAGCCCTCTAGCCATCTCAGGCAACCTGCCTCAAATCTTCGCCTCAAGATTCTGCGCTACTGGTGGCTTGAGCCGAATCCTGCAGGGAAGTACAGCAATCCTAATTTCAACTGTTGGATGACAGACCTGGTCGAGACGAAGGAAGTGCATAGGTTGCGGATGGAAAAATCATCGATGACCTACATCTGAAGGATTGAAGGTGGCGTCTACTCTCCCTTTGTGAGGCTCTTGCTTTTACAGCAGAACCATAAAAGTAAGTACAAGGAAAACAATGTAAAACCGCCACTTGTGCAACCAACGAACGAATATTAGTATGCGACAGCAAGAAGCATTAAGAGGTGAGCTTACGTTGTAAAGTAATGAAGACGGTAGCGGTTTCACGCCACTGCTATCTGGGCCATCGGCTCCAGTCCCCGGAAGGGTTGTCGTTCCTCTCAAATGGGAGACAAATTTAGTGACAACCTCCTCCGGTAAAATCGTAAACTCTTCTTCTGTCATGTTTGTCAAAGGTCCCTTCGAGGAAACAAGCAACCAATTAAAGTGCCTTATCTAATTGAGCTTTGCAATGCCAGCTCTGTCGTTTGCTTGTCTAGCAGTCAAAAGACTCTGACGGCAGAATCAATCAGCCTTATGACCTGAGATGAAGACAATATATTACTTTGATCTGCTTCACACAAAATTGTGCTTCAGGTATCTTGACACTGAATTATAGAGAGACCATCGTTCCCTACTAACACTGCCACGATTTTACCAATGACTACTCAAGACGTGAGAGAGCTGAGCCTCGACTTACATCGACATGCCTTCGGATGCCTGGGTTGTCGCCATTGTCAAGGCGCCTTACTATCACCCATTTATGTAAGCTCAAATGCCGTTGAAATTAATGGAAGTATCCGCGTGCCTCAATTCCGTCCTAACGCCACATAAATGCGACGAACAATGGATTACGTGCATTTAAAGAGTCCTTGCGTTCAATTAAGACTTGTGAGCTAAATGGTCTGAGCCGTCGTCAAGAGGGATATCCTATCTCTTTAGGCTGCATAGCTAAGGAAATAGGTAAAACAAGGTGTTTTATAAATTCTATTTAACAAATACCTGAGTAGAAAAAAGGATGCTAAAGATGCCTCACACATCCTTTCGTGATCACCGAGGCATTGCCTGCCTCGTGGGAGTTTCCGTTATTTGCGACAAAAGATTGAAAACTGCAAATGGAAGCGCATTGAAAATGAATTGCACTTAGCACTTTTAAGTAAATTCTTTTCCATATTGGGTCAGCTTATAACTTGCGCTAATGGAATGCGAAGGCAGAGCAGGAATTGCTTTCGGAGAGAAGTAGCAATCGGGAGATGCACGAGCTGTTATTTCTTTGAACTCATTCTTATTTCATTTTATGTCACTATCTCATCAACACAGTCTGTCAGTCTGTCAGTCAGCTTGGCATTGTGCAACTCGGAGAAATTCGGTGTTAATCGCTAGAAGTGCCCTTTGAGTTTTGATTACTAGCTAATAACTTCAGCTTTCGGAGGGAAGAGTGATCACAACAGTGACTGAGGTTGGTGAAACGAACCAGCGCAGGATAAAACTGACACCCAATTATAATCGATTCGTCTCTTCGGGTGTCATGCCAGAGCCGAGTGGAGAGTAGGCGGAGCGGAATATTTGCTATAACACTTTGAAAGACAAAGCCAAATTTGTATCACGGACGGGGAAACTTGCAAAGCCTTTTGTGTGGCATCTTCCGGAGCCCTCATGTGAATTATGATCGACACACAAAATGATCGAATGCTGACTCCGAAGGAGACGCGTCTCTATAATGTCCCAAGAGAATTCACAACACAAACAGTGACTACCAGATAGCATACTCGACAAGACGTGATTTTCTCACTTTCTTCTCGATGCCGTCACATAAGGGCTCGTTTCGGTGGGATCGGAAGGCCGGTAATTGTTGGAGCAATTAGATCAGCGCTAAGAGAATAAGAGAGTTATGCAGTAAAACGACAAATGGTTTGGGCGTCAATTCATCCACTTAGACACATCAGTCTATGCGACTCGTGTCCCAGTCAAAGTTTCATGTCCAGAAGTTTATATCTGCAGTCTACTGATCTGCCATGATTTCAAGGAAGTCTCGAACCACCACATACGACTTTTCTCGCGTAGTCGGCCTCAGAAAGTCACAAGTTACACGATTCTTTGAAAATAAGTCATGATGCTGGTTTGAGAAATGTGTAGCCAAAGTATGTTCCAGCCTAGAGTGCATTTTCTAGAGCGCGAGTATGATGATGGGGCCTTGCATCCCTACACAGTCAAAAAGCTGAGTTCGATAGCAATCTGAGCACATTTCTTTGTAGGATTGCTCACGGACTACTTCACCTTTTAGACGTAAGCTTTGTTGAGGTAGTTTAACAAGAATTCCTACCTAGACTTTTCAATTCATCCAAATGTTGAAATGTAGCACTCCGGAGTCATTCAGATGTATCATATTAAAAAAATTCGGCAAGATAGGCGCTTTTTGAAGGCCGAAGCCAACAGATGGTTTAAAATATCTCTGCTGCCATTCTAAAGCATTTGAAAACCCATTTCTACCTCCTAAATGTGTTGGTAAGTCGATGCGATAGCGCGTGATCGAATGGCTTTAGTGGTGTATCCAATTGCCACCGTTAAAGTGCACGAACACACGGACCTCGAAAAGTGCTGCTGACAGTTCATGTTTTAATTTAGAACCTAAGTTTGTGCAGGATCAAATGCTGTGTACTTGGACACAAGTACTTTGGATGTCTATTAAATGCGGGCATGAATTATATCACAATCTGATGCACTAGCTTTCACATGCTGGGTAAATCAGTGGTCTTGGAGTTGGATATGGTGTCGGATTGCCTCTTTGTCAAGGTGTGCTATAGGCATTGACCAATAAACAGCGGAGGGGAGAAATAGTAGCCATTTCAAACGCAACTGAGAAACTAGACAAACCGCAGCAGAGAATAGTAGGAGATCAAGGGTTTCGAGAGAGTCACCGTACTTAACTACAACTTAGAAGATATATAGTCTAAGACATCACAAGTATAGCTATCCTACCTCTTAAGGCATCAAAGTAAATTAACAATTAGAATAAATAATTAGCTACCTCTTGTAAAACGCGGAGTGGAAAGACAAGGGGAGATTGATAATCCAACAGATGTCTTTTCGCACGCATCAAGATATTTACAGATTTTAAACTAAACAGCCGAAAAATTGGATGAGAATTATTCAGCCTCCTGATGATGCTTAAATCTTCGAATCGTTTGGCTTTTCGGTGATAGTCGCTTTGTAAGTGGTTCAGAATAACCACACCTCATCAAGGGGCCATTCACATTCAAGCAAGAAATTTGACAAACCGCAGGGGAGAACAATAAGTGGCTGAGTGTTTCCAGAGAGACATCGCATCTAACAGCGAATTATAAGGCATAAGTTCAGGATTCACCAATGTAGGCATCCCATCTCCTATGACTGCATCGTTGGGCGGATATTCGAGCTAAATATTTGACTGGCCATTACATAACAAGGGAGGAAGAAGAAAACAAAATTTATGGGTCCATCAAACCCACTTACGTGCGAATCGAGACCATGGCTGCAACACAGCCACCGAATGAGTCGGTTGGATGCAAGCTCTTTAGACCTAAACCACCAAATAGACAAATAAACAGCCAAATAAATTGGATGAGAACCAATAATCTTTCAAAAGACACATAAAGCTTAACTTTTAGCTTTTTGTGTTGCGCACCCTACAAAAGTTGTTGACTAGGCACACCTCATCATCCAAGTACACAGCATTTGATCCTGCACAAACTTAGGTTCTAAATCAAAACATGAACTGTCAGCAGCACTTTTCGAGGTCCGTGTGTTCGTGCACTTTAACGGTGGCAATTGGATACACCACTAAAGCCATTCGATCACGCGCTATCGCATCGACTTACCAACATATTTAGGA
>CM010314.1:4866353-5348853 GCA_001923025.3 Taenia multiceps
CGGTCACACTGAGTAAGGCGTGCTTCCACCGACAGTTCGAGCCGTTCAAACAACCAAACAAGGGAGAACCAAGGGCTTTGTCGTGACACAGATAAGCTCCTAATCATTGAACACAAACGATACGTGTGCGAAATCTGAGGAGTCTGCTTACCTGCCAATGCATGGTAGCAGGTGATTCCTTAGTAGAAATAAAATCCCACGTATCCTCCACTGACCACTCCAATCGCCACATCGCGTCATGCAACGCAATATGTGAGCAGAGCTGCTCGACTACGGTCTCTATGCACTCTCTTGAGGACGAAAACAGGAATGTGGACCTCTTTCTCGCATCCGCTCTGCGCAACCACAGACACCGCTCACCGCCTCCTTCGATGCTAATGTAACATGCGATTTCCATCTCCACAATGTGTGACTCGTGCACCAAAGCCATCCCTATCATCTTCCAAGTCAATATGCAATCATGCATTTGTTCATGACACAAAGTGCTGATGGACTAAGTGAACTACTACTAGCCATTCCATTATGGAAGACGCCCACGCACAAAATCTTGTAGAAGCAGAACCAAAACTACATAGGTGCACAAATGCTTACTCACCGAGAAGCAGCACTGACAGTGTTCACGAGCCTTGGAAAAGCCTTTCCCGAGGCATCTCTTATCTCCAGCACGAACACACCGTCGTACCTCCCCATTATCTACGGACGCTTAACACACCAGCATGGTGAGAACACCTACCTCACCGAGGATCTGCATCACTTCACGTTTTCCCGACTTCGTCTTACCAAACACCTGCACGTTGGAGCCAGCCATCTTCACACTCTCTTCTGACGGTGCCGGCAGCCCCAGCAGACACATGTCGTCAGTCAATGATTAGTATCTGTGGCCATATCCTCTCTCCAATCCCCACACCATGGGCACCACTCCGGTCGTGCTGCCTTCGCCACTAGTCCCCCATCCCTTCTCCACATCAACCATGCTACTGCCTGACCATATCTTTCACGAATAACACTTCTAATTGGCAGATTAATAGCAATATTAAAACTCACCAGTGCCAACACCACCACCTCCATTTCACTCACTGTAATCCACCTTCACTGAGGCGCATTAATTTGCAGCACTGAGAACAAAAGTGGGGTTGCTAAGAAACTACATTGCTGTTTGCTTATGTTCCACGATATTATTGTTTGCACAATGACCCAAATCCTTAAGCCAGACCGCAATCACAAGAGGTCTCCCTGGGTAAACCAGCCATTATATTCCCATAAATCTTCAACGGCAATGCGACAATCCTACCCCCTTTGCATATCTCACCAAAACACCACCCAACAAGGCGTCCTACTCACCAGCAGACAGATCGATTTTTTCCTTTGCCTAGTAATTACTTTTCTTCCCCCATAACAGCAGCGAGGATGTGTAGGCCCCACTGCACTTCTTCGCTGACCATATGATGGACGATTTCTCCATTACTGAAATGTTTACCTTCCTCAACATCGCTGCTCGCAGACCTGAAGACCGGTGACGATTCGCTGAGGCACCACTACCACTACCAACAACACCAGCACTGCCAATGCCTCCACTGTCACCTGTCCGCGAGCTATCCTAATTGTACCTCGCGGAAATCTTGCTCAACACTAAATGGATTTCAGTAGAAGAGTGTGTTTAGGGTAACGACTGAATGTTGGTGACGATGAGTCAAAAGCGACGGTTATTTTGATTTAATGCAAGTTGAGCGGTACGGTGGAATACAGATGAAGTGCTAATAGTTCACTGATGTTCGGGTGCTGTACATCGCGCGCACTAGATCTACTCTATGTTTTAATGCATTTTGCGCTCTTCATTTTTTGCAAACAGCCAATTATTTATGCTGCTAGTGGTTAGAAACTTAGCCAGCATTACTTCCTCAGCTGTGACATTATAACCACGTATTACTGACATTTGTTTCGAATACATGTTCAGCAGAATGATCAGTAAAAGTAGCATGGACAACAGATCGGAATACTTCCTTCGCCTGTCTTACCTCAACCACTAATGTTTTACAGATTGCCAGGATGTAACGGGGCGTTGTGTCCAATTATGCGATTCGGCATTTTAGGCACCCTGAATTGCGCAATCCAACCGATTTCCCCATTCGCAGTGCAGCATATTTGAACCAACTATCTCCCAAGTCTCAAGCCAATTTGGTCGACTAAACTCTGACCTACTCAACTCATCCACTTGCAGTTCATGGATGTTTCAGACTAACCTCACTTGAGTGGTGCTTATGAAGGGTAAATTGTTAGTAGGAAATCGTGGTCCATGCCTCTGCCAATCGACAACTGCTGAGCGTCCACATGCTCAAACATCGTTCCTGTTGCGCTATTCCCCGCACGTAAATTTACCTTCGTGTAAGCGTTCTCTGGACAGCCCAAATTAGAGACTATTCATCCTTTTCCTAGCGTTCTTCCCAATTCGCTCCCACAAGGCGCATTATGAGCAGCAACGCACCCTGGAATATAAATTATATTTAATGCCTCTTTTCTCAACCTTTGTCTAATTAGTTTAACTGATGTTCTCATATTCAGTACAGATGGTCGCAATTATGAAGCCAATCTGGAGCTCGTGTTTGGCCGTCCGCAAGATTCAGCTGTGACCAGATCTGAGACGAAACTAACGCGGCTAGGTTACTTAGGGCGCCCTAACGCCGTAGTGGGAGGGGGACCAGTTTGGAATGACCTCAGCTAGTCGCCGCATGTTTTGTCAACCCAAACATGGGCATGACCTCACAGTAAAGAAGTACAGACTGTCACACAGGGGGTAATGCTCCTATACATACTCATGTCATCACCGATTCCCCCATCCATTTATAAGTTCTTCGCCGGTTTGGGTAATTTGATGTCAATCAAAGCTGTCGAAAACTTTGATTACAATTTACTAGCTGCATTGCTCATTACTCATCGTTTCGAAATACGAAGCTATCCGAGCAAAACCAACAAGTATTTGCACCGAATAAAACCTTCGTGTTCGAGGTTTCGGCCACAACTCAGCAAGTTCCGTCCCATTGGGAAGTCAAATAACGAGGCGCCCAAAGCTCAGCACCCCATCATGCTGAGACATCGCAGGTCTGGAACTTCAGCTCTTTTGGAAGGCTGTTTGACAGAGGCTCATGTTACAATGCACGTGACGGAGATGTGGATGCGCAGGCTTCGTCGAAATCAAGAAGATGAATTTGGCATCTTTTGTTTTGTTTGAGCCAGCAGATTAGGATTGCCGTCTGCGGGTGGGGCGCCACTGCACACGTTGTCATGACTGACCTGCCCATCCTGTTTGGGATGTACTAAAGCCACAGTTGTACGGAAACCAGTTTGGCATGATCTCAGCTGGTATCCATCTCTTTTAATGTCCTATCCATGGATAGGTCTTCACAATCGTAAAGTGCTAATTACGGCACAAGTAAGTTGAGGCACCGCATCAGTAGCAAGGACGACTTCTGTTTCATCAAAACGCTTTGCGTCAAATGAGACTGATGGTCCTACATGCATGCGTGACGCACAAGCTGCCTCATCACTGCATGCGCTATTTATCAGACCTAAGAATCAGACGTCCCTCTAATGCTGTAAGGGCCTCCCAATATTAAGTTGCACAAAGCCTTACTCATTGTTCCGAGTATTGAAACGAAAATCTGCACAAACGAATTCACATGATTGTAAACTGGGAAAACGTCGTTTTGCTGGGAGATAACATGCTCAATTTGGAAGAGCGTGAGAACTACGAAAATGACATTTGAGGTCTGTGAGACCTCCCGCTGCAGTCGTGGAAAGGACGGAGTTAGCAGGTCTGAGACATGTGCGTGTGTGTGTGCTGGTCAGCTTTTAATGCGCCAGTGGACCACGTTGATCACGCTTAAGCACGAAACTGAAGAAGCCAGTCAAAGTAAAGACGAATTTGAGCTACTCACTAAGCAGATTAAGGTTACAAAGGGAAAAACAGGCTACAGAAATTCCACATTCCCTGTTTGGTTGAACCATGAGAGAAAGAACTGGCTGCATTTATCTGCAATTGTGAGTAGTCTCGACATGAAATCTGCCCACTTATTTTGGTTGAGAGGGCTAACGACGTGGATGCCAACCAGAATCGTAAGATGGTTAAGACCTTAACAAAGAAAGATCTACAACCACTTAGGCTTATGAACTACCACAACTGCAATTTTACAACCTCAACTAATAGTCTTAATTCCAGACTGTCCGTAAATTCATCACAGCTAGCCATTAACGAGTCATGTCATCGTATCAGCTTCACAGTAAGGTCCTTATGATAAAAAGTGACCATTTCTAATACAGTGTCTGCAGTGCTTGTTCACTCGTGTTGCCACAGTTTCGGGTGCTCCATACATTGTAGTCCCGGTACACAAGATCGAGTGAATATTTGTGTAAACAGGAAATAGGGAGCGAATTAATGTAGAATTGGCGCACAGGAGGCATCGTACTAGCAAAATCCCTGCCAGATTTGGTGTGATTGGCTGCTGTTCTCGCGGCTTGTCATTTTAACTCCCTAATTAAAATGTCTCCACGTATCCCGTGTTTACTAGCCCTCACTTGACGTTAGAAATGCCAAATGCTACGGCGCCTTTGGCAAGACGGAGTGACACTCTAAGGTAAATGGTTTAGCACAAGTACAGCAGAACATCCATGTGATAAATAAGGTTAATTAAGTGACCCACAAGAGTCGTTTTGGAAGTCAGTAGCATTGCTGGGAAAAGAAAATCACAGTGAGTCAGGGAAAAGAGAATGTATTTAGGAGCGCATTTACAAGATAGGAATGCATTTAAAACAAATGAAGAGCATTCTAATGGTCCGGTGCTTAGATAGAGTACCTCCATCCTTGCGTCTGCCGCCAATGCCCTTAAAGTGCAAGTCGTAATGTACAAATTGCAAACACTCATTTAAGTTGACCTCTTCCCTACCCAGTCGCTTGACACAAACCAGTCGCCAATCCACCGCAGTGGTTGCAAGTGGGCAGTCTGCAAAGTTGTCGAAACTTGCAATGAACTTGGCAAAGACATGCATGTCATTCACAGAATCAGCCTGCGCTCTTGGCAAGATTGCTATGATTAATATTTGATGTGGCTCGATGATATCCAAGAGGTGCAGTAGTTGATCCTTGGCACAAAATTCTGGATCCATTACGAATACGTAGCAGTCGTAACTTAAGATGTCGCCTTTGAAGTTTCTTCCGCCAAAATCATGGTAGTACAGTATGTCATCACGTTTGCAATGCTGTAACAAATTAATCATATCGAGAACGTGCGGACCACGTCGTGGAAATTGGTTGCGTTCTATGGTACGCATAATTAACCGGTGATAATTATGCTCGGAATGCAAGGAATAAAGTAACGTATGAGAGCTGACTATGAGGCAGCAGTTGATGGGATGTGCAGGAGAGAATGAACCTGATCGACTTGAATGCTGTTGCAGTTGTTCCGTTTCCTTCAAATGATATTCGATAGCAGGAGGCAAATTCCGGTCGGCAGTTGGTGAAGTCTGGGAAAAGAGGAGGCAACAGAGATGCTTGTCCAGCCACCTCCAATTGCTGATGTGTCGACGCATTGCTTGAATTGCTCGTCGACTTGTCAGTATCCATCGCCAGTTGGGAATGGTGTTGCAGGTTTGCACCAAATCCTCCGCATTAAAGTACTCGCATATTCTGAGCGCCATTTCGGCCGGAAGTTCGGTGATCTTGCGTTGCTTCTAAAGTATGACAAAAATATGCAATCATTAGTTTCACGGAATGGGTTGAAAGAACCACGATGACGGAGAAGGCAAGAAAAGCAGTGAACGGAGGCAGTGAAGAGAGAGAGGCATGGGTAATTTAATAGAGGCAGTAAAACTTACCATTGGCAAAGGGTGCTAGGTTAGATTGACCGTGAGGCAGAGGTGACAAGACTTAAATACTGACCGCTTAGAAGGGGACGAATGAGCAGTGAGCTGACCTCACAATGACGTTACCGCATTGGTTCATTCCGTGTCGTGTGGTTGTGAGGTCGAGCAATCGGCATGGCTCGGAATGATGTAGACTGACATTGGCTCACACAACCCTCTACACGCAGTGTCCTGTCAATTCAATCCACCACATACTCATGTTTACCCGAATAATTCTTGCTGCAAATGGGTTGTACGTGTGGTTTGTTCTTATGCTAGCCTCATTTACGTTTGACAGGACTGACGAGGAAACACATCTGACGCCTTCCTTTTCACGCCAAGTCAGTGCGTGCGAACAAGGAGCTGACAGACATCCATTTTTTAAATATTTATTTAGCGTTAGCTTGTAAAGACGTTTGCAGGACTGCATCAAATTGCTTCTTGGGCCAAAGTGAGATACTTGGGTTAGGCTGGGGTCTACTGAGATGCTGCTAAATGCATGTCCTAACGGGCGGCACAAGTGGGAGTCAGTAAACCGGTCAGTTAATAGTCGGTCAGTCGGTCAATCCGTGTTTTAGGAAAAGGAGAATATAACTTCGTGAGATCTCTTGTAGGCACGTGTCCAAGTTAATGTGATTGCTCAGAAGGAACGCCTCGTAATTGGCTTTCTTAAATTTGGTATTGCTGTCACATGAAGCCAATAGAAACTCATTACTTCAACTCATGATACGACGCTTTCTTCAAAGGTAGAATTTCGGCGGCACTGTGGTTGAAGTGACATCCTACCACGACCAAGACGTCACAGTTTCACTTTCTGCTTTAAAATACATTCATTTGCACTAAGAGACCAGATCTGCCAGTTGTAGAGCGCCCAAAACAGTACCGCCACGATAAAATGGATGCCACAAGCATTGCGCTTAATTTGACCACATTTTAATGAATGGGTATTGCCACTGCAAATAGGTCAGTTCTGACAGCAAATAGCCGTGAAGTATAAAGTCATTTCACAAACCAATTCTCTTTACACTTTATTTTCCTCATGCAAGAGGTATCAATCCAGGTAATCCAAAGCAAGTAATGGCCAGTGTTGTTTAATAGAATTCACGTCTGTGCCTGGATGTGGTGGCCATGACAAGAATGTATCACTCACCACACGAAATCTTGTAATCCATGTCATTCATACCAGGCTACATGACACGTCTCGATATGTTGACACGAGGGTAGCGTCAGTCTAATCTTTCCTCCTCCGACTTTCGGATTCGTAACTTCTAGTCAGCTCTGTCACGCAGGCTAGCCGTGGACACATTCGTCGTTAATAGCAGGCTATTCCGTGCACGCCTTTCATCTGCTTCTTCTCGAAATGCTTCCAAAGCCATGCGCTATCACTGGGAGCAAAGTGACTTTTATCAATCGTTCCACTCGTGTCTGTTGGGAAAAAAATCACGTCAGGATGAACTTGCAGTCTTTGTTTATTCGCAATCCAACAATCATGTCGAATGAGAAATAGGCCAGCAAGTATGTAGTGCAGTTCCTGACCGGATTTTGAGTTGAGATTCAGCATTATCCAATTCACTGCGAAGTCGTCTCGGTAGCTAATGCTCAGGCATTCATGGATCGACAACTTCGCATTCGTTTGTGCTCAAGGGTTAGGATTGTCGTCCGCAAGTAGAGGACTACCACACAAGCTGATGCCTCAAACCGAACCATTCCATTTGGGATGCTTCACCACCATGAGAGACAGCGAACCACTTTGGAATGACCTCAGTTTGTCATCGCCTATCTTCACAGTCTTAACATGAACATGACAACACAATCACAAGTTTACACATCACCTCGCGCACTATTTGTTAGATTGGAAAATTAGACGTCACTCGAGTGTTGGGTAAACCCTTAATTACGGTTTTCATACCACAGCGCTTATTTTTTTATTTTGAGGAGGGAATCTATTTGGACGAATTGGCATGGACTACCAAATATGTTGGCGAACTGGAATCGAACATCTGTAAGGGACAGCGCTACTGAAGATGAGAGAATAGCAATCCGGTAGTGTCGTGAAAACTACGACAACGACGCATCATGAGGAACATTGGGTGAAGTATGTGAAACTTCTTCTGTTGCTCATGGTAAAGTACCCAGTTAACATGCCGGAGTCAAATGCATGTGTGTATGTAAACTTGGAATAAGACTTGGGTCGCTGGAAACATAATCTCATTTCTATCTTCTTTAACCTAGTCATGCATATGCCCGCTTTGATCATGAAAACATAGAAAGGAGGAACACGAGGTTTCATTTATGCATGCTGCACTATCTTATCGCGCTCAACCAGCAAAACAGTGCCAAGGCTTTGCACCCACCTTCCCCTACAATCAGTTGCAGAATTTGTGTCTCATGTCCAGTCAGTGCATACAGACGAAGAATTCTTCGTCAGTAATTCTATTTCATACTACGCTGTAAGGATTTTAATCCCCAAAATTGCCTTCATTATTGCTAAAAACACGATTTGCGAACAGCACATTGTTCCTCACGTAAAATTGGTGGTGTTTGTTTTCGACGACAGATGTACACGTGCACCTTCCCTTGCATCCCCTACTATCGTTTGTTTGCGTCAAATTGCCAGCACATTTAGCCATCCCACTAGCCTTCACCTGCATTAATTTTGATGGCTTTCACTTCCAAACCGAGCGTCATTTCCTCCTTGGAGCACTTGGAGTCGTCAGTTTCTTTTTAAAGCCACATGCTTGCACAGTTTTGTAATGGAAAACTGCAATCTGCTCAATTTTTGACAAAGCCCTATGCACCTAGTTCGTTCGCCTTTTCTCCCACGTAAGCTTTACCTGTAACACATTATTTGTTCAGACCGTCGGTATGGGACGTAGGTAGCCGTGTTGCCCTAGCAGGCCGAGGCTGGCTTTCGGAACAGACCGGCAGCATGACCCCTCTTTTTCCTGAATATATACATACTGCCATAGCAGAATGCTTTCTCCTGTCTTAAAGGAAGCCTCAGACGCTACATATTCCTCTCTTAAAGAGTTGTGTGGCAAAAAAACCAAAGAATCACATCAAATAAACTAAATCAGAAGGAAATCTAGGGGCAGAACCTTATGTGACGTTGACAGTAAGGTGAGCCGTCATCTAGCACTGCCTAACCAACAAATATTGCAATTAATTCTACCTCAAAATGGTAGTGAATGTGTTTGAATTCGCCCATGCGTTACCCTTTTGGTCCAATAAAGTGTCTCTGCTGCTTAGATCTTGTAACCTCACGGTTTTGTCCTCCTCCTAAATGTATAGATCAACGTCCTGTTTACCCAGTAAACATAAATGTTGATGGTTTTTTAAAGTATTATTTAAGTTCTTACAAAGATATCGTAATCATGTTCTTGCAGTACAGCTGGGGTCACTTGTTCCATTCAATTGAGCAACTCTATAAAAAAATCATTGTGCTTTTCAATTATAAGTTTTATGCTATTAACTACCTACTTGATTTAGTGGTTCGCACGTACCTTTTTAACATCAAGGCGTTTATCCTTGCTACCGATTTAAATTGCACCTACTAACGCCACTGGGAAATCTAAAGTTGCACATTTTGGTGTTTAATGCTCCGTCGGAAGCAAACCGTTCTAGTGGACATTAATTTGCAGTGTGAGCTAACCATTCTGCGAGTTTAATGAAAATAAGGTTTCGTTATAAATTATTGTTTGCTCGAAACCATACCAAATAGCCTTGTTCCATCTCTTTCTTACAGAAAATGCTTACGTGTGTGACGCTTACTCGATGTTATCCTGAATTAGAGACCATCAATTTGGAATTAGAAAAGGCACTTCTTGCTTAATTCTCATTGAAAGTTGTGTTAACCACGTATTAAGGCGCTTTCATGGTTCCTTTGAAGTTGATACTTAGGGATCTGGAACTCACTGCTCATCGTCAGCACTGTGTCTGGACCGGCTCAGTTAGTGGCAAGGGAAAATGTGAAGAACAAAAGCGTTTTCTGAAGAAGATTTTGCACAGTAGCAAGGGAATTTTTAACAGTGATGGCAAAAGTCGCAAGGTTCGTCATCTACAATTTAGGGTGTTATTTTCTGTTAGAGCTAATCAAGCAAGCTGGCATTACTTGATTTATTTTAATCTAAGGGAAAAGGTAAAGCTCCAGCCTTTGTGCCCCAAAATAATGCGGATGTTTACATGGTCAACTATCGTCATCAAAAGCAGCTTGGATGCAAGCCACTTTCTCATAGTTAATAACAAATTGTTTTTTTCAATCACTTCGGTGACGCATCTTACTTGTAGGAATAATAGCCGCAAACCTAAAGCGTGGATTAGTGAAGCCATCACAGCACCGGAGCGGTCACTTCAGTTAACTCAAATCTGTTTTTTTTGAATCAAGAAGACATAACGTCGACTTTCCGGATGCTGAGGCTTCTCACATGTCGTGATGCGCTCGACGCATTTGTAGGGTTAGTATTCATTTTCCGCACTGACGTCCTCTATTCTTTGCGCAGTGGTGCTACTAATAAGAATCCAGTAGCCTTGTGCCATGCTTATGCTTGCACATGCACTGCCACCTGCCAAGATTTGCTACCATGACTAGGAACAGCCTGGAGAATGTATCTCTCATAAGCATAATAACCCGTCATGAAGAAAATGTCACATCAAAATTAGCCTTTTTTATTGCGACACAGGCATAGCTGTTTCCGGTTATTCTTATTCTGAGGCTGCACATCTCCGAATTAAACAGTTCACGAACGTCGCATAAGGCGTTTAAATGGGCTATTAAATGCTTCGATAAACTCCTGGTGAGGCGAGATGGCTTAGCCTTACTTTACTAGGAGTGTCTAGGTCAAGGTCTACTTGATTTCGCCAGCTATGTTCCAAGGTGGAAGTGTGGAAGAGGAACTTTATTTTTGGGTGGTTAACGTTCTTTATTGCTCTCTTAAACTCCCTGCTCTCCTCTCTACATCGCGCACCCACGCACGCACGCACACATGCGCGCTATCACGTTACCTAATTAACTGCTCAAACCCGCTCGCATATCCACTCTGCTCAGAAAAAGCACGCACGCACTGGTACGAAGCCTAATCGACTGCCAGTCCGGCCAAAAGCAGGTTTGTGATTGGTCCGTGCATGTGAAACAATATCTTCTTACCCTCACACACGCCCTTGCCTAGCGGACGTGTATGCGCGTGCGTGCATGCAAGCGCACGCATTTTTGGTGGTAAAGCAGCGCTGCAGCTGCACCGCTGCTTGTGTTGCCTCGCAGACACTGCAGACAGAAGTAGGTCAAGTCAGGCAGTGCAATTCTGCCACATTCTGGGCTAGCCTTGCTTGTGCACAGAGGTGGGTTCAAATAGCTCTCAAGTGCGAGCTCTTGGCCTTCTTGTGACCAAGACTACGCTACTAACCATCTAGCCACCCATCTGACGATTAGCTTCACTAATCTCATCGGTAGGGTTTGAGCGGTCTTGAGTTTGTACAACTTTGTCATTGCTCTGTCTTTAAGCTATCAAAGCGGGATGTGGCCTAGGCTGAGCGCTTCGGGTTGGTTTTCTAATTGGAAATTGTTGACCCTCCAATTCGTCCAAAGTTAATAAGGCGACCGCTTAGAGGGCGTGCGATCCTAAAGTAACCAGCTAATTTCCTTAGTCGTCAGTGCTCTAGAGCTGTCAAGGGGAGGGCCAGATTGAGATAAAGTGACTTGACCTATCTAGTCTCAAGAATAATGTGTGAAAGCAAAGAATTGCTGGGTAGAAATAGTCAAAACAATGGAAAAACTAATTTGAGCAGATTCATGGTAAAAATATACTCCTAATTGTAAGTGTTTCAACCTGACTAGGTTAGGTCTACCATAGTCTTGTGTCCCAGTGCGAAACGAGTTTGCGAGACTTTAGCCGAAAGGTAAGGCAAAATGTGTAGTTACCAGCAGAATTTTGGCGGGCGAAAATGAGTCACAACTTTTTGTTGCCGGTGGGAAAATTGCATAATTTGCAGACAAAACTTTAAAGCTGGAGGTCTTGCATTATCCAGAGGCAGCTGACTTATTGCACCAGACATCATGATGACAGGCCTTATGTGTTCTTCAGAAATCAGAAAATATATTCAAATGCAATTTTGCCTGCTAATAGTGCAAAAGCGATTATGAAATTTTGAAGGCTATTGTCAGGTGGCAAGTGGATTGGAGCGCATAACACTGTAGTGGATGGACCAATTGTTGGCCGCGACCGCATTCTTTTGTAATGGGCAAACATTCAAGCCTCCCATTAATCTTATTTGCATAGGGCCTAGCTTTAGTGAATTTTTGATTTCATTTAGCCCGAAAAATAGATAATAGCCTACCAGTAAGATTAATGCTGCCAACAATCGCAAGCTAAGAAAATTTTTGCGGAATCGTAAACTGGAATATTGTGAGCCTGATGGGTTAGCATCGCAGTGGAAGAAACAATTAAAATACGCCAGATTTAATGCTACTTGCAAACAATATAACCGAAGCTGTACAATACGTACTTCGCAGTTATCAGAGTGCTACCTTTAATGGATAAGTGGTTAGACAGCGCCAAGTTGACAGTCGGACACTTCAAAGCTGAGCACCATTTCTCTTTGTGTGAGAAGAGCTTGCGTGCTGTGGGCAAGCGGTGTCCAAAGCAAAATTTCGGTTGACATTTTCTGTCAATTGATGTATTTGGCTTCTAGCTAAAATGTTTGCAGGTCTAATCATAATCTAGTTTTATTCTGTCTTAAATTTGTGATCATTTTTGTGTACCTCCTGTTGGCAATGCTCCTAAATTTCCTAGTTAATGTTTCTGCTTATTGAGGGCATTAGTAGGCTTACAATCCTATTTACTTTTACAATCGCCAAACATTCTTTGCAAACTCGAAGGACAAAGCAATGTTGCTCACAATATCAACCATCAAATGCTTTCGACAGCTCCGAGTTTTTCACTGTGCCCCCAATACTTGCGCACAAAAATGTTGGTTGTTAACCAGTTCACTTGTAAATCACTTTGACGATAACTTCGACATAATTATCAGTATTTTGTGCAACCAAAATACAACCATTTGACCCAAATATTTCCCACATAAACAGCAGTACTGCCAGAGAGAGAGCCCAATCCAACAAACCTTTTGTGTTTTTGGCACAAGTGAAGGTCGCTTCTTTCTCACTCTGCATTGGTCACACGGCTGGCAACTTAAGAAAATCTTAGACAAATCGTTAATGAGAGGTAAGAAGAAGTGCTGCAAGATAAAAAGTAAGCCTTAAGTTGACCTTAAAAGGTGCTTGATCACAAGTCAGAAGCCCTCCTCAAACGAACAAAATAGTGCGCAATTTTGGGAGGTCTGATAGTCAAGCTGATGCTGTGTAAATAGGAAATACATGATGTTCAATGCCAATTGTGTTGCCTGTAAGTGAAGCACCATCGCTTGTATTTTTATGTACATTCCTGTGCTGTAATGCTAACGCATATTGGTCGCAATAATTTGGCGCACTAATCTAGTGAGAGTCTGCTCAAATTGTAGCCACTGTTAGTAGTGGTCCCACCAGCATGCCAATCTTCACAGATCAAGCCGAATAAATCGAACAACTCCTCGAAACGAGGTTCCATGTAGTCTACGCTTGTGATGTTAATGTGAGAATTCGAAATCTGCTCATTATAAGCCCATTTCCTACCATCTTGTTCATGCTAAATCATTCACAATTTGACGATAACACCTGGGTTCCATATTTCTGTTGAGCACATATTGAGGTAGGTTGCGCTTGTCAGTCTGCTCTTTGGCGCAACGTGTCAGCTGTCCATGGGTGGTGCAAGGGCACTCACTTTGAGCTTGGATTCGTAAATAAGACAAATGTTTTTCCAGCTAAACGAAAACAGTATGGCGTTTCGCTTGAAAATTCCGCGAACAAAATGCACAATTGATATCAACTCGCAAACTCATTCCGCGTTGAACACTGTAACTTCAAGAGGCTTTATCTAGTCAGGTTTTTAGTGCTTGTAACAAGGCGAATGCCTTACCACAAATTCTGTTTGGAATGCTGTAAAATACAACAGCACGTGGCCTTGTGGATGTCTCCAAGAATGTGAGCATGCGCTAGTAAATTTAGGTGTTTACAGCATCAATGATTCGCTCAGGGTGTCCGACCGCAAGCAATTGACATTGGGGACTAGTTACTGCAGCGAGGTCATTGTGTTGGTGTCTCAAGACATATTGCTTCAATAACCAGTTGTTACTTTAAGCGTAAACGAACACCACTCGACACAAGAGATTTGAGTATGAAGGCACCTATAAGTAACAAGTGGGACTTTTCACAAAAGCTCATATATCTACTAAACTTGCGTTCAAGTGTTTCAGACATTTACATGCCAGCCGTTCACGGCTATCATTTTGGATCAAGTCACCGGATAGGCCAATCACATCGCTACAATTAAAATGACTGGCACGTAAAAGCACTCAACGCCTTCCGCGAGTCATGTGCGGGTGTCATGCCAAGAACTCCTCCAATTCTCATTTAATCGCCCGCATCTCTGGTGCTTAGTCGCTCCCTTAATGTTGGTTTTGCTAAGTGTTAAAAAAATCGCTTTGTGCCAAAACCCACACATTAAATGCGACCAACAATTTAGTGCAGGCTATAGCCTTGTGAACATGGCTGCTCAGCTAAAAGCTGTCACTTACTTTGAAAACGATAATCCTGCGTTCACTGCAGATGTTGCAGTAAGATGCCTTTAAGAATACCGACACTATTGTTTTGCTGAGAGAAAGAAACCAGTATTGCATTTTGTCGAAACTTTTTTGATAAATTGCACAACTTACCGCTGCTCGCAAATTTGCTTTGCTTTGATGCATAATTCTTCAAACGACCTAACCTTTTCAAGTCAAAATGCCCGTAATAAAGCGCTTATGTTTAGCACGAACCTTGCCAAAGTTTTGGGTATCCCCACCCTCTTCCTTATCACCTCTTCATGCCCTGACTTTGTTTTGCAAACTTTACGCTCTGCTTAAACTGTGCTGATGTTTGATACAAGCGATTAAATTAATTTGCCATTTAAATTGCTTTGGAATGCTGTAAAATGTAACAGCATGTTGCCTCGTGGGTGTCTTCAATATTGCGAGGATGCGCAAGCAAACCCAAGTGTTTACAGAAACATTAAGTCAAGCAGAGCGTCAGAACCAACCTTTTTGAATCTACGGACTAGCTGATGCATCACGGCCACTGTGCTGTTTTCTCAAAACACATTTTGCCTTTATTCGGCTGATGCTTTTTATGTTAACCAGCATTTCCTAACTCAAGAGATTTAGTAATGAAGTAAGCATTTGCGAGTTTTCACAGAAGCTCCTGTAGCTACTAATATTTCCTTTAAGTATTCCTAATATTTGCAAACTAGGGTTGTCAGGCGTTCTCAGCTATCATTTCGGATCAAGTCACCAGATGGACCAATCACATTGCTACAGTTAAAATGACTGGCACATAAAGGCGCTCGAAGCATTCGGCAAGTCACCTACTGGTGCCTTGCTAAAAGCTACTGCAGTCCTTATTTCGCCGTCCACATCTCAGGTACACGGTCATTCCCTTAATGTTGATTTTATTAATTGTTAGAAATGTTGCTTTGTACCATAACCCACACGTGGAATGAGATAAACTTTTCGTGATGAGCCATAGTACTCGCATTGATTAATCATGCTTCCAGGCGGTCACAAGTTTGGTCTACGCGACTTGATGTACAGAAATATAAAATCTGTTTATGGCTGGCTACAGCAACTTATTACTAGGGATGAGGTGGCATTTAACCCAGCTCAAATGAGAGCTAACATTTAATCCAAAAATAGTAATCTTGCATACACCATAGATGTTTTGATACAATATCTCCAACACCACTGACATGCTTGTGCTAAAGAGCAGAACCCCTCAATGGATTCAAAACTCAAAATTAACTCTCTTTTAGATTTGCAATTGGCCCTCCTTCACAGGTTCACACAGGCAGCGTTCTAGCATAAAGTCGTAGCGAACTTCAACTCATGTCTTCTAGGGGTTCCCTTAGCATGAGTTAATTCAAAAAAACCAAGCTTTTTCTTGATAAGTCAGGTTTTGCTTTCAAACCTTGCTTCTTCGTCCTCATGGGGACACAATAACAGGCATATGAATACATACATACACTTTAATTAAAAGCGGATCCACTTCTATGGTGTTCCTGGATTATTAAAACATTAGAATGTAAACCATCCTCTGTCACTTTTACATCTACTGCAGTCCTGTGTGTAATGCTTAGTTGCATGCATTAATCTATTTAATTGTTGTCTAAAGTGCTTGACAAACTGCTGATTATGTATATTTTTCGCCACTGGCATTTACCGATTATTTGGTGCCCTCGTTCTCCCATTTTCACGATTCTTGATTTCGGCGGTGCATTATTAATGAAGCAACGTTAGTAAAAATCCATTTGCTTAAAGGCGAACAAGGCCCAGGGCTGTGGGATTCTCGGGCTGTCGGCAAGCCATCAGGACCGTCGGACGAAATGAACTATCGGTAGTGAACAATCAGTGCGGACCTTAATGCAGTGAAGTTTGCATGGATTTAATGAATGAATCGTTAAAAGACTTACAAAGAAATTGTTTACTTTCAGGATATGTTTTCCAATTGTTAGTAACGTAACCAAAAGTTTCCAAAAATTCTCATTTGCACGGTCACTTCATTTAGACAGCAGTTGTTTCGCACACGGAACTACTGGACAAATGATAATTTAAGATGACAAATACAGGGTCGACAATGCATTTTAAGGCAGTCAAGGCAGTCAGGAAGAAGGCATGTTCGTTGGCATTCATTTATGCAAATTTGAGCGTTATTTTATTTACCTGAAATGAACATTCAGCAAAGTGGATCGGAACACAAAGTGAGATCTGAGAGGCCTAGCCGCCATCATTTTCACACCCTTCACGATGCAAATTAAGTAGCGTGTTTATGAAACCCTGATAGAATCCCTCTACTAAGGTGGCAGCAAAATCCAAGTGCAAAATGCCGAAGCAGATTGAACACGGAATTTGTTTCCCTTTTACAAAGAGACACTGAATCAAATTGTGAGTTCGGAAAAATGATTATTTGAAGTAGCAAGCTCTAAATGGCTTTTTGTGAGCCTGTGCGACGTTCTAATGATCAGAAGAAAAATACAAATTGTTGCTTTAAAACTAGACTGCGTATTATTCTTCACCCTCCTACTATTTAGCATATTCTGATTTTAGATAAAGTTGTTACCACTATAAACGACATGATCGTGCAGAGTGGACCTGATGTTCGAAAGGGAAAATGTCTGGCTTCTCATTCTTTATAATGCTTGTGTGCCATATTTCAGTTTCTCACCACCTGCAACAGGTGTCGAAGTGATTGGTTGTAAGTAGCCTGAAGCAGGTTTCCAAGGCTTCAAAGTGTTTCGATGTATTTTGGCTATGATAGTGGCTCACCATGCTCGTTTAGAACACGTCAACATCACTTTTTAATTTTTGCTGATATGTTGCAAAACAAAGCTGTACATGGGCATGGATTTTGCACGAAACACATTTCACGCATTATGAGACAAAATAAGGCAGATTTGTTTAAGACGACTGGCATTTCATTTCTTGGCAGTGTACTCAGCTAATGCATAGGAGCGTGCGTATAGTAAAGGGTATTTGCAAACATGACAATCGTGGTCACAAATCGCATGTAAATGAATGAATACAAACATGCGCACCCTTGTCCTGTTGGCAAGGCCTGCCCGATACACACCATTGACCATGCATTATCTAACTTCATTCGATTCGTATCCGAAACACTCGACCTTCAAATACAATGATTAGGGAGGTGAGAATCACCTATGCATTCTTCTTCACTAGCCGGAAAAGCTGTAAATAAATAAGTGCTTTATTTTTAAAGACCACTACTCGTATATCCATTTTAGAAATTGCACACGAAGTTGACGTACTTGCAAACGGCTTACCAAACCGATGAGTCAATGCTTCCGATGGCCCTGAAGCCTTTCCAACAACACGAGAACCCCACAGTCCTGACCTTTGTTCTGCTCAAATTAAATTTATGTTTCTTTACTACCGCTTCTATAATGATGCATGCTCAAAATAAGAAACACTTTATAAAGTAAGAAACAACGTGGCAAATAATCGAGAAGTACAAGAGATAAAATAGTCTTATGCCATGAAGTGTGTTACATAGTGTAGAACCGCAGTCACCCCCATCGTAATCAACCTCACTGCCTTAAATCATGCGTTGTCAATTTAGAAAGGACTGCCATTCATTTGGCAGCTTTGATTGGGCTCTTCCCCATTTTCCATAAATGTGGGGTTGGATTCTCTTAAACAGAGGCCAGGATCGCACCTTAATTTAGCATGACGTATTTGCTTAAATTTCCACATTAAATAGGTGCGCAATTTGTGGAACTCACCTTAACGGGGAGAAGCATTTAATAAATGCAAGCCTGAGGATGGAGACCTCGTCAACTCTCTCTCTCGTTACAAACAAGATTTTAGGATATAAGTACTAAGACCTGCATTTCCTCCCATCACGATTGTCAATAAACTTGCCCATGAAATCACTCTGTTCTTTGTGGGGTATGAGGATCAAAGAGAAGGGGGTGAATGAGGAACCTACTACACCGGTGGCATTGCCAGCCACGCGAACCACCGGACTGGCCTTTGATGGCCGTTGCCAGAGAATACCCTACAAATTCTTGCTCTCCGGCTCAATTTATTTCCTACTAAGACAGTCGTCACCATCACTCTGGAAACTAAATTGGTAAGACACATCCCTGCACCTCATAGAAGACGACGAGCAGACACAGGTTCAGGTGATTATGAGCACTTCAGCAACTTCCTTCTGCTGGCTGACTGAATTCACATGTGGTTTAACCACCCATTTTGGCCGAGAAGCTCTACTGCACAAAGATGAGATCACCTAGGCGCCTAGTCAGGCTCGCTAAAACGTTGCATTGGAAGCTGCTTGTGGTCTCACAGCGCAGCATTCCAAACTGACGATTAAATCCTGCTTCTCCACTTCATGCTTCAAAAACAGCTGATGCCATCCTTTTCGAATTTCGCCTAATTTAAACCTACTCAGATTCATTTTCTCAAAATCAATTTAGGCCACAAGATGACTTACGCAGAAGGCGTTTTGCTGAAATCTTCGAGAAGTTTGCTAGCCTAACACATAAAATAGTAAAAAGGAGGAGAGGGAGCATAACAAGGCGTTTACACAGAAAAAAGAAGGTGCTTTGCCTTGCAACGATTCTAGCATTGCTAAACCGCAAAACGAGCACCCTACAAGGAATAAAACGATAACAAACGCGTCATTGCTTACACGAGTACCTAACTCTGAATAGGGAAAGGAAAGTGCAGCAGAGAGGAAGCTATTTACCATTTCCTAAATGTCCAGGTACTTTGGATGCTAACTAATAGCAAAATAATTCATATGGAGAACAGAATGGGTTGTCACGATCTTTTATAGCTTAAGGGCATAAGTGCTTACAGAAGAAGGTAAATTTTCAACGTGGCATTCAGTGTAGACCCAGCTAATAGGATGCATTCACGTGTATTTCCTTGACAAAGAATCTTCGAGCACGTATCAAAGCCTTTAATCATGGCAAATTTTGGAGATTAGTTTGTAAAATCAGAGGCTGCTTAAATGAAGACAAGTGGTTTGCTGTATTTGGTATCAATCGATTCTGTTATTTTTACTACTTTGCATCAAAGTGCCGAGTTTTGCCTTCTAAAGCTGTTGCATGGTCCCTTTATTACTGTGATGAATGATAGACGGTACAGTGCGGCAAAATTTAGCACAATCGCTAACCAAAATTCAGCGTTCAGGTCCACTGATGCCACTGGCGCTATCTGGTGCAATTCTGTAAAAATGACATTGTAATTAGGATCACGGGGGCCTTAACTAATGTGATCATGCTGCTCACTTGATCACATATTTAGACGGAAAATCATGGGCTTAGTGGCTAACTGATTGGCGATTTGTGCAGTGAATGCATAAAATGACTCTGAAGTGTATATTCCAATGGTTAGCTGTCCAACCTGAACTACCAATGCTCTTCCTGCAAAGCCTTATTAAGTGATGAATTATCTGCATGGCACGGACAGGGCTGTTATAAACGAAAGAATGGGTAACAGTTAGGCGCAGCAATTACTATGGTAAAGTATTTGCTGTTTCGACACACTAAAAAGAACTCAGTAAATGTGAAGATGTAAAGGAAACTGAGAAGTAGAATGATGAGTTTCAAGATTCAGGGTCCCGTTCAGGCACCACTTCTTTAGGCGGAGATTGACACTTGCTATTCACATGAATACTTGTTATGTTATTGCGCGAAACTAGTGCAGAGAAATGGCATATTCACCCAGTACACCGTTTTCTACGCTCGATTTTAAGGCTTCTCTTCTCCTTCCCACTGATGTCTACGTTTGTATGCGTGCGTGAACATGTTGGTGCTTAAAATGTGGTCGCTAAATAAAGGTAACAACTTTGCTTTGCCCCTTACAGGTTTACTTTCCATTATTTGTCGACCCAATGAGACGTGGACTTTTTGTAACTTCCTGATAAACTGGTAATCGCTTCGATGAAGATCAGTCCCAATAATGCATATTCAATTCAAAATCAGTAGACCATCCATCAGAGCGTGTTTGAGTTCTACTTCATTGCTGTCAAACAAGCGATGCAATCAATGACTTTCCAAATTCCAGTCCTGTCCGCATGAAGGCGAGTGCTTTTGTCTCGCGATATGAGAATTCATTTTAAAGCATTTACCCCTGGTATTCTGACAAACTCATTCGCATCCCTTTCCTGCTTCCTACAACTGAGTGGCATGAACGGAGGAAATCAGAGCTCTGATTGGGTCTAAGGCGAATCTAACTTTAGACGCTTTATGATTCTAAGATCAGACTTACCTCAAATCACAAGTATAGGGCTGCTTTCAGTCAGCATCAGCCTTGACTCAGATTACTTGACATTTCGCGTAGTCGTATAGCCTCAAGCTTACGAATCCGTCAGCTTTTGTTAAAAATCTCTTCATGTCGATATGCCTACTCGAATCTATCACAACCCAATGCACTTTTGAACGGGTAAAATGCTGACCATGTATTACCGATTCTTACCTACCAAAGCTAAGATTCAGATGTGGTGTGTTTAAGAAAAGAATGATGTTGTATTTGGAAGTATCACATCAAAAGAGCACGTCATTTCCACCACTTTATTTGGCATTAACACTGGTGGAATAAAAATGCCCATTTAATGGAACATACCTAGTTTTCGGTCATTGTTCTCGCCGTGATCTCATAGCAGTTTCCAATTGCACGTGGACCTATCTGCAATGCGCTGTCAAAGGCAACAGTACCTACAACAGTTGTCGATATATTTGTTCAGCATACTTGCCCATCACAAGCCAAACCGAGTCAAGAACTACCGGTTTGCGGATTAATTGAATAACAATGCAAAAATTTAAACATTAGTACAGTCTGTTACTCATCTAGAGTACTATTGAAGCAGCAGTGATGCCTTTCCACTTGCGTATCAGCACTAACCCTCTCCCTTAACGGCACATTGAATTCTTGTCAAACAACATACATGAGCACAACCGTACTTCTTGCCGTCGACGATTTTTGCCAACCATTAATCGGATGCTATTATTAGGAAGCAAAATAAGAATCTGGGTCGCATATGCGCTCTCCCCGATTGCATTGTGTAGATGGACACTACCCTTGCCATCAAGGCGGAAGTGTTTTTAGTTTGGTGACAACTCTGGTTCGCATACATTACTTTGTTGTTGATTGCTTTAATTCACGTTCTCTCTTGTGATCCGCGCTGCGAATGGAGGAAGTCGAGAGGGTATAAAAGGAGTGTGGTTAACAACATGAGGCGTCAGAAACCTGGCAACGAAACATGACACTCCATCTCTTAACTGCCGGGAATTATCCGCATGTGTTTGTCGACGTAGATACGACTAGCCTTTCGACTCTTGATCGCAAAGATACATCTCCTATAAAGAAGCACTTCGTAGTCTAAGAGCATCCCGCAGAGGCTGAGTGGGAAAAGGATTTCAGTAAGGTGGCTGCGATGACTTAGGAGTTGTCGTATTGACTGCGAGTGTGCAAGGGCATGCCTGCATTTAGTCGAGTTTGGAGCTTTTTGAAGAGCACTTTAATGAATATCGCTGGCTAAAACAATCGAAAGTCCACACACAATGCGGTGCAGGCTGAGAGGATTTGATTGCAAGCACGAACTAATGACGTGGGTGCATGGATGGAGGGACCTGTAAAATTTCAAACAACGTAAGTAAAATATGTATGCATTGGAATAGCACCGAAATCAGTTTATTATTTTACTTATCTGGATTAATGAGATGCACTTTTAGCGGACGCGGCCCACTGAATGGGATTGCTGGATGGAACCTACTGTTGTGTGGCTTACGAGCAGCTTTGCCTCCACTTGAGCTGTTTTTCACTTTCATTTTTACATAATAAGCATGTTTTTGAGGATCTTGTAAGAGTATGTGCTACTGCTCCTAATGCTGTTACCAGTTGTGTTGATGACTTCATCCAATGCTGTTTAATATTAAATATTGGCGGATTAGATGTTTTTGGGTTCACTGGTATCTAAACACACCTTCGCCATCAAGCTGCGCACATCGATGTTATCATTTAATTTGCATGCATACATACATGCACGTATCACTATATCTTCTTCTTCATCGCGCCTCCACTCCATTGACAAAGGTAAAGGCTCGTCCTCCTTCCTCTTCATTCTTTCTTTCTATCTTTCTTTTATCCATTTATCGGTTCGTCGCAGGTAAAAATGCTGATGACGCCTGATTTGGCTTGTACACCTCCACTTCTCGCCACATCTCTGTGGTCAGTACTGCTTTGACCTCTAGAATCTCCACTACTAAATACGGAGTTTCGCCTTCATTGTAGCAGTAAATTGCATCCTTAGAAATACTCGTGCTCTCATCCACCTACTTCACTCATCCCCCAGCCAAGTCGTTTGTCTTCCTACCTCGATGCGTCCCATTTTCGCATGAGTGATATCGGCTTTTCGAAAGAAGGCGCATTCTTACAACCCAAAAAACCAACAAAAATCCTTCATGGTAAACTACCAAGGGCAGGCGTAAAGTAGAGGCGTACATATGTTGTATTTTGGCTTACGCCTTTTTGCATGTCAGCTAAGACCGTTCAAAAGCAACTGTGACTTGAACCACGCAACAGCATTCCTAGCATGCTTTTCTGGATGCGAACAGACTTTGACTGCATGGAATCTTGCATTCCGATGCCTCATCAGGTACATAAGCAAATAACATCAAATCTGACTGGCTTTCGTTTTACGACGTCTCCTGTGTGCAATCCTACATCTTTCCCCACCTTGTTCCCTGTTTCAGCATTTATTCACTTGGCCTCGTGTACCAGAACGACAGCATGTGGAACACCTAAGACAGCAGCAGAGCAGTGAAACAAGCATTGCAAGCATAATGATCTCCTCAAACTGCCGTCGCAGATAGGTCTGATAAGTTAATGACCAGCTGTTAAGAATGCACAATTCATTGCCATCGTAGTGGTAAAGCTAAAATGACCAAATCCGTAAAGCGTGTAAAAACCTTCAATCAGGTACACAAAAAATGGATTTAACTAGGTTTCTCCCCCCTTGTGACGCAAACTGGATCTTAATACATTATTAAAGTTACTAATTTACGCCCTGTTGCCTGCTCTTTTTTGCTCACCTCTCTTTTTGCATTTAAGTGACTAATCGTTAACGTTAGACGTTGATATGTTGCTTGTTTAACTCTTCGTTTTGCATTCGCAAGTACTAAAGATTTTGTTGAGAAGCATTGTGTCCATTTCTTAACAACGTCGTCAACATATAGTTCTTCCTGCCAATCGTGTGCATCTGCTCTCAAGGTTGTCTCGAATGCTGCTGCGGGTGGGAGCATCAGTGACGACTCCCAACATACATTCCATACGTTAGTTTGTCCTTGACAGCTATGCCTCTCTTCCATTTCGCAGGAATGCTGTGGTTGTCAAAAGTTTGTTACAGAGCTGTTTACCACAAATGTTGTGCTCTGTCAAGCTCTGAATTTATGGCCTCTAACTACTTTCCGAATGAGCTCAAATGTCAGACATGCGATATCTCAACATGGTTAGTCATGAGGCTTGGTCGGCCCCTGATGTGACATCCCAATTTATCGGAACTTGCTGAAATATATCCAAAACCTCAAACACGAAGAATTTCCTTCATTTCAAACACATGTTGATCTTGTCCGGATTGATTCTCAATGATACCTGTAAATTTTAATGGAAGTCACGTACAGCTCTGGAGTGACATAAAATTATTTAAGCTGGCAAGAAATTGCAACTGATGCAGAAACTGATGATGCCATCAACATGTATAGTAGCACCAATAAAGGCGGTTGAGGGCTGTTCATACGCGATTCGTGGGAGTGAATTGGGAAGAACATAGAGGAAGGATAAAATATTCTCATTTCGGATCATTCATGAAACGCTCGCATGAAAGTAGAATCACTCGTAGAGAATAGCGCATCAGGAGAAGGTTGCTGAGCATGTGGAACCTCAGCAGCATGTCTTTAGGCAGAAGTGTGCACAACAATGCCCCATCAACCATTCATCTTCTTTTAACACAACTTAATTAAGATTGATCTGAAGCATCCACTGACAGGGAGTGGATGAGTTGAGTTGGTCAAGATTTGGTCGATTAAACCAGCCTGAGACTATGCAACAGCAACTTTGGCAGTTGGTCCAAACATAATGCACTGAGATTGGAAAAACCTAATGTTTTACGCAATTCAGGGTGCCTCAAATGCTAATATGCATAAATGGACACAACAGCTATTGCACAATTGTCATCTATGAATAAGTTGGGGTTTGAGGTAAAAGGAGAGATGAAATGTTCTAATCTGCCGTCCCTTTCACTTGAAATGAGTTTTCTGTTAGTCGCGAGCTCAGAGCAAACGTCGTCAATAAGTAATTATAGTGCCCCAACTGTGGAAGAGAAGTTGGCTAATTATTAAAACACTAGCAGTAGAACTATTCAGGTGTTCGTCAATTTAGAAGTGCACAAAATATATTGGAACTTAGGGTAGATCGAATGCGTCCATGCACCAGGGGTGGAGGAGAGGAACGGGATCAGATGAGATGGAATGGGTGGGATTTTACTGCAGAGTTTTACAATGCATAGCTTTTGACCATCAGTTAAGTAATGCGACTTCATCCGTATTTCGCCGTACCGAGTTGCAACCGCATGTGTCGCCACTTCTTGTGTTACGCCCAAGTGACTGTCGCCTTTAACACATTGTCACCTACATCCACTCATCCATCGTGATGTGTGAGTTATCAAGGTAAATGATTGAGCTTAAGAGCAGTAGAAAATCCATGCAATGAAGAAGTTTGAGCAAGTAAGCTTACTCAAGTCGTTTTAGGGGCCACCATTATTGCTGAGAAAGGAAAAATACGGTGAGTCAAAAGAAAAGGAATGCGTTTGATTGCGCATTTACAAGGAAAGCTGGGACCTTTAAAGAGTTTAATGCATAGATGTAGTGCCTTTATTCTTGAGTCCAATGCAAATGCCCTAAAAGTGGAAGTCGTATTGGACGAATTGCAACAGCTCCTCTGAGTTGAGCTTGCCGGTATCCATTCGCCTGGCACAACACAGCCGCCAATCCACCGCAGTGGTTGCAAGTGGACAATCTGCAAAGTTTACGAAGCTGACAATGAAATTTGCAAAGATGTGCATATCATTTATCACCCCGTCCCAACTCCTTGGTAGGATGGCCATAATTAATATTTGATGCGGCTTGATGGCATTCAGGAATTGTGGCAGTTGATGCTTGGAAGGAAATTCTAGATCCATCGGGAATACGTAGCAGTCATAGTTCAAGATATTACCCTTAACTTCTCTTCCCCAAACTCGTTGTAATATGCTCTGCCATCATAGTCATTTGCATGGGCAGTATAGTCATAATACACAATATTAATAACATCTAAAAGATGTGACCACCCCTTAGCGATTCACGGAGATCTATGGTGCGCAAAATGGAATGGTAATAATCCTGCTTGCAGAGCGCGAAGAAGTGAAATATATCAGCGTTGAATGTAAGGCAACAGTTGTTAAGCTGTCGAGGAAAGGCTAGACTTAACTGAGATTAATACTGCTAATAGTAGTGCATTTCCTTCAAGTGATATTCAATAGCAGGAATTAAGTTCCCATCGACAGTTGATGAGGCTTGGGAAAAGAGGGGGCAAGAGGGGTGCTTGTTTAGCCACCTCTAACTACGGACGTATCGACTCATTGCCTGGGTTGCTCGTCGACCATCAGTTAGGGGTGGCGTTGCAGGCATTAACCAAATCCTCCACGTCTAGGAATTTGTGTATGCTCAGTGCCAGTTCGGCTGGAAGATGGGCGATCTTGCGTTCCTCCTAAAGTATAAAAAACTGTGCCATTTGTTAATGTCACGGAATGGGTTAAGCGAACCCCATCGCTAACCTTGGAGCCATCTCTACTCAATTGTCATATACCTGTGCAAATACAAACAGCCGAAACTCGCAAACGATAGAAGCCTTATTCATCCCATTGGAGCAGGCACGCTACTATCGACGAAGTGTACTGAAGCGATGAGACTACATGGGCAATGTCGTGGTGCTGAAAATAAAGGATGGGAGTGCATTAGTAGTGGCATCATGAGCAACTGTCAGCATAGAAGTAGAGCGATGTCAAAGCCTCACCAGAGAAGTCTAATCCCAAGACGTCTTGGTAGTGTCAGCGCAAAGTCCACAGAAGGACGTTGAAGGCTCATCCGCAACTGAAGAGCATAGCAGAAATCCTAAGCCTAATATGACATGGCAAACAGGAGGAGGACGTTTGCACAGAAAACTATTGTTTCGAACTTTCGCAGTTTTGTTCCCGTCATCTATACTTTGCAGTCTTGATGTGGTTATTATCTAACCAAATTGCAAAGGGTTTCTCTGCATCTAATTTTTCTTTTCGTGCATTGTATTACTTTGCCCCAAATGACTTGCTCTGTTGGAAACCAAGTTGTCGGCAAGCTCTTCTGTAGGTCTGATCACACCCACTTCTCTTCCATCAATCCTTTTATAGGCAAGCAGCATATAATTGGGGGAAATTTTGCTTTAGAATAGATCGTACTTATTTGCCAACTAACCGGCAGCTCAAATGGAACGTCAGGAAGTGTTGTAGAGAATGTGAATGACTACGCTGCCACAGTAAATACGATTGTCTGAGTTCCGTTGCATCTCTCGCACGCTCACAATCGCGCAAATGCTCAGCACTGCGAGACATAGATATTACGGATTACTGAATTTTATTTAAAGGCAACACAATCGGATGAAGTGATCTGGAGGTGCCTCTAAGTCTCACTCCACCTTGAAGCGAAAGTCACCAGTAAGGCCAGCAAAGACGCCGTGTGTTTGGCCAGTCAAGGTGCCATTGAGGCAGCAGACAAGGTGTCATGTGTTATTTATCACATCCTGTTGGGAGTTGTTCCCGTGAACGGTGGCACCACTATGCAACTGCATCCCAATTCCCTTCTATCCTCATTTATTTATGCTCTTGCCTAATTTGCTTAAAGACATTGCGCCGTTATATAAAGAGGTGAGCGGAGGCTACGCACTAGGTTAAGTCGCATGATTTGAAAAAGACTTCTAACCGGAGCCTGGCATAGATGGAATCTATGTGAACTGTTAGCAGAACAGGAGAATATAAATTAGCCCCCCACCAACTCAACCTGGAATAACTCACTTTCCCTCCTAGAGGACGATAAAAACTGACTTGTTGCATGTCCTTCGTTTAACAGCAACCAGCTTCGTAAGCGTTTGCACCTTGCGTCGACCTACAGGAGAAGAAAGTTCAGTTAACAACATAAGAACCCAAAGCTCACATCCATTCCCTATTTAGCCATTATGATTATTTTCCGCGAAAGAATACATGCACAAATCGATAACCACATTCTCTACCCTCCCTGATCCACGACTTCTGCTCCTTGCAATGTGCAGATACCACCCAGTCACTTATTAAGTTTCCGTTCCCATTCTCTACGATTGGTGCCTACGGGTTGATCGTCCTGCACATGACAGATGGATACTGCAGCCAACCGCTTAGCAAGAACTGCTCTTCCTTTTCAACTGGCGTGCACGTCACTGCACGAGTTCACTATACCACGTCATTCATTACAGCGTAGTTGGTGCTGTAAGAGCAGCATCCGCAAAATAGCCTTTGCAGTCATCGACTTTACACGTACTGATGTAGTTAACTCGAAGCAAGGTAACTAAGTCCTCCTTGTATTTCCACTGGATTTGAAACTGTGTCTTGCTTGGTTCTGCACTGAGGAATGAGGACAGTGCTAACAGGGACATGAGTCCATTGCTTTGAGGAGAGGTGTTTACGCGTGTTCCATTTTCCTATGCAGACTTGCCTGTCATCATGATCCCATTTAGCTGGCGGAGAAGTGAAGGATGTGCACGTGTTAAATGATATAATCTATAACATTCACTGCTCCCTAGAGAATGTTCATGGGCGTGTTATACCCAGTACTACTTCAATTTATAGCTGTATTCCTGTGCAACACGAAACTTGAGTGGTTGCCGAAGACAGACCTCACCCATCCAGCTTGGTGTTGGCAGTAGCAATGGCTGCCTTATCAAAATGAATAGCGAAGAGACAGGCAGCAATTGTGTCTGCAGTTGTGCTGGTGTCAAGCCAATGATAAAAGGCATCTCCATTATTGGTGAAGACTGTCTTCTTCCGGACTCGCTTATCTCTGTCATGACACAAGGCATTTGAGCTATCTTGACAGCTTCTTTGAGGAACGGGTCTTGCCGAGTAGTGAGAAATAAGGGATGGCCAAAGATAGGGTAGACACGGTAGCTATGTCAAAAGTGTGCGATAGCAACAGTGACCAGGAATTTAATGAAGTGGAAACTTTACAGTCAGACAGACGTAAGTGCCCATAATTTACACACGGTTAGTTCAGGATCCCTCTTCTCAATCTTTGTTTAGCTCAAACGACAAGTGTGTCATAAATACTCCAATCGTGTTTTACTCGTCGCAATATTAATTATACATGCTGCAATTTGTCACTTGGGCACCCATTCGCTTGACCGCGTCTTTAATAGAGTGCCCTCTTTGCCTGCGCTTTATATCGCACCCAGATGCCATTCATACCCAGCTAAGCGAAGCCGTCGGTTAAGGACGACAAAATCTTAGGACAGATAGCCCTAAGTCATGCTTAAACGGAGCACTGCCACTGGATCCAGCATTTCAAATTGTTCAGAAATCGCATTAGAAAAGATGAGCAAAACTGGTAGTTGATCCATTAAGCCCTTTCTCTAAAGAATACTTTGGTGGAAGCATTAGCACCTCATTCAATCTTCAAAGGTGATTTATCAAAGTATTTTACATTAACGGACAAAAACTAACTGTCATAATTTTCGTGGATACGTTCTGTTAACAAATTACTTAATCAACGTGTTGCAGTACAGTCAGCCAATGCGTTGTGGGCCGAAGAGTTGACTGAAAAATGCAGATCAATTAGGCTGACTGAGATCAAGCTAGTGTCGTTGCAAGGGGTGATATCTGGTTAAAGTTTTCGTGCCTTTGGTTTATATTATCACATGTCCGACTGGTTTGGTCTCTTTCAATTTTTAACTACGACAAAAACGAGGCATAATTCAAACCCGGTTTTCCTACAATGCAATCAACAATTTGATAAGGGAGATTTGCATTTGTTTAGCATTCCTTTTGTAATCAAAGCGCATCTGGTTGGGCTTTTCGTCTTTCATGCCTACGTCTCCTCAGCGAAGCCACTTAAATGCAACATCAATCGCGCTCTCATGTCATCATACCACACCGGTTCTCCGAGCACACTTTACATTTGCTTGCATTACATCACTATGCCGCAGATGCCTTACTTTGTTAAGAATCAATTTGACGACACCCTCCCTTAAATGTCTGATCCCACCTATTTCTCGCCTTAATTATTCCATGCTCAAAATAGTAAAGTGATGGAAAGAACCATCTCAATGCAGATTTATTGATGTTTACCACTAGACTGATAGCTCACACCATCTGCAAAAGTAGCGCGATTGTCACTGTTTGTTCTTTGGCACCTTTGACATACCACTCAAATTTTTGTACGGACTGGGAAGGGACTCTGTCAAAATAACTGAGCTGACCCACATAATACGATGTCTTCCCACTCAGTTGCAGTCGCGCAGTTCAACACGGGAAAAATGTAGATTGCTGATCAAACGCAGATGATTAAGTTCATGGATTGGAGTGCGCTGTCAGGGGAGTGGTTGTCATCAAAATTAAACCACAAGTGCAACCCATCTGTGGCACCGTTGCGCAAAGCTTTGCAGCATTAATCGTATAAAAATGGGTGCGTGGCAGATTGGTTTGACAGAAGATAGTTTGTGGGGGATTGTGCAATCTACTGTCAATTTGCATCATTACTTGTCATTGGACAGAGAGGAAGCGTCTGAGCCATGGCGATTGCGCCACCTTACGACCACATGGCACAAACCGAACCAATGTGTTGAAGCGATTTGATGTCAACTCACTGTTCCCTTCTGAACCGTCAGTGTTGTAGCCCCATGACCTCCTTCACATGGCTAATCCAACGCAGCATCTTTTCATAGCAATGAGTTTCTGCAGCTTTATTTAACTTCCTTATCCTCATTACCTCCTACTTACTGCTCTCCTTATCTTCTCCGTCATCGCAGTTCTTCCGACCAATTTATGTGCCGCTAACCATGGCATACTTTTGTTATACTTTAAAAGTGACGCAAAATCGCTCACTTTCCAGCAGAATTTCTACTCATATTATGCAAATTCCTTAACGTGGCGATGGATTCAGTCAATTCGACGACCAACTGAAGCAATGAGTCGACACGTCCGTAGTTGGAGGTGGCTAGACAAGCATCTCTGACGCCTCCTCTTTTCCCAAGCTTCACAAACTACTGATCGAAACCTACTTCCTGCTATCCAATCTTAATAAAAGGAAATGAAATCCCTTTAGCAGTATTCATTTCAGACAAGCCTCTCCCCTTCTCGGCATCTTATCAATTATCGCCTCACATTCAATGCTCATGTGTCGTATTTCTCCGCGCTCTATTGGCAATAATATTGTTGGGCTATTGTGTGCACAATGATTTTAGATGTACTACTAGGTCCTGGCCCATGTCTTTTCGATATTATTGAAGCAATGAATCATAACTACACTGCCCATACGAATTGAGGTGATAGCATTATATCATAATGAGCTTAATAATTGAACATTCACAGGCTCCATCTTGGACTACGACTGCTACGTATACCTGACGGATCTGGAATTCCATCCTAGGCATCAACTACTGCACCTACTGGACGCCATCAAGCCGTATCAAATATTAATCACAACCCTCCAGCTAAGCAGTTGGGATGCGGCAATTAATGACTTGCACCTCTTTGCATGTTTCAACAACTTTGTGAATTGCCCACTTGCAACTACGGCGGTGCATTGGCGACTGTGTTGTGTCAAGCGAGTTAAAACTGGGAGGTTAATCTGAATGAATGGGTGGATGCAATTCGTCCATTGCGACTTTCATTTTAATGGCATTGGACGCAATGATAAAGGCACTCCGCTTAAGTATCAGGCCCTTAAAATGTTCCTCCCTTCTTGCATGTGTTCTCTCAAATACATCCCTTTTCTCATGACTCACTGTCATTCAGTGATTACTAATAGGCGAAGAGTAGATGCACCGGTTTTGGATGAAGTGGCAAAATGGCAAGCAGCTAGTAATGTCAGCGAATGCGGTAGGGCTTTGGCTGATGCGACGTCTCACGTGCGCCATCGCAACATCATTTCTTGCTTAACTTCCTGTTTCCTCAAAAATTCAATAGAATTCATGCATCAGGACGACTGTGTGTAGAACACGAGAAACAGCAGTAACACGATGAAATAAGCACTTAAGCTATGCGCCACAAGCTGCCTTTTTTACGCATAGATGTCCATTCGTAGGTGATACAGCGATCCCTTTGTACCGTCACTTCGGATAGACCTGCCATGCTAGTGAAAAAGTAAGACAAATAAAATCTTTTAACGCAACTATTCTCTTCACGTATTATCTTCATCCTTCGAGAGATATCGGCACATTAATCACCATTGCGGGTGATCAGAAGCCAAGTCTGGCCTTAGCTGTGGCATTCACGACGAGTAAGCATCACTGATCATTGATTAAGCGAGTAGTCAAGTCGTTTAAGCCGAAAACTGAGAGCGTGATTATAAGATATTGGAGAGGATAGTCTAATTCCTACCCCGAGGAACGTAGCATGTAGTCCTCGTCGTGCCCACCACATGGGATGTCCATGCGCACATTCCTTGGTGGTGGCAGATTTCGGTTCTCCGCTTCGTTTAAAAATCATATTACGAGTCAGCCAAAGCTATCGACTCCAACATGTTACGATATCATGTCTAGCAACTGGGATCCTTCGAAATGCTGCCAGGGGTAGTGCGTTCAATGTTTTATGTTTCAATGGAAATGTGGATGACTAAGCGCTGCCAAGCCAAGAATATCGGGTCAGTGCCTTATTTTAAAGGACATTAATAGTTTCTTAGTTTGCATTACTTTAGCCCACAGATTATGATTGTTGTGTGCCAGAGAAGGTCTACTGCACTAGCTGATTTGACTGACCTGTCCATTTAATCTAGCACTTTCAAACAACACACTAGTAGGACATCCCGTTCAGAATGCCCTCAACCATTCTCTGCCAATATCATCACCCCAGTCATGGTCATGGCACTACAACCACAGAGTCTGAACCATCACACAAGGCACACCACAGCAACAACTATAACGACTTCTGTTTTACCAAAAATGCCTCTATTTAAATGAGGCTGATGGTTCTGCACACACTGATGGCATCGCAAACTTCCCCATGTCTGCATGCGCTATTCATCAGATCCAAAAATCTGACGTCCCCCTAATGCTGTGCGAACCCCTATTTTTAATTTAGGAAAGGCCTTGCTTATAGCTCAGTGTTTCGAAACGACAGTCTGCCAAAAGGAATGTCATGGCCTTAAGATAAAAAAAATGTTGTTATCCTGGTGAAACTTCGTCTGTTATTCGGTGGGGGCGTAAGAACAACGACAATGGGACGTCGCACCTTCCCTATCTCCCACAACCATCGAAATGCA
Organism: Taenia multiceps; assembly: GCA_001923025.3. Taxonomy (NCBI): domain Eukaryota; kingdom Metazoa; phylum Platyhelminthes; class Cestoda; order Cyclophyllidea; family Taeniidae; genus Taenia; species Taenia multiceps. Next base: position 4,899,461 of record CM010314.1, read on the forward strand.
CTTACTTGGCATTCAAAGTAGTAATGAATTCGAGCTACTCACTAAGCAGAACGCACGCGTTGTTTTTGAGAGACCTTAAAAGTACAGAAGGAGGAACAGAGTACCATCATTCTTCAGTTCCCGCTTGGTTGTACCAAATGGGAAAGGATTGCTTGTGATTGACTGCAACGGTGATTAGTCTAGACGGTGATTCTGTTCACATTTTTTGGTGGAGAAGATCAGCAGTGCCGGAATCGTCTCGCATTTTAAGCTAGTTAGTTCCTCAACGAATGTACTTATGGGCAACGACAAATACAACGTACAACTACAACCAACAGTCTCATTTCAAGATTCGACATGTTTTAGCTTTAGTTAGGCAAGCCTTCACTTTTTCATTCTGCTTGGTCCAATCGGTTACTTTCATTTCTGCAAACTCAGAAACATCTCCATGTAAGTTCGCCTTTGGCTCTGTTGCCATCCTTACCATTTATGCCGAGGATGGCATGGCTTCAGCATCGTACAGGCTGAGTTAGTTAGACCAATATAAGACGAGAACAAAGGGTGGAATTTGATTTGTGTGCAAATTCGAATGAAGATTTGCCCCTAAGCCCCTTTATTCAATCTTCAAATTAGTTGAAGGTTCCGTCTATGCCCTTTCTGACACCGAAAGCCAGATAGCCAATTCGCTACTTACACGGTCTCCTCGCACACCTTTCCCATGTCACCGACAACGAGAGAGAAAAAGTCGGGGTGCTAACATTTATTTGCACGAATGTGATCACTTAGTTAGGCTTTACAAGAATAAGTAGTATGGTGGAGAAGCTGATCTAACGGGAATTTAGGAAACCATTGAAGTCACTGAGGATCCTTCCAGTTGCTCTAGCAAGAGGAGTTTCCATGGCCAACGCTTGCTACAGGAAGCTGGAACTTATAACATGGAAGGATGGCCTTCCGTTACCTTATGTAGTTAATTTTTTTCACCACCTTTACGGTCACAGTGGTTCTCTACAATGGATTTGACGTTAGAATATCGGCAATTGGGAATAGTGAAAATGAGCAGAAGAGAGGCAGCTTTTTTACTGTTAAAGGAACATTGCGAATTCCACTCACTTCATCTCGGACTTGATGGCACAGCAGTCACCTTCTACCGCCTTGTGCAGAACGCACCTACTGGACTATTGAGAAGTATTGTATCCGATACCCTGATGGCATTTCTGGCTGCGATGAGGATGGTCTGGAGCAAAACACTGATGTAGAAAACGGGTTCAACCCCGGGCCGAAGTTATGCAAACATGAGCAGTAATCGAGCCATTTATCAACACGTCCTTCCATCTGTCTATTTACTTGATTCCGTTCAAATACACGCTCACATAGGGATGGATAGGTGTTGTGATCCTTGCGCGAGCACATCGTATGCGCGTTCACTTAATATGTACCTCCATGTAAGTACGGTATACGGCTCTGTAACAAACTCTCGCACATAGTTCATGGCATCAGTAGCACTTTGCTAAATAAAAGGGAAAGTTGGTTACCAAGGACAGACGTTATTTTGGAAATACCTGTTAACGGTGGTCATCGAATCCTCCGTAGGCGGCAGCATACTCTCCCTTACATAAGAAAGCAGCATTTGAGACATCCTTGAGTGCAAAAGTACACGCAATGCCGTGACGAACAGTGTGTGGACGACAGTGTGGATGGTTAAAGACAAAGCCTTCTTGTAAAGGTATAGACGGGAAGTCTTTTGTGTTCGTGAGTGCTAGTTAGGCAAATAACTTTTACGTTGCACATTATAGAGTAGTCACTGTAATGCAAGCAGAGGGTTTAACCGATGGAGAAAACTTAAAGTGCATTAGGAAAATTCCTAACATGGAAGCAAATGTCACTCTTTAATAAGTCGTTAAGCTTTAGCTTGCGTCGCGAAGGGAAAGAAATCTGTTTGTAGCTAAGTCTCCCGTGCAGTTACTTTGATTCAAATAGCATTTTAACCACGACTGCAATAAATCCAGATTTCTAAATTTGTCTTGCCCAAAAATGCAGTAACCTGTGTGGCTCACAAAAATTTGCTTAATAAGCTGCATCACTTCCATAGACGAAGCACGTCTGACGGGCACCAAGACCTGTAGGCTTGACAAAGGTTGATTTAATGGTGGCCGCAGCGAATCACAGTAAGCAGTGATTGTGCCTCTAACCTTCCTTGGACCAGCCAGATAATGGTTTGGCGCATTGGGGCAGTTTGAGTGAGAACAGAGTGATAAGGACAAACGAATTCGACATGTCTCTGCTGGTGAACATCAAAGGCGATGTGGTAAGAGAGAGACTGAATTTCTATCGAATTTTTCAAGCAGCTAATAAGATATTTGACTGCAATGCTAGTTATCCATCTTATTAATCCTATTAGATATGGTGTTGTGTTCTGTAAGGAATCTAAATTTGGCCTGAATTAAGTTAAATCCTAATTATTGCCCTTGTTGAACGACATATTTCATCCTAAGAAACAGTTCTAATGCCGCATCGGGTGAAGACACCATCTTGGTGACGGGGTCGAAAGATCTGCACTCAAGTTGGCGGTCCCCTTCATAGATTCTTCAAAGCGAGGCAGGAGCCTTGTGATGAGCGAGTAATGAAGATTTTGTCATGTAAGTAGCTGCCGCCTTCTTCACTTGATTGAGATTTGGATGAAAAGCATGTACCGAACAAAGTTCTGCCTCCTAAAAATAAAACAACCAGCAATTCTTGTGTCCTTAAGTCTGATTGCCTTGGCGTTTTCTACAAATGACATCATCAATCGTCTGAAATTCATCCTCTACAGGAAACCAAGTTTGTCTCTCTCTCAAGCACAAATTTAGGATTGAATACTCACATTGCATCTCATGAAAGATGAGTGGTCACTAGCATGGCTAGGGGGGACACAAAGGGAAGAGTTAAACACACAACCGAGGTATTTCACCACCTCCCTGTTGTACCGAATGTCGGTGGTTGACAAAGGAAATGACCAGTCCTCGGAACATGATTGTCATTTAGATCCTCTGTATAGGCATTAAATTTAGCAGCAAACCATGCCTTTATTGCTAGACAAACAAATGGCAGAAGTGGATAGGGCGAATTCGGTCGGGTGTTACATTGCAGTCGCTTGTCTTTCTCTAAGAGTGAAAGACATAAAGAAGTGTTGACGGCGTGTGTGCATGCAATTATGAATCCTGCAGGTAAGACGTGCCGTCAAAGCGGTTGAGAAAACAATTTAATATCAGTCATAGGCGACCAGCCTGCTTTAAGTTCACTTCGACGTTTTCCAAGCTGTCTTTGATGACGATAATTGATCATGTAATCATCCACATCTCTTTGGGCACGAAGGCAGTAGCTTTACCTTTTCTCTTCAGATTAAAATAAAATCAAGTAATGTCAGTTAGACCTATTAACTCCAACGCAAATATACCTTTAATTGCAGATGTCGAACCTTGAGACAGTTGCTACCACTTGGAAAAATCCTCTTGTCATTGTGCAAAACCTCCTTCAGAAAATGCTTATGTTCTTTACACTAACCGAGCTGGTCCAGTCGCAATGCTCACCATGAGCAGTAAATAACAGGCCCATAAGCTTTAAATTCGAAAAAACCATGAAGGCATTTTACTACGTGGTTAGCAAAGCATTCGATGAGTATTGAGCAGGAAGCACCTTTTCTAATTCCAATTTGATGGTGTTTAATTAAAAATAACAACGAGTAAGTGACACACACTGAAACAGGTTCTACAAAAAAGGAATGGAACAGGGCTATTTGGTGTCATTTTGAGTAAACAATCGTGCACAACCCTGACAATCGTTTTAATTTTGTGCAGAACTGAATCTTATGCTTATTGGAACCATAGAAAAATTATCATACACTGCAAATTAGTATCCATTGGAGTGGGCTACTCCTGGCAGGCCGTTGAATGCCGAACTACGTAGTTTCGGAATTCTCAGGGGTGCCAGTAGGTGCAAAAGGAATCGGTAGCAAGGATAAGGGCCTCAATGTTGAAAAAGCCTGATGCGAACCATTATTCCAAACGTATGCAATCCACCCATTGGCCATCAACAGTAATGCATGCAGGTGCTAGTGGGATGGTTAATTGTGCTGGCATTGTGATGTAATAAACGAAAGTGGGAAATGCAAGAGAAGGTGCACGTGTGCATCTCTCGCCAAAAACTAGCATAACAATATGCTGCATGCAGTTCTTGTTTTTAGCAATAATAAAGGCAATTGTGAGGAAGATACTTTTGTCTGCATGCACTGACCGATTGTGAGACGCAACCCTGCATCTGATTGTAGGGAAAGGTGGGTAGAGAGCATTCCTATTGTATTGTCAGGTGAGCGCGATAAAAATAGTGGAGGATGGCATCATGCATAAATACAACCTCGAGTTCCTCCTTTCTATGTTTTCATGATTAAAGCAGGTATATGCACGGCTAGGTAAAGGAAGACGGAAATAAGATTATGATTCTAGCTCCTAATGTCTCATTCGACGTTTACATACACACATGCGTTTGACTCCGACATGTTAACTCGGTACTTTACTACGAGTAACGGAAGGAATTTCACACATTTCACACAATGTTCCTCATGATGCGTCGTTGTCGTGGTTTTCACAACGCTACCGGATTGCTATTCTCGCACCCTCAATAGCGCTGTCCCTTACAGATGTTCGATTCCAGTATGCCTAAATACTTAGCAGTCCATGCCAATTCGTCCAAATAGATTCTCTTCTCAAAATGATTGATAAGTACTGTGGTGTGGAAACTGTAACTAAGGGTTTGCACAACATTCAAGTGACGTCTAATTTTCCAATCTAACAAATAGTGCGCGAGGTGATGTGTAAACTTGTGATTGTGTTGTCATGTTCATGTTAAGACTGTGAAGATAGGCGATGATAAACTGAGATCATTCCAAAATGGTTCGCTGGCTCTCATGGTGGTGAAGCATCCCAAATGGAATGGTTCGGTTTGAGGCATCAGCTTGTGTGGTAGTCTTTTACTTACAAACCACAATCCCAATCCGTGAGCACAAAGAAATGCAAAGTTGTCAAATTATAAATGCCTGAGTATTAGCTGCCGAGACGACATTGCTGTGAATTGGATAATGCTGGATCTCAATCGAAACTTCGACTAGGAAATGCACTGCATGCTTGCTAGCTGAGTTCGCATTAGATATGAGTGTTGGATTGTGGCTAGAAGAGGATTTCAAGTCCATCCCCATTTGACTTTGTTTTTGAACAGACACGAGTAAAACACTTGTGATCGCGCATGGCTTTGGAGGCATTTTGCGAAGAAGCAGATGAAAGGCGTGCACGGAATAGCCTGCTATTAACGAGGAATGTGTCCTCGGCTAGCCTGCGTGAGAGAGCTGACTAGAAGTCACGGATCCGAAAGTCGGAGGAGGAAAGATTAGACTGACGCTACCCTCGTGTCAACATATTGAGACGTGTCATGTAGCCTGGTATGAATGACATGGATTGCAAGATTTCGTGTGGTGAGTGACACATTCTTGTCATGGCCGCCACACCTAGGGACAGACGCGACTTCTACTAAATAACTATGCTAATTGCTGGCCTTAAAACATCTGCACTGATACCTCTTAAATGAGAAAACTATGGTGTAAAGGGAACTGTTGCGAGGAATGATTTAACCCTTCACGGCTGGTTGCGATCAGAACAAGCCTATTCGCAGTGGCAGTTGGAGGAGGTCGTTTTCAACCTACAAATGAGTACCCATCCATTTAAAGTGATCAAATCAAGCGCAATACCTGTGGCACTCATTCTATCATGTCAGTACTGTTTCGAGCGTTCTGCACGTGGCAGACCTGGCCTCTAAGTGAAGTGCAAGCGAATGTATTTTGAAGCAGAAAATAAAAACGTGACGTCTTGGGCAAGGTAGGACGCCAAAATTCTGCCTTTGACGAAAGCGTCGTGTCACTAGTTGAAGTAATGGCTTTCAATTGGCATCATGTAACAGCAGTACCCATTTCAAGAAAGCCAATTGCTAGGCGTTCGTTCTGAGCAATCGCATTAACTTGGACACGTGCATACAAGAGATCTCACGAAGTTATATTCTCCTTTTCCCCAGAACACCGATTGACCGACCGACTGACCGACCGACTGACCGACCGACTATCAACTGACCGGTTTACCGACTCCCACTTATGGCTCCTGTTAGGGCACGCATTTAGCAGCATCTCAGTGGACCCAAGCCTAACCCAAGTATCTCACTTTGGTCCAAGACGCAATTTAATGCAGCCCTGCAAACATCGTCACAAGCCGTCACACGCCAACACTAAAAAATATTTGATTAAATGTATGTCTGTCAGCACTTCGTTCGCGCGCACTGACTTGGCGTGAAAAGGAAGGCGTCAGTTGTGCTTCATTTTCGTTCCTGCATTACCCTGTCAAACGCAGATGAGGCGTATCATGAGCTAAGACGCAAAGTCAGAGGAGTAGTTAGCATACAGTGAAAGCTCAAGCACAGCCCGTTTGTGGCAATGTTGTGCGACAATTTGCAGCAAGATTCATTCGTGTAATCATGAGTATGTGGTGAATTGAATTGGCAGGACATGGCGAGCCAAAGCCAGTTTACATCATTCCTTGTCCAAGGACCATGGTGATTGTGCAGCCTAACAACCACACGACACGAAATGAACCAATGCGGTAACGTCATTGTGAGGTCAACTCACTGCGCCCTTCCTACCCTTCTAAGTCGCCAGTATTTAAGCCTCGTCACCTCTGTCCCACGGTCAGTCTACCTTGGCACATCTTGGTAATGGTAGGTCTGTGCAACTTCAGTTAACTTTTCCATGCCTTTTACCCTTATTGCCTCACATCTACTGCTTTTCTTGTTTTCCCCGTCATCACAGTTCGTGACACCATCAATGGCATACTTTGTTGTACTTTAGGAGCAACGCAAAATCATCGATCTTTCATCCGAATTAGCACTCAGAATATGCGAATCCCTTGATGTGGAGGATTTGGTGAATGCCTGCAATGCCATTCCAAACTGGCAATGGATACTGACAAGTCGACGATCAATCCAAGCAATCCGTCGACACATCAGTAATTGGAGGTGGCTAGATAAGCAGCTCTGTTGCCTCCTATTTAGCCAGAGCTCATCAACTGCCAATCGAAATCTAATTACTGCCATTGAATATCATTTGAAGGTAATGACATCCCTTGAACAGCATTCATTCCAGTCAAGATCATCATCTCCTGGGCGTCTTATCAATTGTTGCCTCGTATTCAACTCTTACACATTGGGCTTTTCTTTGCTTCACAAACAGGATTATTACCGTCCAATTGCGTACACCATAAGACCAATTAATTCACTAAGACGTGGTCAGTATCTCCTCGACATTATTAGTCTAAAGAAGTCTAGCAATAATGCCCATGAGAAGGGATGTGATGACTTAATATATTACGTCGAGATTGTAAGAAGATTCAAGGGCGGTATCTTGGGCTACGACTGCTACGTATTCCTGATGGATCCACAATTTCGTTCCAAGAATCACCAACTGCACTTCTTGGATGCCATGAGGGCGCATCAAATATTAATCATAGCATTCTTGCCGGAAGCGTGGGACGATTCTACTAACGCAATGCATGTCTTTGCAGAGTTCATTGCAAGTTTCGACAACTTCGCAGATTGCCCACTTGCGACCACTGCGGTGGATTGGCGACTATGTTATGTCAAACGACTGGATACGGGCGAGATCAACTTGGATGAGTGGTTACAATTCGCCCATTACGACTTGCAGTTTAAGGGCACTGGCAAGAGACGCAGGGACGGAAGCACTCTGCCTAAGTACCTAACCCTTAGAAAACCCCTACCTTCTTTTAAACGCGCGCTTAAATGCATTCCCTTTCTCTTGACACACTGTGATTTTCTTTCCACAGAAATATCCGTATGAGTCACTAACCCTAACTTATTAATTGCATGGACGTTCTACCGTTCCTATGCTAAATCATTTGCCTTGATAGATTACACATCGCTGTTCTCTGTAGGAGGTCTCGAAAAGCGCGTGCATTATGCTAGGGGAGGTAATAGGCAGAATGTTGGCGACCGTGCTTAGAGTGCCGTCCTACTTTGCCCAAAACGCCATAGTTCCATGCACAACGATTTGGGATTCTTAACGTCAAGTGAAGGGAATGGGTGAACAGGTTTTAAATGTAACTTGGGGATGGCAAGCAGCGAAAATACTAGCAAGTCACACCAAATCTGGCAGGAGTGTCGTTGGTGCAACGTCTCCTGTGCGCGGGTGTTACATCGATTTCCATTTTGGCAATTGACTTTCCCTTCCGGCAAAACCTAGCCTTAAAAAAATAAAATGTATTGATGCTGGCAAATAAAACTAACTCTTTAAAGTGACGCAAACAGTTCAATGCGGCTCCTTTGATTCCGCCACTTGCTTGCCTAGCAGTCAAAAAAGCACTGACAGCTTAATGATCCATCTTTCTTGCCGAGAGAAAACCCACTCGAATTGCAGATTTATTGTGGCGAATTCCTCTGCATCCTTTAGTGACAGAGGTAGTGGTGCAGCAACCCTCTGAATCTATAGCACCTATGGGAAACGCATCACTTCTCAGCAAATCTGCAGTGTAACGAAATGAAGTAAGTGGGGTCAAACTCGATTTAGAATTTGATAATCCGCCAAGGAGAGGATTGACCAGCTTGGAATAAAGTGTAGCTAGAAGAACTGTGTTTTATTCGTACTGCATTTGACCGCAAGAAGAGAGTTCCTGTGGACAGTAGTTGCTTATTGAGACACTTCCAGTTACTGAGCTGTCGATTTGAATGCACCCGTCGCTATTTGGAAGTGGTGTTGTAGGCGTTCACCAAGTCCCCACATCAAGGAATTTGCATGCTTGTAGTGCTGATTCAGCTGGAAGGTCCGCAACTTTGTGCTGTTCCTAAAGTGATCCAAGAGCATAACCCTGATGGCATGGAATTGGAAGAAGAGAGTTATGGTAGCTGTGGAGACAAAAAAGCATTGGATGAGGAACGACACTGGTGCAGAAGGACTGCTAAAACACATCACTTTAATAAGGCGATCTCGTGAATTGACTAGGTTGCCGAGGTAACGAGGTTTGAATGCTGATAAACTGTCGGTAATTACATGTCAAAAGTCATGTTCAAACGCTAACGCTCATCAGGCGCAACTGAAATCACCAAGCCTGAGTAGAAAATGGACTTGTGCTCGCACAGTGTTTGTACTCATGATAAGCACGCTCAGCATAATTATTTGACATTCCGGAATATTTTGATGGAAGACGGTGAGGGTGGTATTGAGTATCACCCACTCTGGTTCCAAAATATATTCGTTGATATATAATCATCCACTGCCCAAACTGACCACTTTCTGGAGACACTTAGAGCATACTTGAGTTGTCAAACCATTATTTTCCTATCCTTGCACAGGCTTGTGGTGCTATTCAAAGGTGCAGCAAAGAAGATCACTATCGCGATGGCTGACCTTCCGACGCTGTCAACAAGGTGGCGCTTTAACAGAAGGAGGAGTAGGAGGCAAGATAGGCTTTGCGACCAAAAATGAGGCTGCTGGATGCAATTGCAAGCTGCATTTGCTGTAAGGCAGAATCGCATGAATTTCCTAAATCGTTCGCTGAGATCTAAACCATCTTACAACGCACTTTGTTACCCTCGTCAATCACTACTTCAACTATGATAAGTGGATGAAATCCCTATCTGATGTAACCTCCGGCGAGTTGGTTTTAAGTAGCCTTTTGCATTGTTTAACCGGATAGGAAATTACAAACAATGGCACTTACAAGATCCATGGAGAAGAGGGCACGTATTCCGCTCAACGGAAAGTGCACTTTCATTATGCATTGCTTAGCTCCTTTAGTTTAGTGCACAGAATATAGAGTGCAGTGACCCAATGACGCATTTGAGGTTGGTCAACGCACACTTGCTGCTCTGGCATAATAACAGGGCACTCTTCCACAAATAAGGAGGGATATTTTACAGGCCTCATCCAATGCTCGCAACGGCGTGTCCTCGCCGTGTTTTCGCATCCCTACTGGATTGCAATCTTCCCGTTATCATTGGCATCACCTTAATGGGTGACTGCTTCCCTCAAACACGAAGGTATTTGAGTCCATGTCAAGTAGTCGTTTGAAAGGATTAATTCAATACAGTGGATAATAAGCCTGGTGGCAAGAAAATTGAAATTGAAGTTTCTCACAGCATTTGACTGGCGTTTATCTATCTAACCTGGCAAATAATGCCTGAAGTAATGAGAATGCCTGTAAATGCAATGCCCTGCCCATGAGTTAACCCTCTTTTTCTGTTTTTTTGGGCATTAAGGTCTCCACCATTGTTCACCTTCCAAGAGTCATTGCCTTCAACCCTTCACAACGTCGTCAACGAGCACTTCGCCTTTTCGAATAAAAGGCAACATGACTGGATTGAGGCAAGTTCACCTATTTTACGTTCTGCATCCCAATCTTGCTGCTGCCTTTTAAAGTTGATAATTTTGCACCACACTACACTATCGTTGCTTTTTGTTAGGTCTGATCTCCAGGTGTTCAACCGCAATACTTATGAGCAAGCCTAGCGAACTGTATTCCTTCCGGTGACTAAAACGCCTAAAGTTTGTTGCAACGCCAAGAGGTTTGGTTGGCTTGAGTCAACAGCAGGACTAACAATTAAGTTGTGAGCATTGGCTCTTTTGAAACACATTCAGGTCGAGAATGGTTTGATTACCTACGTTTTAGTGAATGATCCCAAGTTTAGGCAGTTTTTAAGACCTGCAATGAAATCGGCAAAGTCTTAGGCATCCTTTATCACATCAATCCAACTCCCATGACTCTCACACCTTTTTTGCTGCTCACAAAAAGATGCTGACTTCATGTTCGTGATTTGAACAAAGTCCAAGCATTTCCACCCCCATTACGTCTATTGTAAGTGAATCTCTGCCAACCACTAAACTCACATCCTATAACGACCTTCCGAAAGAGCTGAAGTGCCAGACATGTAATGTCTCGATTTGATGGGGTCCTGAGCTTCGGCCGGTTTGCGATATAACATTCCAATGGATCGCAACTTGCTGGGCCATGGCCTGCACCACGGACACAAAGGTTTTCGTTAAGTTCAAACACATGTTGACTCTGTTTAGATAGATTCTCGTTTCGAAGCGACGCGCGATGAGAAATGCAGCTAGTGAATTGTAATCAAAGCTTTCGACAGCTTCGGAGTGGCGTCAAATTGCCCAAACTGGTAAAACACTTATAAATGGATGAGAAAATCGGTAATGTCATCAGTATTTATCTTAGCATCACTCACTCTGTGACAGTTGGTAAGTTTTCGAGAGGTCGTGTCCATGCTTAAGTTGATGCAACATGCGGAGAGTAGCTGGGGACATTCAAAACTGGTTTCCCTTCCTCTATAATGCTAGGGCACCTCAAGTAACGTAGATGCGTTAGCTACATCTTTAAGTTCTGGGTTACAGCTGAATCTTGCGGACGGTCAAACAGGAGCCTTAGATTGGCATTATAATGGCCAAAATATCCACTGGATGTGAGAATATCAGTTAAAGGCCATTCGATGTGGTTTGGATTCCAGGGTGTATTGTTGCTCACAACACACCCTGTGGGGGTGAATTTGGAGGAACTTTAAGGAAAGGATAAAAATTGCCTCCAATTTGGACCATTCATAGAATTCTTACATGAAAGTAAAGTCAAGCGCGGGGAATAGCGCAACAGAAACGGTGTATGGGCATGCGGATCCTTAGCAGCATGTCTCTTGGCAGAGGTGCGGACCATGGTTTTTGCCATTAATCACTTGTCCTCCTTTAGCACCACTCAAGAAAGGTTACTCTAAAATGATTATGGACTGCAAGTGGATGGGTTGAGTGGGTCGAGGGTTAGTCAATCGAACTAGCTTGAGACTTTGGAGCAACACTGCTGACAGTGGGTTCATAAATGGGGATGAGTTGCGCAATTCGGGGTACCTCAAATGCTGAATCCCACAATTGGACATAACGCCTCGCTACGCCTTGGTCACCTGTGAAAAAATTAGGGGTTGTGGTGAGACAGACGGTGAAAATTTTGCGGTCTGCTGCCACTTCTAATTTCACTGAGCATTCTGTTGACCATGTATCCTGGCCGGATTTCAGTACTACGTGGTTATAATGTCACAGCTGAGGAAGTAATGTTTGCAAAGTTTTAATCCACTAGCAGCATAGCTAATTAGCTGTTTGCGAAGCGAGAAGAGCGCAAAATGTATTAGAGCATAGGGTAGATCTAATGCATGTGATATACAGCAACTGAACATCAGTGAAGCATTGGGACTTCGTCTGTATTCTACTGTACCACTCAATTTGTATTGCATCGAAATAACCGTCGCCTTTGACTCATCGTCACCAACATTCAGTCTTTTCCCTGAACACACTCTTCTACTGAAGTCCATTCAGTATTGAGCAAGATTTCCACAAGGTGCAATTAGGAAGTTAGTGCCTCCTCTTATTACTAATACTGGTGATGGAAGCGTAACTCTCTTTCTCAGTAAAAGGACTGAATGACTGACGGGTCCATTGTTATGACGGATCAGGGCGGAGACTTTGAAATCATTATGATGGTGATGGTGCACAGCGTGAGAAGCAAAGATCATAGCAATTTTTGAGTCGTGCAGCTATGTCAGTCTACATCATTCCTTGTCAGTGGGCAAAAGAGAATCAGCCGAACCGTGGTGAATGCGATGGGTGCTGTCAAGTCGGCGATCGGCCTGAGCAATGTGCCGTCACATCAGCAATCGTAAGTGGCTGGACAAGCATGTCCGTTGCCTCATAGTTTTCCAAACCTCACCAACTGTCGATGGGGACTTATTGGCTGCTATCGAATATGATTTGGAGGAAATGAAGTCTCATCCAACAATTTTCTTTTCGATTAAATACATCCATTCCTCCGCATGTTACCAATTACTGCCTCATTTATAACGGCCATATGCTTTTTTTCCAAATTCTACAAACAGATCTATTAACGAGCAACTTTTGGTACCATAAAACCTGATGAACCACTGAGTCGAGCCTCGTACCTCAAAGATGCTATTGATATAATGAACCCTATCTGTCCTGCTTATGTTGCAGAAGGGGATAGTAGAATACACCACAATGAGTTTGGGGGAAGAAAAATAAGAGGCAAAATTTCAAGCAACGACTGCTACGTGTTCCCATGGAGCCGATACATTGTTCCAAATATCAACTGCTGCACTTCCAGGACGCCATCAAGCCGCATCAAATATTGCTCATAGCAATCATGTCAAGAAGCTGGAATGATGCTGCTAATGACATGGACGTCTTTCTGCTTGCGGACGACAATCCAATCCGTGAGCTCAAAGAAAAGCAAAGTCATCGACACATAAATGCCTCCCATAAAAGGACTTTAACTTTGACATAACTAAGGCATTACCTTTCAAAGGGCATGTATTTTAAGTAGAACCTCTTTAAATATCCTAGCTCAGAACGCATAGCAACTCTCCGAAGATGCGAACTTCCAGACATGTGATTTTAAAAGATGGTGGGGTTTTGATCACTAGCTACTGAGACGACCTCTCAGTGAAGTGAGCAATGCTGCATTTTCAACCACAAAGTCAATTGCGAAATGCACTGCATACTTGCGAGTCTATTCCTCATTCGACATGATGGCTGGATTGTGAGCAGGCTGGGATCGCAAGTCCATCTTCGTGTGATTTTGCTTTGAAGAGACACGGCGAAAAACTTTGAAAAAGGTCACTTTGGTCCCTGCAACAGGCAATGACTTTAGGAGCACATCACAAAGGTGTAGACAAAGGGCGTGTACGGAATAGCCTGATATTGACGCAAAATGTGTTCATGGATAACCTGTGTGACAGCTGACAAGAGTTAACAGATTCGGAAGTTGGAGTGAAGATTAGACTGACGCTTCTGCCATGTCAACACAACGATTAGTGTCATGTTGCCCAGTTTAAATGACTTGGATTGCATGAATTTTGGGGTCTGTGTGACACCTTTCCGTCATGACCACCACATCCAGGGACAGACGTGGCGTCTAAGCAACAACTATGTTGATTACATGCTTTCAAACATCTGCTCGAATGCCTTAAATACGAAAAATAAGGCGCAGAGATAAATGCTGTGATGAGCGCCTCAATTCTCTACTAATAATTGCCATTATGGCAGGCCCATTCGCAATGGCAATTTGAAGAAATCATTGTGCATAAATCAAATAAATACTCAGCCACCAAAGTGTGATTGAATCAAGTGCCATGGCTGTGGTGCTCATTCTATTGTGCCGCTGCTGTTTCGGGTGTTCCACACATAACCTTCTCGGTTTCTGAGTCCAAATGAATGTTTACCGAAAGAAAAAGTGTCTTTGGCAGGGTGGGATGACACTTCAGTGTCGGCAAAATTCTGTCTGTGACAAAGATGCTGCTTCATTAAATAAAGCGAAAAGATTCTACTGTGTTCATATGAGAGTAATAGCCGTTTCAAGAAAGCCAACTACAAGGAGTTTGCTCTGACTACTCACGTGAAACTAGACATGCGCATAAAAGAAATCTCATGAATTTAATTCTGCTTCTCCCCCCATTACACCCACTGACCAACCGATCCACAACAAACTGTCCAATTCACTGACTCCCATTATTGTGTTGCGTCTATTTTGCCTTCCATTAGTTCAAGCATTTGGTAACACTTCATGGGGGTCCAACCTAACCCATCTATCTCAATTTGGTCCAAGGCACAATTTAGTGCAGCTCTGCAAGCATCTTCACAAGCTGTCACAAGCCAGCACTAAATAAATAAATGAATAGATGGTTCTCTGTCAACTCATTGTTTGCGCACACCATCCTGCATTACCCTGCCAAACGCAGATGGGACGGTTCATGGATTAAGACCCACTGTCAGAGAAGCAGTTAGCACTGGCACTGTTGTGCGAAACATTGTAGCAGTATTTATTCGTTTAAAAAGTGAGTATGTAGTGGGTTGAATTGACAGGGCATGACGTGTGGAGGATTGTGTGAGTGTATGTCAGTTTACGTCATTCCATGTCATTGGACAAGGGGAAGCATGCGAGCCATGGTGATTGCGCGACCTTACAACCACACACTACAAAGCGAACCAATGTGGTAACGCCATTATGAGGCCGCCCCATCTCCTCCTTCTTCCCCTTCTAAACCGTCAGTATTTAAGCCTCGTCATCTCTGTCTGATCGGTAATATACCTTAGCACCTTTCCATAATGATGGGTTCCTACAGCTTTCCTTGACTTCTTCACGCCTCTTTTTCTTTATTAACCCCATTTACTGCTTTCCTTGTCTTCTCCGTCATCGTTGTTCGTTCATCCCACTCCGTGACACGAACAATAGCACATTTTTGCTATACTTTGGGGGCAACGCAAGATTACTGAACTTCCAGCCGAATTGGCATTCACAATGTGCGAGTTCCTTGGTGTGGGGATTCGGTGGATGCCTGCAACACCATTTCCAACTGGCAATGGATACTGACAAGTCGACGATCAACTCAAGCGATTCTTCGACATATCGGCAATTGGAGGTGGCTAGATGAGCATCTTTGCTGCCTCCTATTTTCCCAATCCTCACCAATTGCTGATCAAAACTTACTTCCTTCTATTGAATACCATTTGACGGATATGAATTTCCTCCAACAGCATTCTTTTTAGTCAAGTCCATCCTCTCCTGGACATCTTATCAACTGGTGCCCCATATTCAGCGGTTATACGTTACTTTTCTCCTCGTTCAATAAGCAGGATTATTGCCATCCAATTTTACGCACCATGCAACTCAATGAATTACCGAGGCGTGGTCTGCATCTTCTCGATATAATTGAATTGCTGCATTACAATAGTACCGTACATGTTGCAATGAGTTTGGAAGAGGAAAATTTAAAGGCAACGTCTTGAACTACGACTGCTACGTATTTCTGATGGATTCATAATTTTGTTCCAACAGTCACCTACTGCACTTCTTGGACGGCATCAAGCCGCACCAAATATTAATCACAACAATCTTGCCAAGGGCGTGGGATGATTCTATTAATGACTTGCAACCACTGCGGCGGATTGGCGACTGTGTTGTGTCAAACGACTGGACACGGGAGATGCCAAATTGGACGAGTTGTTACAATTCGTCCATTACGACTTGCAGTTTAAGGACGTTGGCAGCAGACGCAAGGATGGAGGCACTCCATCTTAGTACGTCCCCTTCCAATCTTGAAAATACACACTTAAATTCATTCCCTTTCTATTGGCTCACTGTGATTTTCTTTTCTCAGCAATATTCGTGACTTCTAAGACGACCTGCATGAGCCGCTTACTCAAAATTATTAATTGCATGGATGTTCAACTCTTCTTGCGCTAAATCATATGCCTTGGCAAGTTACGCATTACGATTATCTCGAGGAGGGCTCAAGAGGCATGTGCGTTATGCTCGGAGAAGTAAAAGGCAAAAGTTCGGAGTCTCTGTGCTTGGATTGTCATCCAAACTTGCCAAAGACGCCATAGGTTCGCGTAAAACTATTGGGCATTTTAAACGCCAATTAAAGAAGAGGGTCATATATGAAGCGGAGTTTGTCGGAAATGCTAATGCCCTTGAGCTGTAAGTCATAGTGGACGAGTTGTAATAGCCCCTTCAGATTGAGGTGTTTAGCTGCAAGGCATTGCTACACCACAGTCGTCCATCCGGATTTGTTATGTATGCACAGTAGTCGTTGTACGTCCCAATCAAGTCTTCCATGCTCATCTGGTAATCAAATAATGAAATTTATGTGATGTGGTACGCGGCTCAATTAAGCTTTATAGTAAGACATGCGGTAAATTTCGCAGAAATAGGGTTGTTCATGCAGTGAGAAGATAGAATGGTGATCAGGATGAAGAAAGAGACAGAAGTCGATGGTGTGTTTGAGAAAGAATTGACCGGACCGGATGTGTTTGAGCATTTGATTGTAGGGTAATCGACTTAGCAAAATCCATTGCCAGTTAAGAATGGTGTTACAGGTCGTCAAAATATCCTCAGCATGAAAAAATTGCATATTCAAAATGCTACACTAGGTGGAAGGTCAGCGATTCGAAGTTGCTTTTAAAATGTAACGAAAGCATGCTAACGGCTGGGAAGGCTAAATTTTGAGAGTTACAATCAAGCACTATACCTCGCCACGCAGTAGAGTAGAAAATGGACTTGCACTCGGACACCAGTGCTTTTTTGCATAGCTTGCTTGTAATTTATTCCCGTCGATGCTGGTGCTCATGATTGCCACGTTTGGTACATTGACAGTAGGATTAAAGGATTTACCTTGTCCATCACGGCATGGGGAAGTGTGTTTTGGTAAAGAGTTGGTGATGCTTTTGAATGTACTAGGTGCCAGCAATGCTAACCGAGCAGCATCCAATTGCTAATGCGTCGGACTATTGCATATTGCACATTTACAGTACAAGTTCAGCTGGAACGTTAGTGATTTGCGTTGCTTATGATGTGAGACATGGGAACAGTGTGAAGGGATTGTGGCTATCATAGAGAGGCATTATAGATAATGAAGGAAGGAGAAGTGGTAGTGGAAGAGATTAAAAAAGCACAACTATTGGGTGGATTGATTAGGAAATAAGAGAATGAAGATAGCTAACCTATACTGACTGCGTGACTGGGCTTAAATACTGAGGTCCTAAAGGGTAGGGATGGGGAGAGGTGCGTTGGATTGACCTCATAGTAACGGTAACACATTGCATCTGTTTGTCACTTGCATTTAAAAGGGCTCGCAATCACTATGATTCGTAGTATTGGGGTCCGCAATTGATGGATTGTATGATGAGAGATCAACCAGACTGAGATGAACATCGTTGCAAGACTTCCACTTCCTTTAGGCGACATTAAACGGTGGTGGGTTTTGTAAGAATACCAGGTGACGGCGATGCCAATAGAGCCCCTATCAATTAGTAAAGTGTCAGTGCACTGCTTGTGAGGATCGTCGGTGCCACAATATTCATCACCGCTTAAGAATAACATTGTAGGCGGTCGCCGAATCGTGCGCAGCAGAGAAGTTTGCATAATTGCAGTGCCAGATTTTATTGGGAAAGTCAGGGATTTTGCATTGTTCTTAAAGTGTAATGAACGCATGCTTTTATTAGTGACACAAAAATGGCATCAATGGATTGCGATAGTGGGAGAGACAAAGGAAAGAATAGCTTGATGTTGGCATAGATAAAGAAGCACTGGAGAGTAAACAGAGACTTCCGGAACCCGTCATGTTTGATTAGTGCAAGTGTATGTTGACTGCGTGGCAGAGGTAAAGAGGATAGACTACTGGTGGCTTAGAGAGGGTGGAGGAAAGGCATTGGCTCGCCACCACATTGGCGTTAACACATTGGATGCTTCGTCTCGTGCGTTTGGAAAACCCTACGATCACCAGGCTCAGACCAATTCCCCTGTCTAATGACAATGAACAGCGCAAATTGCCATTATCTCATAATCTTCCATGTGTAACGTTCTATTAATCTATTTTTAGCCACCCCTTATTGTAGGAATAATTTTCCATGAAGTTGGGCTTCGCCAGTACTTCTCCTTGCTGTGCAGACTCGCCTACTATGCGGATCCCATCCGGCTGTTAGAAATGTGGAAGCGGTTTTACGTGTCCGCTTTGTTCACTCTTCATAAAGGCACCGGTGACTGCTACTTAGCAAACGTTTCTAGGTGGCCCGTGGGTGCTGTTGCTTCAATTTTTATCGTGTTCGGTAGAACACGAGACGAGGGTAGTTGCCTGGCTAGGCCTCAATTTTTAACCCTTCCGTTGGAATTCGTCAAGAGTTCTTTAACCCTCAGCAACATGCTCTTCACCTTTCACCAAAATAAAGCTCTAGAATACTTTGAAGTGGAAGTCTTACAGTGCTGGGACGCAATGTGCGTTAACGACGCCGTATTGTCGACGTGCATAAAGAATGTGGTACTACCGGTATTGTTTTGAGGATGCACGGAGGTTAAAGGTGGGATTTTCGCAAAACCAAAAAGTCAAGTTAAGCGCCCAACTAAGTGCCCAATTATAGTAGTAATTTAACTTTTCTCACCATATTTTGGATTCCATGACCAAAACGCAGTCCACATGAAAATTCGAGCACAGCTTGTTTACTACATCCATTAACAGCCCTGCTTGTGCGTTATTCATTTTTCTGCCCATTTATACACCATTCCAGCTCTATCTCTTAGCCACAAGAAATTTAGCAACAAAAGATTCATGCTACCAGATTTGTGATGAGATGAATGCGACAGTGGCTGCATGGTGACACTCAGCAGCACTTCAATGCACTCACTATCACTTATGTTCGAATCCAAGCATCCTCGTCTCCAAAATGGGTTGGAATTTCTAAATGCACTCAAAGTGGCAAAATTTGTCACCAGCGATTGAATTAATGGATTTCTATGTGGATAATTACACGCAAAGGTAATGGCAAGAGAAGCGAATTACAGTGGTGTGGAGCTGTGACACAATGAGACATTTGAGTAGTGCCACCTTAGAGTCGGTGGAGTGAATGTCTATCCTTGGGGCATCCATCCACGGGACCTCCATTCCCACTCCCACGCCATGCTTTCCATCTACAAATATAATGGCTATGGAAGTGCTTTCTGCTGTACGCCAAGTCGGCATGCAAGCAGACCTGAAATGTGGGACCGCGAAAGTGCCACCTACTGTCGGTAGCCTCATGTTCGGTTATCACGGTAGAGAGGATGAGAATGGCTGCACTTTCTTCAAAGCTTTCCCAGTTGCCAATTCAAACTTTTATGGCAAGTGGACAGCTGCCTACATGGAACATTTTGGTGTGCACCCTCTGATAACAATAAGTTCCCTTTCCCTAATTGGGATGCGCCAACCTCTTTCTCTTTACACAATCAAAACAGATTACGACTGTCAAAGGTACGCAAAATAAGGTGTTGCCGCTGTAATTCTTTCTGCATCAAGTTTCGAGCATTTGCTCTATGAATGTAACCATACGTGAAGTATAGTTTGGCTAGACATGCGGGCGACTTGTGGCTGATTGATTGAATCTTTCCAAGCATTGGCACACATTGGCTCTTCGTGATGCTGGGTATTGGCGTGTCTGAATGCACCAAATTTTTGATACAGGAACTACAGGCAGTGGTTGTGGAACAAAAACACTTTCTTTAATGCATACCATTGACATCTACGCCTTCTTTAGTCATCTATCAATTCACCACAGCTATGTACATTTAAGCATTGACCTGTACGTGACTGAGCTACATTCCAACTTCCCAATTAGTAAGGCCAGTCTCTTGTTCCCTCATCTTTATTCATAAAGAAGCCTTCACATGAGGGTATCAATTCCAACGCATTACATATCACAATCCTGTCACTCCCCTCTTTCAACAAAATGGTTTGAATTACCACACAATTATGCTAAACGTGGTTTTCATGGGTACAAGCACAGTCAGAAGTGGGTTGCAATTTCGAGTACAAGTCCGGATTCTACTTACACTTAGTGATTTTAGTTGTGCGTGATGGGAATTACGGGCAATTTTTTAGTATCTAAACCGATTTATCTCTGCCACGCAGTTATATTACACTGGCATCTCTCAAAGATGGTGGGTTCTAGAAGTCTGCTTACTGATGCTTGCTTTTTGCCTATACTCTCCTTCATTTTTTCCTTCCCTGTCTCCTCTGCTATTCCATTCTCTTTATCTCACTTGTGTGCCACTAGCGGTGGCTTGCTTTATCTACACTTTGGCGCTTGGAATAGGCAAATTTATTAATGTGCAGGGTTTCGTTAGAGTCTGTGACATTGTTCAACTGGCGGCAAATACTCTTAAGTCAACGAGGCTTTTTAGCAGTGTTTCGCCACATCAGTAGCCCAAGGTGGCCCAAGGAACGTCCTTGTCTACCAAAGGGACTAAGATTCTTTCAAGAATTTTCAAATCAGTTTTTCCAATTCTTCTTACGGCAGGCCAATAAATCACATATCACATTTCTTCCTCTCAGAATTAATTTTACTTATTTGCCGTATGATTTTGAACACCAATTGCATAGAACACTTGCTGGGGAGTTCCCTTATGCAAAAAAGAAATACTCTTTCTAAAGAGTTTGGAGGATGAAAATTTAAATGCATTTTTCGAACATATTGCTAAGTAGTTTATGTGAGGATTATATGTAGGTGAAGCAATAGGTGATCAGTCGAGGAGAGAATTTGCCAGACGAGGATAGATTTTGTTGAAAGAATTCCGTTTTCTTCGTGCAATAATTAATAGAACGAGGAGGATCATAGTGGAAATACCACGCGACAGAGGTACCCGTTGTACTACTTCGAATCCATTTGATGCCAGCTCCATCCATCGCTACAACTACGATGCTGGTTTGCTTAGAGGATGAGACGAAATTTGCGTCGCGACTTTATAAGAACCATGGAAACTTGATCGCTGTGAGGATGGGGAAAACAAGTAGGCAGGAGTTGATGCCTTAAGCGTTGGCTTTTGTTGGAACTTCGCTAGACCAATCTCGATACCCAACAGGTGCTTGGTCGTTACCTATTCATAAGCAAACATTTTGCAGGTGAGGTAAACGTGGGCAAAGAATGGAGGACTGATAGAAGAAGGGCTGTCGACCGATGCAGTGTCCAAGCTGTGCGCAGATTTTCATGTGGATTGCGCTTTTAATCATATGATCCAAAATTTGGTTAGGTAGCTTAGTTTAGTTGACTACAAAACTTAAAACTTTTATAATACCTGACTAAAAGGTCAGGGTTCGTATCAAATTCCGTTCTTCATATTAATACGTACTCAGGGGTGCACCAGTAGCCGCCCACTTTTGTGTATGTTGACAAGACAACAGCGCCGACGTATATTCCTCCATACTATTGTGTGCCTTCGTTTCCATGGACGTCTAGAGAGACACATTAGCAATGTATGGAGGGTGTTTGGCTGGTTATGAAAAAACCTTTTGCGACCTCATGGGAACGTTTGGAATTGAGGTTTGCTGGCAGCGACTACCCGGGTTTCGTGTTCCGCCGGTGTGGCGAATCATTGCTTGAGTAGATCGTTGGCTTGACTGTATCTATCGCGAGTTGATAATGGCGTTGAGAGCATTAACCAAGTCCTCTGCACCAAGGTGTTCGCATATTTTGGGTGCCGATTCATTAAATTTGCGCTGTATTCATGGTGTACAAAAAGCATGTCATTGTCAGTGAGATGGAACTGGCATAAAGGGATTATGGTGGGGAGTAGACAAGGGGAAGGATAAATAGATGATAAAGATGGAGAGAGAATTAGATGGAAGATGCAAGGAATCACCGCTATCGAAAGGTGCTAACGTAGATCGACTGTGTTAGAGGCGACGAGACATAAATGCTATACTCACCGAAGGAAAGAAGAAGAAATAAAAACTAAATCAGGTCGTTTCTTGAATTAATTTTTGCGTGCATTAAATTGCTTTGTCTCAGTGCGTCATTCGCGTCCACCAATCACTCAAAGATCAAGGCAGTGGTTTAACGTCAACAAGCTGGCAGTAAAACGTCGTATGTGTAGCCACTCAATGTGCAGGCGTCAAAATGACTATAAATTTGAAAACATACTTTTGTTTAAGAGCAAGCTATAATTTGCCCCTTTAGCCTGGTGTTGTGATGCAATTGAGGAGTCAATGTCTTTTTAAAAGTTGATTGTCATGCACAGGCTCCAGACACACTAACTCTCTTCTTTTCCATGAGTTAATGGATTAGTGTAAGAAGTCTTACCCAGCTTTTGACATGACGTTTTACTGTCGTGATTCTCACGCCTCTTCCGGATTGCCGCCCTTCTGCCATCAATGGTACTAACCCACACAGATGTGCACAAGCTCACTGTAGTCCAATGCAGTACCTATTTGTCCGGATTGTGCTGCCCCTACGTCCCTATGGCACAGTCACCACTATGTGATTTTGATGTTTTGTCCATACTGAGGCTAGCAAGACAAGCAGGATTAGCTGAAGTATTTCAAACCTGTTTCCTCCCACTATGGTGCTGAAGCATTGCAATTGGGGTGGGCAGGTCGGTCACAGCAACTTGTGCAGTGGTGCTCCAATCACAAACAAGCATCCCTTCACAGAGAGTCCTTGACTTCGTGCTCTTAATTTTGACACAGCCCAGGCATCCACTAATCAGTTACGTGCATTGTAGCATAAACTTTTGTCAAACACTAGGCTAACAAACTCGAACAACTTTTAAAAGTGTAAAAGGCCCAGCCATGCAACATCTCACTGTGAAAATGGCGAAATGGTGGAACGGTGTCGACCACCACATGCACTGCATACTTGTAGGCACGTTCCTCACCCAACATGAGTGCTGGATTGTGGACAGGCTAGTGTTGCAAGTTTATTCTGATTAGATCTTGGTCTTGAACGGACATGGTTGGGAACCTTCAATAACAGTCACCTGGTTCTTCAGGACTGACAGCTAATGAACTCAGCTGCTGGCGAATGGTGTGCAGAGAGTAGATGGCCGAAACGCCTGCCAAGCCAAGTTCAATGATTGTCATGCTAAACCACTGCAGTGCGCAATCGACGTGATGAAGACATCCACATCCCAACTGAAACTTCCATGCAGAGATTTACAACTTTCGAAACATCAAGGAATTGGCGAGTATTTAGTGAAAATTAGGCAAACGACCAGATATTCTACTTTGTGACGGGACTGTTGGTCGAGCATGCCACCGCAATGACGAGGAAATCAGATAAATGACGTGAAGAAAATAACAATTTTGGGGTAATTAAAGCAAAGAACTAAGGAGAAGTGCATTAGTGGAACCAGAGCCAGGCATTAGGGATGTATGTGTCCATGATGTCAACATCATGAGTCTTATTATTTTAACTAGTTTGAATGGCGTGTTCCCTTTGTGAATTGTGGAAGGTTGATTACAAGTTTTGGGATGCTTAGTGATGCCTTATCGTCATGAAAACGACGATTGGAGCCAGACTTGGCTTTTGATTAACACTAGTGATGAGAACCCATCTTCGAATGCCTGTGTAGGTGCCGCTTGAATTAGGAAGGTAGAAAGAGAAGCATTGCTTTGGAGTTTTGTCCATTTTCCCTAGTCGCTATCACTACAGGCCAAACTGGAGTGAAGTGTAGAAGAGATTGCTGTGGCACCATCAAACGGAAGAGCATTCATTTAAAAGAGACCGGTTCTGGCGAAGAATATGTGGCGTCTATTCCATCAAGGTGTTAACATTTCGCGAGTTCCGAACACAATCATTCTGGTGTATGCGTCCAAGCACATGTTTGCGGGAAGAGGCTGTGAAGAAAGAAATGACGTAAGACCCACGTGCAGAGGACGTCGTGCCAACGAATGCTTTGCTGGATTTAGTGTGATTCGCTGACATTACTCACTGTCGGCCATTTTACGAATTCATGCGAAATTTGAGCATCCAACCATCATCCGTTAGTCTTCACTAGATGTCAGAAATACCAAATCGCCGCGACGAGGTAGGATGCCACATCAATCGCATTGTCTATTAAATTTTCTCTAGGACCCTTCAAGCATAATTTGTGTGCCTATCGAAGTCCTTCCACAAAGTAAGTTGTCGAACATGAATACGGTAGAACATCTAAATAGAAAGTAAATTGTAGCAAGTCGTTTCACGACACAGAAAAATACAGAGAATTGCAAAGCTGTGTGTTACAGGAAAAGGAATGTAATTGGGCTTGCATTAACAAGAAGGACAGATGTCGGTCTAACTTTGATACTTAGACAAGGCACCTTAGTTTTTGCGTCTACTGTTACGCCCTAAACTTGATTTGGTGAAAGACCTCCGTTTTACCTCCCATTAGGGCAAACGTTTGCCATTTGCTGGTTTGGAGATGTGCAGCCTCGGAAAAAAATGACCAGGAATAGCTACGCCTAGGTATCACAATAAAAGGACTGATTCTGATGTGCCACTTCCTCCATGACGAGTTGTTATGCATATGAGGGCTACATTCCAATGCGGTTATTAGTCAAGGGAGCAAAGCGTAGCAATTTGGCACTGCATGTACAAGTGCATTCATGGCACAGTGCTACTGACTTCTTATCAGTAGTGCTATCGTGCAAATCAGTGCGAAAATGGGTATTAACGAGACAAATGCGTTGATCGCATCACGACATGTTGGTCTCGAATTGCAAGTGAGTGTATTTTAAAATGAAAAGTGAAGCGAAGTGAAGTAGAAGTAGTGAGTTTCTATCGACATCATGTGACAGCAATACCCATTTCAAGAAAGCCAATTGCGAGCTGCTCCTTGTGAGCAATCACATTATATTAAACATGTGCCTGCAAGAGATCTCACGAATTCATATTCTCCTTTTCCCCGAAACACCGATTGACCGACTTACCAACTATTAGCTGCCCGGTATACCAACTTCCACTTGTGCCTCCCAAGGGCATGCATTTAGTTGCACCCCAGTGGACCCTAGCCTAACCCAAGTATTACACTTTGGCCCAAGACGCAATTTAATGCAGCCCTGTAAACATTCACAAGCCGTCAGGAGCTAACACTGAATAAACATTTAAATAAATGGATGTCTTTCAGCTCCTTGTTCGCGCGCACTAACTTGGCGTGAAAAGGAAGGCGTCAGATGTGTTTCCTTATCAGTCCTGCATTATCCTATCAAACGTAAATGAGGCGTATCATGGATTGAGATGCGAAGTCATTGGGTAGTGCGTAGGAATAAATTACAAGTACAACCCATTTGTGGCACTGTTGCGTGAAAATTTGTAGCAAGAATTACTCGAGTAAACATGAGTATGTGGTGGATTAAATTGACAGGACACGGCGCATGGAGGGTTGTGTGAGCCAATGTCAGTCTACATCATTCCGAGCCATGCTGATTGCTCGACCTCACAACCACACGACACGAAATGAACCAATGCGGTAACGTCATTGTGAGGTCAGCTCACTGCTCATTCGTCCCCTTCTAAGCCGTCAGTATTTAAGCCTTGTCACCTCTGCCTCACGGTCAATCTAACCTAGCACCTATTGCCAATGGTAAGTTTTACTGCCTCTATTAATTTACACATGCCTCTCTCTCTTCACTGCCTCCGTTCACTGCTTTTCTTGCCTTCTCCGTCATCGTGGTTCGTTTAACCCATTCCGTGAAACTAACGATCGCACATTTTGTCATACTTTAGAAGCAACGCAAGATCACCGAACTTCCGGCCGAAATGGCGCTCAGAATATGCGAGTACTTTAATGCGGAGGAGTTGGTGCAAACCTACAACACCATTCCCAACTGGCGATGGATACTGACAAGTCGACGAGCAATTCAAGCAATGCGTCGACACATCAGCAATTGGAGGTGGCTGGACAAGCATCTCTGTTGCCTCCTCTTTTCCCACACTTCACCAACTGCCGACCGGAATTTGCCTCCTGCTATCGAATATCATTTGAAGGAGACGGAACAACTTCAACAACATTCAAGTCAATCAGGTTCATTCTCTCCTGCACATCCCATCAACTGCTGCCTCCTAGTCAACTCTCATACGTTGCTCTTTTCCTTACGCTGCGAGCATAATTATTACCGGATAATTATGCGTGCCATAGAACGCAATCAATTTCCAAGACGTGGTCCGCACGTCCTCGATATGATTGATTTCTTGCATCCTATCAAACGTGATGGCATACTGTGTTATTATGGTTTTGGAGGAAGAAAATTCAAAGGCGACATCTTAGGCTATGACTGCTACGTATTCGTGATGGATCCAGAATTTTGTGCCAAGAATCAACTACTGCACCTCTTGGATATCATCGAGCCACATCAAATATTAATCATAGCAATCTTGCCAAGAGCGCAGGCTGATTCTGTGAATGACATGCATGTCTTTGCAGAGTTCATCGCAAGTTTCGACAACTTTGCAGACTGCCCACTTGCAACTACTGCGGTAGATTGGCGACTGTTTTGTGTCAAGCGACTGGGCACGGATGAGGTCAACTTAAATGAATGTTTGCAATTTGTCCATTACGACTTGCACTTTAAGGGCATTGGCAGCAGACGCAAGGATGGAGGTACTCTATCTAAGCACCTTGCAATTAGAATGCTCTTCCATTTGTTTTAAATGCATGATTAAATGCACTCCATATCTTGTAAATGCACTCTTAAATACATTCTCTTTCCCTTGACTCACTGTGATTTTCTTTTCTCAGTAATGTTACTGACTTCCAAAACGACCCTTGTGGGTCACTTACTCAAACTCATTAACTGCATGGATGTTCTGCTGTACTTGTGCCAAGCCATTTGCCTTGAAGTGTCATCCTACCTTGCCAAAGATGCCGTCAAGTAAAGGCTAATAGACAGTGGATGGGTGCACATACTTTAATTGACGAGTTAAGATGACACGCCGCGAGAACGGTAGCCAATCACACCAAATCTGGCAGGGATTTTGCTAGTACGATACCTCTTGTGCACAAATCCTACATCAATTCGCTCCCTATTTCCTGTTTACGCAAATATTCATTCGATCTTGTGTACCGGGACTACAATGTATGGAGCATCCGAAACTGTGGCAACACGAGTGAACAAGCACTGCAGACACTGTATTAGAAATGGTCACTTTTTATTATAAGGACCTTACTGTGAAGCTGATACGATGACATGACTCGTTAATGGCTAGCTGTGATGAATTTACGGACAGTCTGGAATTAAGACTATTAGTTGAGGTTGTAAAATTGCAGTTATGGTAGTTCATAAGCCTAAGTAGTTGCAGATCTTTCTTTGTTAAGGTCTTAACCATCTTACGATTCTGGTTGGCATCCACGTCGTTAGCCCTCTCCACCAAAATAAGTGGGCAGATTTCATGTCGAGACTACTCACAATTGCAGGTAAATACAGCCAGTTCTTTCTCTCATGGTTCAATCGAACAGGGAATGTGGAATTTCTGTAGCCTGTTTTTCCCTTTGTAACCTTAATCTGCTGAGTGAGTAGCTCAATTTCGTCTTTACTTTGACTGGCTTCTTCAGTTTCGTGCTTAAGCGCGATCAACGTGGTCCACTGGCGCATTAAAAGCTGACCAGCATACACACACGCACATGTCTCAGACGTGTTAACTCCGTCCTTTTCCACGACCGTAGGGGAGGTTTCACAGACCACAACTCGTGTTCGGCGTGATATGTCATTTTCGTAGTTCTCACACTTCCAAATTGCGTATGTTTACTCCCAGAGTAATGATTTTTGCCCAGTTTAAAACCCCGTGAATTCGATTGTGCAGATTTTCGTTTCAATACTCGGAACTTGGGAGGCTCTTACAGCATTAGAGGGACGTCTGATTCTCAGGTCTGATAAATAGCGCATGCAGTGATGAGGAAGCTTGTGCGTCATGCATGCGTGCAGGAACATCAGTCTCATTTGACGCAAAGCGTTTTTGATGAAACAGAAGTGGTCCTTGCTACTGATGCAGTGCCTCAACTTACTTGTGCCGTAATTAGCACTTTGCGATTGTGAAGTCCTATCCATGGATTGGACATTGAAAGAGACGGATAGCAGCTGAGATCATGCCAAACTGGTTTCCGTACAACTGTGGCGTTAGTGCATGCCAAACAGGATGGGCAGGTCCGTCATGAAAACGCGTGCAGTAGCGCTCCACCCGCAGACGGCAATCCTAATCTGCTGGCTGATACAAAACAAAAGATGTCAAATTCGTCTTCTTGATTTCGACGAAGCCTGCGCATCCACATCTCCGTTACGTGCATTGTAACATGAGCCTCTGTCAAACATTGAACTCACACCTTCCGACTGCCTTCCAAAAGAGCTGAAGTTCCAGACCTGCGATGTCTCAGCATGATGGGGTGCTGAGCTTTGGGCGCCTCGTTATTTGACTTCCCAATGGGAAGGAACTTGCTGTGTTAAGGCCGAAACCTCGAACACGATAGTTTCATTCGGTGCAAATACTTGTTGGTTTTGCTCGGATAGCTTCGTATTTCGAAACGATGAGTAATGAGCAATGCAGCTAGTAAATTGTAATCAAAGTTTTCGACAGCTTTGATTGACATCAAATTACCCAAACCGGCGAAGAACTTATTCATGGATGGGGGAATCGGTGATGACATGAGTATGTATAGGAGCATCGCTCCCTGTGTGACAGTCTGTACTTCTTTACTGTGAGGTCATGCCCATGTTTGGGTTGACAAAACATGCGGCGACTAGCTGAGGTCATTCCCAACTGATCCCCCTCCCACTACGGCGTTAGGGCGCCCTAAGTAACCTAGCCGCGTTAGTTTCGTCTCTAGGTTCTGAGTCACAGCTGAATCTTGCGGACGGCCAAACACGAGCTCCAGATTGGCTTCATAATTGCGACCATCTGTACTGAATATGAGCAAAATTATTTAAACTAATTAGACAAAGGTTAAGAAAAGAGCCATTCAATGTAATTTATATTCCAGGGTGTGTTGCTGCTCATAATGCACCTTGTGGGAGCGAATTGGGAAGAACGCTAGGAAAAGGATGAATAGTCTCTAATTTGGGCTGTCCAGAGAACGCTTACACGAAGGTAAATTTACGTGCGGGGAATAGCGCAACAGGAACGATGTTTGAGCATGTGGACGCTCAGCAGTTGTCGATTGGCAGAGGCATGGACCACGATTTCCTACTAACAATTTACCCTTCTTCAGCACCACTCAAGTAAGGTTAGTCTGAAACATCCATGAACTGCAAGTGGATGAGTTGAGTAGGTCAGAGTTTAGTCGACCAAATTGGCTTGAGACTTGGGAGATAGTTGGTTCAAATATGCTGCACTGCGAATGGGGAAATCGGTTGGATTGCGCAATTCAGGGTGCCTAAAATGCCGAATCGCATAATTGGACACAACGCCCCGTTACATCCTGGCAATCTGTAAAAAATTAGTGGTTGAGGTAAGGCAGGCGAAGGAAGTATTCCGATCTGTTGTCCATGCTACTTTTACTGATCATTCTGCTGAACATGTATTCGAAACAAATGTCAGTAATACGTGGTTATAATGTCACAGCTGAGGAAGTAATGCTGGCTAAGTTTCTAACCACTAGCAGCATAAATAATTGGCTGTTTGCAAAAAATGAAGAGCGCAAAATGCATTAAAACATAGAGCAGATCTAGTGCGCGCGATGTACAGCACCCGAACATCAGTGAACTATTAGCACTTCATCTGTATTCCACCGTACCACTCAACTTGCATTAAATCAAAATAACCGTCGCTTTTGACTCATCGTCACCAACATTCAGTCGTTACCCTAAACACACTCTTCTACTGAAATCCATTTAGTGTTGAGCAAGATTTCCGCGAGGTACAATTAGGATAGCTCGCGGACAGGTGACAGTGGAGGCATTGGCAGTGCTGGTGTTGTTGGTAGTGGTAGTGGTGCCTCAGCGAATCGTCACCGGTCTTCAGGTCTGCGAGCAGCGATGTTGAGGAAGGTAAACATTTCAGAAATGGAGAAATCGTCCATCATATGGTCAGCGAAGAAGTGCAGTGGAACCTACACATCTTCGCTGCTGTTATGAGGGAAGAAAAGTAATTACTAGGCAAAGGAGGAAATCGATCTGTCTGCTGGTGAGTAGGACGCCTTGTTGGGTGGTGTTTTGGTGAGATATGCAAAGGGGGTAGGATTGTCGCATTGCCATTGAAGTTTTATGGGAACATAATGGCTGGTTTACCCATGGGTACCTCTTGCGACTGGGGTGTGTCTTGAGGATTTGGGTCATTGTGCAAGCAATAATATCGTGGAACATAACCAAACAGCAATGTAGTTTCTTAGCAACCCCACCCTTGTTCTCAGTGCTGCAAATTAATGCGCCTCGGTGAAGGTGGATTACAGTGAGTGAAATGGAAGTGGTGGTGTTGGCACTGGTGAGTGTTAACATTGCCACTAATCTGCCAATTAGGAGGGTTATTCATGGAAGATTCGGTCAGGCAGTAGCATGGTTGATGTGGAGAAGGGATGAGGGACTAGTGGGGAAGGCAGCACGACCGGAGTGGTGCCCTTGGTGTGGGGATTGGAGAGAGGATATGGCCACAAATACTAGTCATTGACTGACGACATGAGCAGGCACATTAGCTTGGAACAACGTGGCGAGGGAAGTGACGAATGCAGGCAGCACTTGGAGTCAATGTCCTTCCCTCAGTGGAATGGGTGGTGTACCCTTCCTGTGCCGCTGCTGCTGCTGCTATTACTAGACGGCGTTTGACGAGTCGGTTGGACGGCTCGACCTGCGTAGTGCTGTTGAGACGTGGGTGGTGTAGGCGCCTCGAATGATCTGTGTACGCGTAAACACGCTCCGCATGCGTTCTCTGGTGGCGGGAATGCCAACACGCTCCTTCGTGATGCCGCATCTTGCAGTGACGAGATGCGTGCCTCCACACAAAGCCGTCACCACTACCAGTATTCTACGTACTGTCTCGCCTCACCACAAGTGGATGGAGCAGTGGTGAGTACGGTGCCTTACTTAAACATGCTTCCTAATTGCCCGCGTGCGTACAGTGCAGACGATTTCCCTAATTCTGCTGCACAGGGTAGATTAATTCCTTCTTGGTGGAGACTGCGAGTGAGGTGGTTTAGCTCACACTGCTGGATTCTTAAGGGACATATTTGAACGAGGTGTGGTATTGAGTGGTATGAGAGCCATTGGCTCACAATGCTGCTGCAGTGCCGAACAATTAGGTCACAGATGAGGAGAATCAGAATTTACTTACAATTACGATCTGTGACTACTTCAATTGCGAAAGCACCCACCCAACTAATAAGTGTCATGGGGTATCCGTTTGGCGAGGCATGTGATGGCTTGAGATATGCTTCACTGGGCAGTTGCATCTCTGGCTGTAAGTAATCGCACACGGAACCAAAGGGTCAATGTTGTTTTGAGGCGAGATGCTATGCCAGATCTTTGGGCGGCACTATCATCCATCCACTCACTGAGGGCAACTGTGAAGACTTTTGTGGGTGTTGAATTTGGCGCAGCTGTTTTGCCATTTGGTTCCGTGTCTGGAAGACCCACTAACGGCAAGCCAGACTAGGATCTGGTAGAAGGAAATTGCAAGGGGTAGTGGTGGAGCTTCCACCTCACTCTACCCACTTTGACACCTCTGTTAGACTTGTTGGTTTGTAGCATGCCAACCTAGTTGGCACAGTGATCACACAAACACATATTGCGTTTAAACAAATAGCGCATTGCTGCAGCCAGAGTAGGTAGTTGGAGACTTGACGATGGGCGATCCCCTCCCAAATTGTCTGCAGTCACTTGATGTGCGCGGACTTAGAGGTGGAGATGGAGTCGTGGGCGAAGGGGCTGAATGGGGTGCTGGGGGGCTCCTCAACACTGGATGCCTGAACACTTCGCTCGTGTGGCGCGGTATGACTCGGGTCTCACCCTCATCCAACCTGTGGCTGTCAGTGTGGCTTCGCGACTGAGGCAGTGGTAACTTCCTCACCTCTCCCCTTCCCTAAATCGTGCACATTTCCTTGCATTTCGACCCTGTCATTCTCATCGTCCTATCTCCACTGATTGCGGTTCTCTCGTGATGTGTGCGAATGTAGCCTCCAAAGAAAGAGGCCATTTTCGTAAGCTTGTTACAGAGGTCGAGGGACAAAGTGAACTTCATTTTTTCAAGTACCAGATCTAGCTTTATTTTTTAAATGTTAAAATGTTGCAGTGACGGAATAAGGTGGTGTAGGGAGATGAGGACTACCACCAGAGCAGATTTGAGCAAGTGTATGGGACAGCAATGGGAACCGGATAGTTGGTAGCCGTAAAATGCAACTATTTGACACTGCTTCAACTTGTTATTGGATCAGCACCTTCAGGGAGGGTATGTGGACTGGGTGGGACAGGTGCGGCACGTGTGCTCACGTTGTTCTACATTGTACTTCATTCAGAAAGCACAGTTGGGTTAGGGTGCGAATCACGAGTGCACGCATCAGTGGGGTTTTATGTGTACCTTGACAGCGGTTCTGAAGCCACCATTTTTGATAACACTTAACCTGAGGGGTGAGGCGTCTTTTGTGGTCTACGGTGTTTTGTCCATGTCTCATGTACTAGCGGATGGGGATAGAAAACCACCAATTCATAGTCTCCTTTCACCACATTGTTTGCTGACTGACTGATTGCCTCTTGATGATTCATTTGTATGGTTTGAGCACATAGCTTGTGGTGTAGCATGCACACTGCTCCACTCGACTGTGGCTGCTGCAGATGGCTGAGAGAGGGACACAGCCTCACTGAAGGGGACGGCGCAAGGCCGCATACCACACAACACGAATTGCATGACGGTTGTATAGGTACTCATTGTCTAAGGATGGGAGGCAGGAAACGGATCCTCATCACCATTCCCATTCTTCTTTCTATTCTGCACATTGCACTGACGATGGCATCCTGACCTCTATGGTTACAGCTTTTGCTTTGTGGCGTTGGCCAATCCGGTCGCTCACACGTGAAGTGGACTAGTCAGGTGGGAATTGGTGTGATGTGAAACGCTTTGCAGAACTTGACAATGGGGGTCGCAATAACTTCACTGACTGACTAGTTAACACGATCGCATTAGCCAATGATGACAATGCGCAACGCGCCGCAACTTTGCACTACAGAATTGCACGTAGAGAAGGATAAATAGCAACCTGCAAGTCAGCTTCCCGATATCGAGAGTACCATTGGAAGTCACTCATGTTGTTGGCACCACCATTGCTGCTGCTTGTAGTGTGTCTGCTGGGGCTGCCAGCGCCGTCGGAAGAGAGTGTGAAGATGGCTGGCTTCAACGTGCAGGTGTTTGGTAAGACGAAGTCGGGAAAACGTGAAGTGATGAAGATCCTCGGTGAGGTAGGTGTTCTCACCATGCTGGTGTGTTAAGCGTCCGTAGATAATGGGGAGGTACGACGGTGTGTTCGTGCTGGAGATAAGAGATGCCTCGGGAAAGGCTTTTCCAAGGCTCGTGGACACTGTCAGTGCTGCTTCTCGGTGAGTAAGCATTTGTGCACCTATGTAGTTTTGGTTCTGCTTCTACAAGATTTTGTGCGTCAGCGTCTTCCATAATGGAATGGCTAGTGGTTCACTTAGTCCATCAGCACTTTGTGTCATGAACAAATGCATGATTGCATATTGACTTGGAAGATGATAGGGATGGCTTTGGTGCACGAGTCGCATATTGTGGAGATGGGAATCGCATGTTACATTCGCATCGAAGGAGGCGGTGAGCGGTGTCTGTGGTTGCGCAGAGTGGATGCGAGAAAGAGGTGCACATTCCTGTTTTCGTCCTCAAGAGAGTGCATAGAGACCGTAGTCGAGCAGCTCTGCTCACATATTGCGTTGCATGACGCGATGTGGCGATTGGAGTGGTCAGTGGAGTATACGTGGAATTTTATTTCTACTAAGGAATCACCTGCTACCATGCATTGGCAGGTAAGCAATCTCCCTCTGATTTCGCACACGTATCGTTTGTGTTCAATGATTAGGAGCTTATCTGTTGTCACGACAAAGCCCTTGGTTCTCCCTTGTTTGGTTGTTTGAACGGCTCGAACTGTCGGTGGAAGCACGCCTCACTCAGTGTGACCGCTGATATCCAGCGTTGCAGTGTTTCGGATAGAAGTGCAGCCATGTTTGCTTGCTTATACCACCTGAGCGTGTTTCGCTACTACCACTTCCATGTGGCTGCTTGTTGAGATGGAGAATGTGAGTAAGATCGTGCAACATCGTTGAAGGCATAGGCAGACATAGTGTTTGGATAAAGTGCATATGTACGACATAGAGTAGGGCATAGGCTGCAGGTGAGTTGGATTAGCGACCGAGAGTTAATGACAACGCATAGGCATTAAATGACCACGCTCTCCTCATCTGAGTGTCGGTGCCAGCGCTCTTCTCGGTGAGCCTCTGACGTCAGCCATCAGGATTTGATTATTGCTGCAAGCAGTCACTGAATTCCCACGAAGTCGGTGGGCCTCACAACTGAGTCATCGCTAATGCTGCTTGGCAATGTTGGGCGGGTCTGGAGCTGTGCTCTGCATGGGAACTGTGTGGGTGGGTGAGGGAGGGAGGGAGGGAGGGAGGAGTGTGCTAGCACTCACACAAGTTGATCGCTAGTGCTAGGAGCGCTGACATAGAAGCAGAGTCATATGAGAAGGGTGGGAGTTAAGCAAGTTTCCGTGAGCCTAAGCCTTCTTTCCACGAAGACGGAGAGTGGCATTACAGGCCCCACCCATGAGTACGTCTGCACTAGTTCCCTTCACCCTTCTCCACTTTCTCACTTGAACTCCTCCCCCATTTCCATCGATATGCGAGCTGTGACCACTTCCCACTTCTCATACACTCTCTTATTGTAAATGCGTGAGTGCTTTCATCCACACATTTGCTCCATCCTCGAGGCAATGAATTGAGCTCATCGCTACCACTTCACCGGACTCGCCTCAGTAAACCAACTGCAAGAACAAACGTAAATCATTCCCAAGACGTCTCGTGGTCCACTATGTAAGATTTTGCATTGAGAGATGCGAAAATGCAGCAGGACGTATGTCGCGCTATCAAAGACCCATGCAGTGGAGAGGCGTGCCTCAGAGAGGGAGGAGTGCTTTGACAGTTGAAGTGAGAAACAGTAGTAGTAGGAGGCAGGCACCGATTTCTGCCTTCTCGACAGGGTAAGTTTAATGACACGTTGCTGTGATGTCTTGACTGGGAGACGAATCTCATAGCTGCCAAGATGATAGCGCAGTAGAGTGTGCTCTACTCTGACGAATGTAGAATGGAGAGGAGGAAATAATAAAATTGATTGTGACGTTGGAGACCACTGCGACTGGAGAAGGCATGAGATGTCCACAAAAGGATTATTCGTTTCCATCCACTAACTTCTCATTTGTTCAGCCCCAAATCGCTGTGATGGAACGCCTATCAACCTCATTACAGTGCAGAGTGAGGATCTCTCTTCTGAGTCCTTCATCGATTCGCCTTCAGTGCTTAAACTGAGAAGTTCTACTCAAGAATAATCGAATGGTCAATTTGGTGCTTTCTTCACTTGTTTGCCTGGTTTGCTTAAGGACACAATTCATGCATTGCTGTTAGGACTTCTGCACGCGATATTTGATAACCGTCACCTGACAAGCGTGTGACATCTTGACTCAGCGTTCGGATGTCATGGAGTTGAGGGACAATTTACCATCTGTAATGAAGTCATTGCCATGACACGTCTGCTGCTTCTCCTCCAACCTTGTAGTGTGATGTACAGAGGACTTATGGGACCACAGAAGGGAAGGAGTTCGTCCAAGGAACAGATTGGACTCCTCTACCGGTAATTCCTCTCACTATTTCCTTGATGTGGATGCCAGAATGCATGGAAGAACACCTTGATGTTCCCATGCTGATAGGCTTGTTGACGCGTAATTTCTTGTCAACGATTCAAACTTCGTGCATTTATGCGCACATACATGTGCTGAAAGAGAGAGAGAGAGACGCGCATGCCAGTTGAAGCAGATATTGGGTGGACGGTAAAGCACTGCTCGCTTGTAGGCTCAATTCTCTCTACTTAGTGCAAATAAGCAGCTATTTTGGAATGTAACTGTTGGCTTGGAAACCCATCTCACCTAGTTGTATGTTGCCTCTACACTTCGTCTGCCTACTTGGCCACCGATACACTCCATAACAACTCACACTGAACTATACTTCTTGCCTCTAGACCAGACAAGATTCAGTTCGCTGGCGCCTTTCCAATGAAGACTAAATCGAAGGCATTCGAACGACCACCGGATTGCTTCGCACTGGTAATTAAAGAGGTACGTTGGAACGCGTCCATGTACTTTCTGGCACTTTACTTAAGTGCGAGAGATGTTTTCGGAATGACTGGTGCAAGCAAGTGCTGTTGTCACAGGAACCTCAATGTGCGTCATTTCTAAGGATGATCGTTAAATCCCATTGGTCTGTGTCAAGCTGGGCAAGGAAATGGAGTGCTTGGTGGAGGAAGGCTGAGGTCGATATTTGCTCTACTATGGATTGGAACAGTTGAGGTGTAGGCCGTCCTGTCACTCCGTGAGGGATTTAACTTTACTGAATGAATGCGAATATACCGAATGATCGATGAATCGTTTTCGAGAAGGGAAAAGTGAAAAGAGGTCTGGTGGTGCAAAGAGTGGATTGTGGCAAATCATTGTGAAGCAATTGCTCTCACAGTCAAGGCGAAATTGACTGAGGAATAGGTGGCAGTCATCGGCCTTTTCCTTGTAGAGTGGTTTGAGGCTTGGAGTTCTGGCAGTGCACATCGATCCTGACGATGTCAAAATGGAAATGGATGCCCTCTACGATGTTACACAGGAGTGTCAGAGATCCGCAGGCACTCAGGTAAGACCATTTCTATGGCGATTTTGATGAGCTTAACATTCATCAGACCATCGCATCTCCTTTCCGCTTGACTGAATGCATGTGCGATTCCGATGCCCTAAGTTGGGTTTTGTGGTAGCTTGGCCAAAGCACTACGCATGATGAGTGCTGCAGCGTTGAATCATCGCCGAGGTCGATGAGGCATTCCAGTCACATAGCGTACGCAGCGTGGATGCAGAAAAGAAGTAGGAGAAGGTAAGCTCTGCGTCGCCAAATCCGAGGCCGAGTTGTGGTGGGATGGAAGAGAGACATCATGGTGGTGAATATTGGTTGGCACAAAATATCAGCTGTACCGTAGAGATATTTGAACAACTAAGATAGTTTGTTGACGGTTTGTGTTGAACCCCACAGAACTTGATCATTTTGGGTGACATGAACGCCGACTGCAGCTACCTCTCCAAATGGGACCAAAATGAATTGCGCTTGCGAACCGACCAGCGGTACAAATGGCTCATTGAAGATGGGGCGGACACGACTGTAGCCAAGTCAGACTGTGCCTACGACAGGTTAGTGTTGCCCTCTCACATAACTGCTAACAAGTGAGCTGACTGAATACAGTCGTTTCCCCAGCCTCGTTTGTTATCCGAAGTGCTCTCTCAGGTTTCTCTCTTGACGATTTTGCTGAGTTGGAAGTGACTCAAGTAGAATAGATATAATCAGCAGTTTACCTTAACACATAAGCCACATTGGACTCGTTCAATGGAGAGGGGCTTCTGAAAGAAGTGAGATGTTTGCGTCTGCAGAGCAGTAATTCCTGCACACGTGATAGTTCTTCTGCCCTCACATTAGGAAATAGCCTTTAGTTGCCCGAAAGCGAACTCAGTTGTGAGTATTGAAAGGACAATCAGAGTTGGGCTGCGCAACGGAGAGCCTCGGAGTGCGTCCTCAAGTGGGTTGTGCGCCTGCTCTTCATTTCGTTCGCCTTCATAGCCACCTCTCTCCTCACCCACCCATTTCCACACACGGAGACGGCCAATTTACTACTCAGTGGTGTTGTCTGCGTTGTCCACCCAACGCCTCCGCATCCTCGTAATCACTGCTGCTGCTGCCACGGTATTGCTGTAGTGTCATGATATGACATTGAAAATCACCGAACACAGAGCGGACAAAAGTGAAGATTTAAACCACGTTTACTGATTACGTCCCCTCGCTTTTATGCTGGCAACTGCCTCTTACGGAGAGCACAACGTCTCAATTGCAAGTCTCGTCTGTGGAAAGTGACTTGTCTGTGCGAATCAGCAGTAAGCCAGGAAGCGTGGCCAGGAAATATTGTGGATTTCGGAGACTTCCTTAGGATGGTGGGAGGTGGGATGTTAGGGCAGATCATTTATCATAGGCGTGTAGCAGGAGAAAAGGACCACTGGCATGGTCCGGAGGTTACGCCGTCTGGAGGAAGTACAAAAGCCCAAGCAAGGCTACGATCCAACCGCTAAGCACTGCAAAACGCAGCACTGTCTTTTAAATGAGTGCGAGAAGAATAAACAATAAATAGTTGGAGAACTGCGAAGAGGAAGCGGTGTGTGGGCAAGCGCAAAATGACTGCATTGTGACTTGCAGGTGATAGTGAAGGGCAAGGAAGTGACCAGACGCATTCGCTCTGCCAGTGCTTACAACTTTGAGAAGGCCTTTGGGCTGTCTTCGAACGAGGTTAGTTGCCCTGTTGTCCCTCCTACTACCTCTTACTGCCACCTTGCACGCAGGCTTGAAAGTAGCAGTAGTTTGATGCAGTGTTGTTGATGTTGATGCATTTCACACCACAATTTCGTGTGGGGTCGGTTGGGCTGCTGATGTTGCATTGTGTGGAGGAAGAGAGTGGACTCGGCCATGCTCCCCACTTCGTTGAACTAGCATGTGACGCTGATGGAAATTGTGTTTCAGGCTAAGAGAGTGAGCGACCACTACCCAGTTGAGTTTGATATTAACTGAGTCGTCGCGACGCCTGTGATGAGACGGTTGCTGCGCAATCACATTCATTAATTCCCTTCCACTGCTACTATGGGCCTATTGACATGGACCAATCATCAAACTGCATCCAC
Organism: Taenia multiceps; assembly: GCA_001923025.3. Classification (NCBI taxonomy): domain Eukaryota; kingdom Metazoa; phylum Platyhelminthes; class Cestoda; order Cyclophyllidea; family Taeniidae; genus Taenia; species Taenia multiceps. The sequence goes on from CM010314.1 coordinate 4,938,808, forward strand.
CATCTCTCCTTCTTCCCCTCATAATGATTTGCATCTTTGCACTGTTGGCTGTCTGTTTTACACTTGACGTTGCACCTGAATGCCTTATGTTTACCCACAGCATCCTTCTTTATTTCCTCTTGGTTGTGGTCGAAGAGGCTATGAGAGACGAATATTCTCTGTGCATGCTCGGACTAATCAGGACAAATGACCACATGCGAAGTAGATCCTGTTAGTGAGAAAGAGAAGCGTGGTACAAACGGGTGTGGTAAGACCGGAGCAAAGCGGAATACCACACGGAGGGATGATGTTTACAGCTGTAGGTGGTTAGAGCACACAGACTACTCAAATTGCGTCCACCTTTGAAAATCATAGGGAATTCACTCTTGGTGGAGGCTGAGGTGGAACGATCCGACGGATGAATTGTAGAGGGTCATTGAGATGAAGGGGCATAGTTTAAGTTGAAGCTGTGCCATGCTGGATGGTCGTCGCATTGCCTGATTGGCTGCCTTGGAGTGAAGTGCGTTCCGCTCGAATGCTTGCTATAGTAGTAATGGAATTATGATCAAATGCGGAGTCGAAGAGGATGCCAACATGAACCGAAAGTATGCTACCATCCTGTAGACACGGCAGTCGTCGCTGCGTTTCCTACAACATGCTCCCCATTTTGAACCTTTGTAGGGTCAAACACCGACAAGATTTTAAGCTAGCCAGTTTAGCGATTGTTAAGTCTAACTCTGTTTCGAAGCTGAGGCGACTGCTCGTCAACACTGCCAGAGGGCCTTTGGAGAAGGTGTGGTGTGTGTTATCAGAGTGGGCTGACTTGATATTCTCCTGTCCATCACATTCCCTAGTGATTGTGCGAGGCTCAAATAGATTGTAATAGCCCGTTGTTATTAGCATTGGCGAAGCCTGTTTGATTCGATAGGAGAAATTTTCTTCTATCCATTAGTAGATATTGATGGGGGCATCTGATAGCTTGCTTCGAATTTGGCGATCACTATGGACCATTAAGGCCTACGGGTAGGAGGGTGCTACGGTGGGCTCCGCTCTTGAGTCAACTAGTTGTAAGTTCGTTGAAGGGCTCAGCATGCCCCAAACCGACCAATGTTCGATCAACTGGCATGCGTTAACGAAGCCAGTGTGATGGATCAGAAGCTGCATTTCCTGCTGGCATGTGAGTACCGGATGGAGTCTACTTGTGGGATTGTTCGTAGCGCACCATCGGCATGGGTTTCGACCACACATTTCATAGGTTTTGGTGGATTTTCCTGAAAGGCGTTGTGTTGGTCATGCAATGTGAAGCTTGTTAGTGGCATTTAGCTGACTGCTGTCCCTTGTAATCTAAATGGAATGGCAATATCCGAAGTGTTGCTGATGTTATCATGGAGAGGTGGGTGTTTAGATGTGCGAAGGTGGATTAGTAGAGGAATGAGGAGGTGTGGATAATTGTGACCACTCCTGTGTGACCACTCCTTCCCCCTGGTGACTGAATGACTTAACACCACCAGCGGTGGAGGAGCGAAGACTGCAAGACGATTTGCACCAAAATGAGAAGTTGTTGGTTTTCAACGAGGGTGTCCCACGGCGAGTACTCTTCATGCTAGTCGATGTGCTTTGAAGGGGATTGTACGGTTGAACTTCAATGGAGGGGCTGAGAGGCTGGCGGTACGGAAGCACGTCATCACTGTATCGCGTGATACCACCCTGAGGACTTCGTAGAACCTGTGACTGGATGGAACATGTGTGAGAGTGCAGAGGACTGGTGGGTGGTGGCGGAATAGCTGTGGAGCAATGAAGCTGCCGCTGAGGCGAGTTGGGGACCCACACCTGCGGGAAATGAGGATGTTGAATAATTGGTTTGTGATTGGTGCATGGCCTCGTTGTTGTGTGATGTGAGGTGATCAACTAATATTGGTGATGGAAGCGTAAATTTCTTCCTTAATAAATGGCTCGAAAACTAACGGATCCATTGTTATGAGGGATTGGGGCTGAGACTTTGGTTTCATTATAACTTCAAAGAATTGCTTACGATTCGGTCAATATGCAGTGGTAGTGGTGGAGTACAGCTTCAGAAGCGAAGATCATTAGCAATCGTTAGTCGTACAGCCTATGCCAGCTCACATCATTCCCTGTCAGTAGACAAGAGAGAATCAGTCCAGCCATAGTGGTTGCGTGACCGTTCCACCAGAGGACACGAGTCAAGCCAATGTGTTAACAGTGTTGTGAGGTCAATTCAATGCTCCCTTCCCTACCCTCTAGACCGTCGGTATTCAAGCCCTGTCACCCATGTCACCCGGTCGATCAAACTGAGCACCTCTTGGCAATGTTGGATTTCTGAGGCCTACATTAACCTCCCATGCCTGTTTGCCGTTGCTATCTCTCATATCCTGCTTAAATTGCTTTTTTCCCTTGTCACTATCCATGGGATGCTCTGGTCTTACTTTAGAGACAGCGCAAAATCACTCACCTTCTAACCGAATTGGCATCCAGAATATGCAAATTACTAGATGTGGAGGATTTAGTGAATGCCTGCAACGTCATTCTTAACTGGCGATGGGTACCGTCAAGGCAACGATCAGCTCAAGCAATGAGTTATCACATCAGTAATTAGATGTGGCTAGACAGGCATCTCTGTTGCCTCCTATTTTTCCAACCTCACTAACTGTCGATGGCTTCTTACTGGCTCCTATCTAATATCATTTGGAGGAAATGAAGCCCCCTTAATCATTTTCACTTCAATCAAGTGTGTCATCTCCTGGACATCAAATCAATTGCCGCCTCACATCCAAGGGTCACATGCTTCTTTGTCCAAATTCTACAAACAGACCTATTACCAAGCAGACTTGGGCACCATAGAACCTGATGAATCACTGAGTCGAGCCCCTCATCTCATAGATGCTGTTGACATAATGAACCCTATCTGTCCTACCCATGTGACAGAAGAGGATGGTAGAACACATCACAACGAGTCTGGCAGAAGAAAATTCGAAGGTGACACCTCAAATTACGACTGCTACGAATTCCTCATGGAGCCAGAGCATCGTTCCTGGCATCAAATACTGCACTTCCTGGTCGCCATCAGACCGCATCAAATATTGCTCTTAGCATTCCTCTTAAGAACCTGGGATGATACAGTTACTGACAAGGACGTCTTTGCAACTTTCATTGCGAATTTGGACAATTTTCGGATTGCTCAATGGCAAATGCTGCAGTGGATTGGCGACTGTGTTGTGTCAAGCGACTGCCAGTTGCAGACCATCGGTAGCAGGCTTAAGAGCAGAGGCACTCCACTCAAGTATCGAAATCTTAACATACGCCTTTTCTAATAATATACGATGCATTGTATTCCATTCTCGACTCACTGATTTCTTCCTTCCTCAGCATGATTTGTGGCCCTTAGCACAAAGTTTGCAGGCTCACTTCCTCTATTTGCGTTAACCTACACCTAGTTGGATATGATCCATTTTCTCAAAGGCACCTTGGCTAACTAAACACACGGCTTTCTTACCGGCCTTACTGATGGCTTTTGCTTCAAAATGGTCTGACACATTGAGGCACCTACAAATTGCCGCATGTGATTGGGGCAAGCCACACGGCCCACTTGGGTCCACCATCGGCGCGTGATGCAACTCTCTCTATTGATGCGGGGAATTCAGGGACACTGTGATAATACAATCCTTTAGCAGCATCTCTTGCTCAAATCTGTGGCTTGACTTAAGCATGTAGATGAGAAAATTGCATTCAAATGATTTCGGTGGTCAGCAGTTGCTATGCTCCTCTGTGCTGAGCATCTGCGCAGCTGCAATAAAGTGGGTGATGCGATAACTTGGGTAATCATTTTGCGTGAGTTGGCGTAGTCACTTGAATGACGCCATTCCGAGTCCATGCAACCCTCTGAGTGGCATGTCATCGGGTCCAAAGAACAAACAGCAAGCGGATCCCACGAAGTATGTGGTTGGTGTTAGGATATGACCGAATTTGTAATGCAAAATATAAATACTGGAGAGAATAGATTTAGCGCAGCAAGTACATTTCTCACATTACACTGATCAGACATGAGCTTGACGGGTAAGTAAGCAGGTGCGTGGGTAGGTGGATGAAAAGACAAGGCGGTGTTGTTTCTAAAACCAGGAGAAGAGCAAAGCCAATTGCCGGTACCAATAGAACAATTCTTGCAGTAAAACTCCGCTGTATCACAGAGATTGGGCCATCTATGAGGCAAGTTTGCAGTTGCTGACGTGAATTTGAACAAAACAGTTCAATGCAAAGAGAATATGCGACGTTGGAAGTTCGTTTTATACGAACGCGAACCGTTGCTGCAGAGGCTGAAACTGTTGTTTTGGATTGTACACTGTCTCAGGTGAATGAATATTTACAAGCCACAAGATGTGTCGCGGACGGCAAGCATTCACATAGTCCCATGAGGCGCCGAAAATATTCCAAAGTGTTGATACACACTGTTCATTTCCCATATTTTTGCCTCCGAGATCAGCTTTCGTGCATCGTTGATGGCGTGAAAAGTCAAAAGAGGACAATCAAATTCGCACAGCTCATCTATGGATTATCAGAATCCAATGTAAATAGAATTCTTATCAAACTCTTGTTGCCGTTTTAACCAATTTCTTCTAGGTTATAAATTTAGCCCACTTCTCTACTTATCAGACGTTCGACATCTCGTTTATTAGTGAAGTCGTAGTGGTCAATTAGCAAAAACTTGACATTTTGTGAACAAAAGTGAATTCCTAGCACCAAAGAATCCATCACTTGGCTTTGCTGCTCAGGGATTGCTGTAGGCCCAATTATAGCAATTAGACAGTCAAATACGGTGTAGGTATCACAGTTTGAAAAGAGGCGAATGGCTTTGACCAAGGCGACTCATTAGAGTTAAGTGTCCTCGCCCAATGCCTTGATGCTGCCCATCTGATAAAACCATTGCTTACAAATCGTTGGCATGGAGGATTAGAATGTCACTTTTTAAATAAATATGAAGAAGTGTGTAACATTACTCACACAGCTCATAGGTCCCACGCATAAATAAAATGGTAGATTTGGATTCATAAAAAATCCTTGCCAGCTCACGCTTTTAGGCATAAGATCCTCTTTTTCCTATTTATGCGCCACTGAAACAACATTTGGGCTGAAGATGTGGCGCTAACTTGCTCAATATAACTAGTGGAGGAGTACATACGGAATCCCATGCAAGGAGACAAGAAAATCCTGCTACACTTGATGTCAGGGTGATGGGGATGCGAGAGAGATCACCCTTGCCTTTAGCATTCAAACCACACTGAGGAGTCCAAAGTCAACGCCCTACTTACACGCTATAAGTAGGAGGCCATTTGAGACCACGTTAAGTGGGCCACAACATTGTCGTCCTTGTGAAATCGTCACTACACACATTTCAGAGAAAATCTGACCTACCAACAACAGGTCGCTTGCGCAATGATGAAAAGCAATTAGTCTACCATTTTATCTATGAGTCCTGCTAATGAAAGTTGGTATCGCGCCTCGTTTTTAAGGTTGGAGAAGTTAATGATGGAAGGGAAGTTCATAAACCTGAGAAATGTGGTGGTGAGGAAGCACCCTTTTGAGGGTAAACTGCTAGAAGTGTTTCGCAGCAACAATGACAACAGAAGATCATTGTGGCTGCAGAACTCCACTGGCCAGTGAATCACTTAAAAGACATTGCAGTGAGTACCACCTCAGGAAAACAATTTGCTGCGCAAAGCACATACGCAAAATTGACTGCAATGGCTGCTCTTATAAAACGGGAAGGCAACTCACTGCTTTGAGTAGGCACGCAGTAAGGTGGCTATGGTTCCGGGAGCAAAAAAAATCCTTCAAATGACAAAAAAGAAACTAAGAAAAGGCCTTCAGAGAGCAGATGTAAAGTCAGCTCTTCAGGCTTACTAGGAGAGGCAACAGCATCAAATCTAGATGGCTAAGCACGACAAGATCATATTTTCTATGAATATCAATATGAAACTTGCTTGAGTGGCAATATCAAACGTTGCTGTCTGAGTTAAATGCAGAGTATCCGACGTACTTCCTTTGTTTAAAACACGAGCTAAAGTTAGTCGGACGTGCAAATTACGTGAAGGGTTTGCCTTATCCACTTTCTTCTCAACACCCAAAAGTGCAAAACTGGCTGCACTAAATGTTGTTATTGCAAAACACACATTGCAAGACCCATTCCTATAAAACAAATAGGTGATTTTTAATTTGTTAGCAGTTGCGTCGTCTTTTTTAGTTTCTTGAAAATGCGTTTTAGCACAAATTGTTGGCACAAATTCACCTTCGTCTTTTGGAGCAATCCGTATTATTTCGCCGACGCAGACCGATTCTAAGTTCCTTTCATGTGTGCTTCGGCACTAGGCCTTTTCTGCTATGTATTGACAGTAGCCTAGCGCTGTTTTACTTGTGAGAATAGAAAGCCTCCCTATTACACTGAAACATCTGACCAAATTAGAGCAGTTGCCATGACTCAACATACACTGGTTTATTTGGTATGAATTACCCTAGACCCCTCGCTTAAGATAACAGTTCCCACTTGCACCCCTCACTTTTAGATGTTTTGCCAGTTTTGAACGTCACACTAATCATCCGCAACAAACAGTGCACTTTGTTATTTCTCAAAAGTGTTTGTGTTAGTCATAAAAATGGTGCTAATTAGGTTCGAGTTACCCGTTTGAATTCACTGAAAAGCTCGTAAGCGATGCATGTTTGAATGTGCGTTGTAACCACGCGATCAATCGCGCATTTTAAGCAATGTTAACAATGTAGCAAATTTATGCGATTTTCTAATGCACACTTGGATTTTAACTGAAGAAGGCTATTTTTAACACAGACGATCTTCCCTTCGGCGGCGCAATAACTCAATATTCTTAGAGAGGTAGATCTGCTTCTATTTAGGCTGCAAATGGTGGTGTCTTTTATGGCATGTTTATACAAAAGCGGAATTCTGTTTAGAAAGCGAAGTCCGCGATTTCATAAAGCAGCATTGTCGTCTTTGCATCAAATTGAATTGAATATGCAATGAAATATTATGAAAAGCCACTAAGGTCTAAAAATGCAAGCTGCAAGGCTGAAAGCACCCAATGTTCCCGTTTCAACTTTTGTATGCTTCTTTCTTAAGCACTAATGAGTTCTTTTTGGTAATCTTAAAAATTTTCCACGGCAACCCAATCATAGCGTCCTCATTCAATGTAGCACTATTGTTTTGGAGAGTCCAAGCACATGCTTGATCCAGTTGTGCACTCTTAAATAAACGATTGCCCATAGTTACAAATGGTGGTAGCTTGTTTGAGCCGTCTTTGTTGCTGCGCCAAAACAATTTAATCCACAGCAAGTGGTGCTGATCAAGTCCGTCTTCTCCTTGAGGCATGATTTATAAGTGCCAAGCAGTTACTTAATCAACTTAGAAGTTCAGTTTAGTTATTTGCAAGTTATTGTTAAACGTAGGTTTTATTGCATTTGTGGGTTATTGTTGATAGAAGTGCAGATAATGAGGAACAGTATCAAGGCAAAGGGACTGAATGAGCACCCGAGAAGCGGACAACGAAAACACGAACTGCAGAAGTCTTTGGCATATCACGCCTTCATGACAAGGAAGGCGCTTTTGTGCTTTCATGTGCTGGTTGATTTACTTAGCTTTGGCAATAAGACTAACCAGTTTGGTGGTTCGATTGTAAAAATGACAATAGCGAACATTTGAGCACTTCTCTGTACATGCCAGAATTGCGTGGGCTCAGGGTTGGTACTTTTAGGCACATCTGCAGGATACTATTTTTAATATTTCGTTGTAGCCAAAATCGGAGTTTGGAAGTGCTCAGCTTATTCTAAATTTAGTTGGGAGTAAGAGACGCTGGTGGCAGATAGATAGCTACGAATGTTTGATGTAACACCATAGCTCTGCAACCCTAACCACAATAGTGCTGCTGTAACCCTCTGGGTTCTTGTATTGGTGCTTCTAATTTGAAGCCATTTACCAGGCTGCATGGCATCATGCATTTCACTGAATCCCAAAACACCTGAAACGGCAAATCATTGCTGACCACTCGCAACTGAAGCAGGAATATTTTGAGCACGGTGTGGAATGACTGTAAAATCGTGCGACACAAGTAGGCAAGGAAGCGCTGCGTAGAAATAACCAAAACATTGGAAAACCAATTTGAGCAGATTTGCGGCAAAAATATACTCCTAATTGTAAGCGTTTCAACCTGATTAGGTTAGATCTACCAAAGTCTCGTGTCCCAGCGCGAAACGAGTTTGCGAGACTTTAGCCGAAAGTTAAGGCAAAGTGTGTAGTTACCAGCAGAATTTCGGCGGGCGAAAATGAGTCACAACTTTTTATTGCCGGTGGGGAAATTGCATAATTTGCAGACAAAACTTCAAAGCTGGAGGCCTTGCATTATCCAGAGGCAGCTGACTTATTGCACCAGACATCATGATGACAGGCCTTATGTGTTCTTCAGAAATCAGAAAATATATTCAAATGCAATTTTGCCTGTTAATGTTATGAAAGCGAGTATGAAATTTTGAAGGCTATTGTCAGGTGGCAAGTGGATTGGAGCGTATAACACTGTAGTGGATGGACCAATTGTTGGCCGCGACCACATTCTTTTATAATGGGCAAACATTCAAGCCTCCCATTAATCTTATTTGCATAGGGCCTAGCTCTAGTAAATTTTTGATTGCATTTAGCCCAAAAAATAGATAATAGCCTACCAGTAAGATTAATGCTGCCAACAATCGCAAGCTAAGAAAATTTTTGCGGAATCGTAAACTGGAATATTGTGAGCCTGATGGGTTAGCATCGCAGTGGAAGAAAACAATTAAAATACGCCAGATTTAATGCTCCACTTGCAAACAATATAACCGAAGCTGTACAATACGTACTTCGCAGTTATCAGAGTGCTACCTTTAATGGATAAGTGGTTAGACAGCGCCAAGTTGACAGTCGGACACTTCAAAGCTGAGCACCATTTCTCTTTGTGTGAGAAGAGCTTGCGTGCTGTGGGCAAGCGGTGTCCAAAGCAAAATTTCGGTTGACATTTTCTGTCAATTGATGTATTTGGCTTCTAGCTAAAATGTTTGCAGGTCTGATCATAATCTAGTTTTATTCTGTCTTAAATTTTTGATCATTTTTGTGTACCTCCTGTTGGCAATGCTCCTAAATTTCCTAGTTAATGTTTCTGCTTATTGAGGGCATTAGTAGGCTTACAATCCTATTTACTTTTACAATCTCCAAACATTCTTTGCAAACTCGAAGGACAAAGCAATGTTGCTCACAATATCAACCATCAAATGCTTTCGACAGCTCCGAGTTTTTCACTGTGCCCCCAATACTTGCGCACAAAAATGTTGGTTGTTAACCAGTTCACTTGTAAATCACTTTGACGATAACTTCGACATAATTATCAGTATTTTGTGCAACCAAAATACAACCATTTGACCCAAATGTTTCCCACATAAACAGCAGTACTGCCAGAGAGAGCCCATTCCAACAAACGTTTTGTGTTTTTGGCACAAGTGAAGGTCGCTTCTTTCTCACTCTGCATTGGTCACACGGCTGGCAACTTAAGAAAATCTTAGACAAATCGTTAATGAGAGGTAAGAAGAAGTGCTGCAAGATAAAAAGTAAGCCTTAAGTTGACCTTAAAAGGTGCTTGATCACAAGTCAGATGCCCTCCTCAAACGAACGAAGTGGTGCGTAATTTTGGGAGGTCTGATAGTCAAGCTGATGCTGTGTAAACATGAAATACATGATGTTCAATGCCGATTGTGTTGCCTGTAAGTGAAGCACCATCGCTTGTATTTTTATGTACATTCCTGTGCTGCAATGCTAACGCATATTGGTCGCAATAATTTGGCGCACTAATCTAGTGAGAGTCTGCTCAAATTGTAGCCACTGTTAGTAGTGGTCCCACCAGCATGCTAATCTTCACAGATCAGGCCGAATAAATCGAACAACTCCCCGAGACGAGGTTCAATGTAGTCAATGCTTGTGATGCCAATGTGAGAATTCGAAATCTGCTTATTATAAGCCCATTTCCTACCGTCTTGTTCATGCTAAATCATTCACAATTTGACGATAATACCTGGGTTCCATGTTTCTATTGCGCACATATTGAGGTAGGTTGCGCTATAATTTGTTTTCGGTTTCTTTGATATGGCCTTGAGGCCTGTCAGTCTGCTGTTTGGCGCAACGCGTCAGTTGTCTATTGGTGGTGCAAGGCCACTCACTTTGAGTTTGGATTCGTAAATAAGACAAATATTGTTCCATCCAAAAGAAAACAGTATGGCGTTTCGCTTGAAAATTCCGTGAACAAAATGCACAGTTGATATCAACTCGCAAACTCGTTCCGCGTTGAGCGCTGTAAATTCAAGAAGCACTACTTAGTCAGGTTTTTAGTGCTTGTAATAAGGCGATTGTCTTTGCCACGAATTCTGTTTGAAATGCTGTAAAATGCAACAGCACGTGGCCTTGTGGATGCCTTTAAGAATGTGAGCATGCGCTAGTGAATTTAGGTGTTTACAGCATCAATGAGTCGATCAGGGTGTCAGGCCACAAGTAATTGACATTGGGGGCTAGTTAACGCAGCGAGGTCATTGTGTTGTTGTCTCAAGACATATCGCTTCAATAACCAGTTGATGCTTTTAGCGTAAACGAACACCACTCGGTCCAAGAGTTTGAGTTATGAAGAAGGCACCTATAAGTAACAAGTAGTATTTTTCTCAAAAGCTCATATATCTACTAAACTTGCGTTCAAGTGTTTCAGACATTTATATGCCAGCCGTTCACGGCTATCATTTTGGATCAAGTCACCGGATGGGCCAATCACATCGCTACAATTAAAATGACTGGCACGCAAAAGCACTCAACGCCTTCCGCGAGTCATGTGCGGGTGTCATGCTAAGAAATCCTCCAATTCTCATTTAATCCTCCGCATCTGTGGTGCTTTGTCATTCCTTATTGGTGGTTTTATTAATTGTTAAAAATGTCGCTTTGTGCCATAACCCACACATTAAATGCGACCAACAATTTAGTGCAAACTATAGCCTTGTAAACATGGCTGCTCAGCTAAAAGCTGTTACTTACTTTGAAAACGATAATCCTGCGTTCACTGCAGATGTTGTAGTAAGATGTCTTTAAGAATACCGACACAATTGTTTTGCTGAGAGAAAGAAACCGGTACTGCATTTTGCCGGAACTTTTTTGATAAATTGCACAACTGACCGCTGCTCGCAAATTTGCATTGCGTTAATTCATGATTCTTCAAAAGACCTAAACTTTTTAGGATATTATCCCCGTAAAAAAGCATTTCTGTTTGGCACGAACCTTATCCAAGTTTTGGGTATCCCCACTCTCTTCCTTATCACCTCTTCATGCCCTGACTTTGTTATGCACACTTTACGCTCTGCTTAAATTGTGCTGATGTTTGATACAAGCAATTAAATTAATTTGCCATTTAAATTGCTTTGGAATGCTGCAAAATGTAACAGCATGTTGCCTCGTGGGTGTCTTCAATATTGCGAGGATGCGCAAGCAAACCCAAGTGTTTACAGAAACATTAAGTCAAGCAGAGCGTCAGAACCAACCTTTTTGAATCTACGGACTAGCTGATGCATCACGGCCACTGTGCTGTTTTCTCGAAATACATTTTGCCTTTATTCGGCTGATTTTTTTATGTTGACCAGCATTTCCTAACTCAAGAGATTTAGTAATGAAGTAAGCATTTGCGACTTTTCACAGAAGCTCCTGTAGCTACTAAGATTTCCTTTAAGTATTTCTAATATTTGCAAACTAAGGTTGTCAGGCGTTCTCAGCTATCATTTCGGATCAAGTCACCAGATGGATCAATCACATTGCTACAGTTAAAATGACTGGCACATAAAGGCGCTCGAAGCATTCGGCAAGTCACATACTGGTGCCTTGCTGAAAACTACTCAATCCTTATTTCGCCGTCCACATCTCAGGTGCGCAGTCATCTTCTTAATGTTGATTGTATTAATTGTTAAAAATGTCGCTTTGTGCCATAACCCACACATGAAATGAGATAAACTTTTCATGATGAGCCATGGTTCTCGCATTGATTAATCATGCTTCCAGGCGGTCACAAGTTTGGTCTACGCGACTTGATGTACAGAAATATGGAATCTGTTTATGGCTGGCTACAGCAGCTTATTACTAGGGATGAGGTGGCATTTAACCAAGCTCAAATGAGAGCTGACATTTAATTCAAAAATTGTAATCTTGCATACACCATAGATGTTCTGATACAATATCTCTAACACCACTGACATGCTTGTGCTAAAGAGCAGAACCCCTCAATGGATTCAAAACTCAAAATTAACTCTCTTTTAGATTTGCAATTGGCCCTCCTTCACAGGTTCACACAGGCAGCGTTCTAGCATAAAGTCGTAGCGAGCTTCAACTCATGTCTTCCAGGGGTTCCCTTAGAATGAGTTAATTCAAAAAACTGAGCTTTTTCTTGATAAGTCAGGTTTTGCTTCCAAACTATGCTTCTTCGTTTTCATAGGGACACAATAATAGACATAGGAATACATACTTGCACTTTAATTAAAAACGGATCCACTTCTATGGTGTTCCTGAATTATTAAAACTTTAGAATGGAAACCATCTACTGCCACTTTTATATCTACTGCAGTCCTGTGTGTAATGTTTAGTTGCATGCATTAATCTTTTTAATTGTTGCCTAAAATGCTTGACAAACTGCAGATTATGCATATTTTTCACCACTGGCATTTACCGATTATTTGGTGCCCTCGTTCTTCTATTTTTACGATTCTTGATTTTGGCGGTGCATTATTAATAAAGCAACGCTAGTAAAAATCCATTTGCTTAAAGGCGAACAAAGCTTAGGGCTGTGGGATTCTCGGGCTGTCGGTAAGCCATCAGGACCGTCGGACGAAACGAATTATCGGTAGTGAACAATCGGTGCGGACCTTAATGCAGTGAAGTTTGCATGGACTTAATGAATGAATCGTTAAAAGACTTACAAAGCAATTGTTTGCTTTCAGGATATGTTTCTCAATTGCTGGTAACGTAAAAAAATTTTCCGAAAATTCACATTTGCACAGTCAGCTCATTTAGACAGCAGTGGTTTCAAATACGGAACTACTGGACAAATGATAATTGAAGATGATAAATACAGGGTTGACAATGCATTTCAAGGCAGTCAAGGCAGTCAGGAAGAAGGCATGTTCGTTGGCATTCATTTATGCATACTTTGAGTGCCATTTTATTTACCTGAAATGAACATTCAGCAAAGTGGATCGGAACACAAAGTGAGATCTGAGAGGCCTAGCCGCCATCATTTTCACACCCTTCACGATGCAAATTAAGTAGCGTGTTTATGAAACCCTGATAGAACCCCTCTACTAAGGTGGCAGCAAAATCCAAGTGCAAAATGCCGAAGCAGATTGAACACGGAATTTGTTTCCCTTTTACAAAGAGACACTGAATCAAATTGTGAGTTCCGAAAAATGAATATTTGAAGTAGCAAGCTCTAAATGGCTTTTTGTGAGCCTGTGCGACGTTCTAATGATCAGAAGAAAAATACAAATTGTTGCTTTATAACTAGACTGCGTATTATTCTTCACCCTCCTACTATTTAGCATATTCTGATTTTAGATAAAGTTGTTACCACTATAAACGACATGATCGTGCAGAGTGGACCTGATGTTAGAAAGGGAAAATGTCTGGCTTCTCATTCTTTATGATACTTGTTTGCCATATTTCAGTTTCTCATTACCCGCAACAGGTGTCGAAGTGATTGGCTGTAAGTAGCCTGAAGCAGGTTTCAAAGACTTCAAAGTGTTTCGATGTATTTTGGCTATGATAGTGGCTCACCATGCTCGTTTGGAACACGTCAACATCACTTTTTAATTTTTGCTGATATGTTGCAAAACAAAGCTGTACATGGGCATGGATTTCACACAGGGCACATTTCACGCATTATGAGACAAAATAAGGCAGATTTGTTTAAGACGACTGGCATTTCATTTCTTGGCAGTGTACTCAGCTAGTGCATAGGAGGGTGCTTATACTAAAGGGTATTCGCAAATATGACAATCGTGGTCACAAATGGCAAGTAAATGAGTGAATACAAACGGGCGCACCCTTGTCCTGTTGGCAAGGCCTGCTCAAAACACACCATTGACCATGCATTATCTAACTTCACTCGATTCGTATCCGAAACACTCGGCCTTCAAGTGCAATGATTAGGGAGGTGAGAATCACCTATGCATTCTTCTTCACTTGCCGAAAAAGCTGTAAGTAAATAAGTGCTTTATTTTAAATATCACTTCTCATATATCCACTCCAGGAATTGCACACGAATTTGACCGTACTTGCAAACTGCTTACCAAACCGATGAGTCAATGCTTCCGATGGTCCTGAAGCTTTTCCAACAACACGAGAATCCCACAGTCCTGATCTTTGTTCTGCTCAAATTAAATTTATGTTTCTTTACTACTGCTTCTATATTGATGCATGCTCAAAATAAGAAACACTTTATAAAGTAAGAAACAACGTGGCAAATAATCGAGAATTACAAGAGATAAAATGGCCCTTAGCATGAAGTGTGCTATATCGTGTAGAATCGCATTCATCCCCATCGTGATCAACCTCACTGCCTTATATCATGCGTTGTAAATTTAGAAAGGACTGCCATTCATTTGGCAGCTTTGATTGGGCTCTTCCTCATTATCCATAAATGTGGGGTTGGATTCTCTTAAACAGAGGCCAGGATCGCACCTTAATTTAGCGTGACGTATTTGCTTAAATTTCCACATTAAATAGGTGCGTAATTTGTGGAACTCACCCTAACGGGAAGAAGCATTTCATAAACGCAAGCCTGAGGATGGAGACCTCGTCAGCTCTCCTTGTGACAAACAAGATTCCAGGACATAAGTACTAAGACCTGCATTTCCTCCCATCACGATTGTCAATAAACTTGCTCACCAAATCACTCTGTTATTTTGTAGGGTATGAGGATCAAAGAGAAGGGGGTGATTGAGGAACCTGCTACATCGGTGGCATTGCCAGCTACGCGAACCACCGGACTGGCCTTTAATGGCCGTTGCAAGAGAATACCCTACAAATTCGTGCTCTCCGGCTCAATTTGTTTCCTACTAAGACAGTCGTCAACATCACTCTGGGCACTAAATTAGTAAGACACATCCCTACTCCTCATAGAATACGACGAGCAGACACAGGTTCAGGTGATTATGAGCACTTCAGCAACTTCCTTCTGCTGGCTGACTGAATTCACATGTGGTTTAACCACCCATTTTGGTCGAGAAGCTCTACTGCACAAAGATGAGATCACCTAGGCGCCTAGTCAGGCTCGCGAATATGTTGCACTGGAAGCTGTTTTTGGTCTCACACTGCAGTATTCCAAACCAACGATCGAATCCTGCCCCTCCACTTCATGCTTCAAAAAACAGCTAATGCCATCTTCTTTGAATTTCGCCTAATTTGTACCTACTCAGATTCATTTTCTCAAAATCAATTTAGGCCACAAGATGGCTTACACAGGAGGCGGTATGCTAAACTCATAGATGAGATTACAAGCCCAACACATAAAGTAGTAAACAGGAGGGTTAAAAGGTGTTACAAGAAGGGGAGAGGGAACATAATAAGGCGTTTTCACAAAGAAAAGAAGATGCTTTGCCTTGTAACGATTCTGATATTGCTAAACCGCAAAACGGGCACCCTACAAGGACTAAAAGGATAAGCAACACGTCATTGCTTACACGAGTACCTAACTCTTTAAAAAGGAGAAAGGAAAGTGCAGCAGAGAGTAAGCTATTCAGCATTTTCAAAATGTCCAGATGCTTTGGACGCTAACTAATAACAAAATGATTCATATTGAGAACAGAATGAGTTGCTGCAATCTTTTATAGTTTAAGGGCATAAGTGCTTACAGAAGAATGTAAATTTTCAACGTGGCATTCAGTGTAGACCCAGCTAATAGGATGCATTCATGTGTACTTCCTTGACCAAGAATCTTTGAGCAGATATCTAAGCCCTAAATCATGCCAAATTTTGGAGATTAGTTTGTAAAATCAGAGGTTGCTTAAATGAAGACGAACGGTTTGGTGTATTTGGTATCAATCGATTCTGTTATTTTCACCACTTTACATCAAAATGCCTCATTTTGCCTTCTAAAACTGTGGCATGGTCCCTTTATTGCTGTGATGAATGATAGGTGGTACAGTGCGGCAAAGGTTCGCCCAATCGCTAACCACAATTCAGCGTTCAGGTCCACTGGTGCCACTGGCACTATCTGGAGCAATTCTGTAAAAAAGGACATTGTAATTAGGATCACGTGGGCCTTAACTGATGGGCTTAGTGGCTAACTGGTGATTTGTGCAGTGAATGCATGAAATGAGTCTGAGGTGCATATTCCAATGGTTAGCTGTCCACCCTAAACTACTAATGCTCTTCCTGCAAAGCCTTATTTGGTGATGAATTATCGGCATGGCACGGACAGTGCTGGTTTAAACAAGAAATGGGTAGCAGTTAGGCGCAGCAATTACTATGGTGGAGTATTTACTGTTTCAACATACTAAAAAGAACTCAGCAAATGTGGGGATTTGAAGGAAACTGAGTAGTAGAATGATGAGTTTCAAAATTCAGGGTCCCGTTCAGGCACCACTTCTTTAGGCGGAGGTTGACACTTGCTATCAACATGAATACTTATTGTTATTGTACAAAACTAGCGCAGAGAAATGGCATATTCACCCAGTACACCGTTTCCTACGCTCCATTTTAATGTTTCTCTTCTCCTTCCCATTGATGTCCACGTTTGTATGCATTCGTGAATATGTTGATGCTTAAAACGAGGTCGCTGAATAAAGGCAGCAGCTTTGCTTTGCCCCTTATGGGTTTTCTTTCCATTATTTGGCAATCTGATGCGGCACGGAATTTTGTAACTTCTTGATAAACCGGTAATCTTTTCGATGAGGATCAGTCCCAATAATATGCATTCAACTCAAAATCAGTAGACCATCCATCAAAGCATGTTTGCGTTCTACTTCATTGCTGTCAAACAAGCGATGCAATCAATGATTTTCCGAGTTCCAGTCCTGTCCGCGTGAAGGCGAGTGCTTCTGCCTCGCGATATGAGAATTCCTTTTAAAGCATTTACCCCTGGTATTCTGACAAACTCATTCGCATCCCTTGCCTGCTTCCTACAACTGAGTGGCATGAACGGAGGAAATCAGAGCTCTGATTGGGCCTAAGGCGAATCTAACTTTAGACGCTTTATGATTCTGGGACCCGACTTGCATCAAATCGGAAGCCTAGGGCTGCTTTCAGTCAGCATCAGCCTTGACTCAGATTACTTACATTTCGCGTAGTCGTATAGCCTCAAGCTTACGAATCCCTCAGCTTTTGTTAAAAATCTCTTCACATCGATATGCTTACTCGATTATATAAAAATCCAATGCACTTTTGACCGGATAAAGTGCTGTCCATGTTAAACAATCCTTGTCTACGGAAGCCAAGATTTAGATGTAGTGTGTTTAAGAAAGGAATGATGTTGTATTTGGGAGTGTCACACCAAAAGAGCACGTCATTTTCACCACTTTATCTGGCATTAACTCTGATGGAATAAAAATGCCCATTTAATGGAACATACCTATTTTTCAGTCATTGTTCTCGCCGTACTCTCATAGCAGTTTCCAATTGCACACGGACCCATCTGCAATGCGCTGTCAAAGGCAACAGCACTTACAACAGTTGTCAATATATGTGTTCAGCGTACCTGTCTATCTACAATGCAAATCGAGTCAAAAACCTATACCAATTTGCGGTTTAATTGAATAACACTACAAAAATTTAAGCAGTATTACCGTCAGTTACTCATCTAGGGTATTATTGAAGCAGCGGTGATACCTTTCCACTTTCGATTCAGCACTAACCCTCTGTCTTAATGGCACATTTAATTCTTGCCAAACAACATACATGAGCACAACCGTACCCCTCACCATCGACGATTTTTGCCAACCATTAATTGAATGCTATTATTAAGGAGCAAACTAAGAATCTGGGTCGCGTATGCGCTCTCTTCGATTGCATTGTAAAGATAGACACCATCCTTGTCAACAAGGCAGAAGTGTTTTTTGGTTTGGCGACAACTCTGGTCTGCATAACTTACTTTGTTGTTGATCGCTTTAATTCACGTTCTCTCTTGTAACCCACGCTACGAATAGAGGGAGTCGCGAGAGCATAAAAGGAGTGTGGTTGGCGAAATGAGGTGTCAGAAAGCTGGCGATAACGCATGCCACTCCGTCTCTAAACTGCCGGGAATTATCTGCATGTGTTTGTTGACGTAGACACGACTATCCTTTCGCCTCTTGATTGCAAAGATTCGTCCCCTATAACGAAGCATTCTGGAGCCTAGGAACAGCCCGCAGAGGCTGAAATGGAAAAGGATTTCAGTAAGGTGGCTGCGTTGACAGAGGAGTTGTCGTATTGACTGCGAGTGAGCAAGGGCATGCCTACATTTAGTCGCGTTCGGCGGTTATTGAAGAGCACTTTAATGAATATTGCTGGCTAAAACAATCAAAAGTTCATATAATGTGGTACAGGCTGGGAGGATTAAATTGTGAGCACGACTGAATGACGTGGGTGCATGGATGGAGGAACCTGTAAAATTGCCAACGCCGTAAGTGAAATGCGTACGCATTGGTAAAGCACCAAAATCACTACATAAGTCACTTGTTATTTTACTTATCTAGATTATTGAGATGCGCTTTTAGCAGACGCGGCCCACTGAACGGGATCGCTGGATGAAACCTACTGTTGTGTGGCTTACGAGGAGCCTTGCCTCCACTTGAACCGTTTCTTACTCTTATTTCCCACATGATCTGCATGTTTTTGAGGATCTTGCAAGAACGCATGTGCTACTGCTCCTAATGCTGTTATTTGTTGTTTGAGTGACTTCATTCAATGCAGTTTAATATTAAATATTGGCAAGTTAGATGTTCTTGAGTTCACTGGCATCTAAACACACTGTCGACACTACATTGTCTAAGCCATCAAGTTGCGCACATCGATGTTATCATTTAATTCGCATGCATAATGATCTCCACAAACTGACATTGCAGATAGACCCAATGCGTTAATGACCAGCTGTTAAAAATCCACATTTATTTGCCATCGTAATTGTAAAGCTAAAATGACCAAATCCGTAAAGCGTATGGAAACCTTCAACCAGGTATTAAAAATTGGATTTAACCAGGTTTCTTCCGCATTGTGACGCAAACTGGATTTTGATACACTATTGGAAGGTACTAATTTACTCCTCTGTTCAAAATATTTGCGAGCTTACTTTGCATGTTCTTTTCTGCCTACTTCTACGGTTAGATGTTGATATGTTGCCTGTTTAGCTCTTCGTTTTGCATTTGCAAGTGCTAAAGATTTTACTGCGAAACAAAGCGCCCATTCCTTAACAACGTCATCAACATGTAGTGAGTGACATAAAATTATTTAAACTGGCAAGAAATTGCAACTGATGCAGAAACTAGTGATGTCACCAGCATGTATAGTAGCACCACATCCTGAGTGACAGTTCGCACCTTTTATGTGGTGATGTTATGTCCACGGTTGAGTTAATAGAACATGCAGAGACCAGCTGAGGTCATTCAAAACTGGTTCCTACCCAGCTATGTATTTAGGCCGCGTTAACTACACGATTGGATTTTGAGTCACGAATGAATTTTCTGGACGATGCAGCAAAAGCCTTAGATCGTCATTGTGCTTGCAAGCGTCCCTACTACAGGTAAGAACTTTAGTTAAATTTATTATAAAATGGTTGAGAAAGCCAATAAAGGCGGTTGGGGATTGTTCATACGCGATTTGTGGGAGTGAAATGGGAAGGACATTGAGGAAGGATAAAAATATTCTCATTTCGGATCATTCATAGAACGCTCGCATGAAAGTTGAGTGACTCGTAGAGAATAGCGCATTAGGAGAAGGTTGCTGAGCACGTGGAACCTCAGCAGCATGTCTTTAGGCAGAAGAGTGGACAACAATGCCTCATTAATTATTCATCTTTTAACACAACTTAATTAAGATTGATTTAAAGCATCCACTGACAGGGAGAGGATGAGTTGAGTTGGTCAAGATTTAGTCGATTAAACCAGCCTGAGACTTTGCAACAGCAACGTTGGCAGTTGGTCCAAAAATAATGCACTGGAAATGGGAAAACCCAATGGTTTACGCAATTTAGGGTGCCTCAAATGCTGATACTTATAAATGGACACAACACCTATTGCACACTTGTCATCTATGAATAAGTTGGGGTTTGAGGTAAAAGGAGAGGTGGAAATGTTCTGGTCTGCCGTCCCTTCTACTTGTAATGAGTATTCTGTTAGTCACGAGCTCAAGGCAAACGTCATTAATAAGTGGTTATGGCGTCACAGCTGTGGGAGGAAAGTTAGCTAATTATTAAAACACTAGTAGTAGAACTATTCAGGTGTTTGTAAATTTAGAAGTGCACAGAATATATTGGAACCTAGGGTAGATCTAATGCATCCATGCACTAGGGTGGACGAGAGGAGCGGAATCAGATGAGATGGAATGGGTGGGATTTTACTGCAGTGTTTTACAATGCACAGCTTTTGCGACTTCATCCGTCTTTCGCCGTACTGAGTTACTGCTGCATGTGTCGCCACTTCTTATGTTACGCCAAAGTGACTGTCGCCTTTAACACATTGTCACCTGCATTCACCCATCCATCGTGATGTGCAAGATATCAAGGTAAATGATTGAGCATAAGATCAGTAGAAAATTCATGCAATGAAGAAGTTTGAGCAAGTAAGCCCACTCAAGTCGTTTAAAGGGCCACCAATATTGCTGAGAAAGGAAAGATACGGTGAGACAAAGGAAAAGGAATATATTTGATTGCTCATTTACAAGGAAAGCCGGGGCCTTTAAAGAGTTAAATACATGGATGTGGTGCCTTTATCCTTGAGTTTACTGCCAATGCCTTTAAACTGCATTCGTATTGGACAAATTGCAACAGCTCCTCTGAGTTGAGCTTGCCGGTATCCATTCGCCTGGCACAACACAGCCGCCAATCCACCGCAGTGGTTGCAAGTGGACAATCTGCAAAGTTTACGAAGCTGACAATGAAATTTGCAAAGATGTGCATATCATTTATCGCCCCGTCCCAACTCCTTGGTAGGATGGCCATAATTAATATTTGATGCGGCTTGATGGCATTCAGGAATTGTGGCAGTTGATGCTTGGAAAGAAATTCTGGGTCTATCAGGAATAGGTAGCAGTCATAGTTCAAGACATTACCCCTAAATTCTCTTTTCCAAACTCGTCATACTGTACTCCACTATCATATGCATTCGCATGGGCAGAATAGACATAATTCACAATGTTAATAACATCTAAAAGATGCGAACCTCTCTTTAGCGATGCACAGAGATACATGGTAGGCAAGTTTGAACGGCAATAATCCTGCTTGCAGAGCGCGAAGAAGTGAAATATATCGGCGTTGAATGTAAGGCAACGGTTGATTAGCTGTCGAGGAAAGGATAGACTTAACTGAGATGATTGCTGCTGAAAAAGCGCATTTCCTTCAAGCGATATTCTACAGGAGGAAGTAAGTTCCCATCGACAGTTGATGAGGCTTGGGAAAAGAGGAGGCAACAGAAGTGCTTGTCTAGCCACCTCCAACTATGGACGTGTCGACTGGCAGGATCCACCGTCAGTTGGGGATGGTGTTGCAGGCATTAACCAAATCCCCACGTCTAGGAATTTGTGTATGCTCAGTGCCAATTCGGCTGGAAGATGGGTGATCTTGCGTTGCTCCTAAAGTATAAAAACTGTGCCGTTTGTTAATGTCAAGGAGTGAGTTAAGCGAAACCTAACCCTAAACCTAACCTTAGAGCCATTTCCACTCAACTGCCACATAATTGTGCAAAGACAAACAGTCGAAGCCCGCAAGCGATAGAAACCTTATCCATCGCATTTGAGCAGGCACAGTGCCATCGACGATGTGTACTGAAGCAATGAGACTACATGGCCAGTGTCGTGGTGCTGAAAATAAAGGATGGGAGTGCATTAGTAGTGGCATCATGAGCAACTGCCAGTATAGAAGTAGAGCGATGTCAAAGCCTCACCAGAGAAGTCTAATCCCAAGACGTCTTGGTAGTGTCAGCGCAAAGTCCACAGAAGGACGTTGAAGGCTCATCCGCAACTGAAGAGCATAGCAGAAATCCTAAGCCTAATATGACATGGCAAACAGGAGGAAGACATTTGCACAGAGAATTATTGTTTCGAACCTTCGCAGTTTTGTTCCCGTCATATATACTTTGCAGTCTTGATGTAGTTATTATCTAACCAAATTGCAAAGGGTTTCACTGCATCTAATTTTTCCTTGCTTGCATTGTATTGCTTTGCCCTAAACGACTTGCTCTGTTGGGAACCAAGTTGTCTGCATGCTCTTCTGTAGGTCTGATCACACCCGCTTCTCCTCCATCAATCCTTTTATAGGCAAGCAGCATATAATTGCGAAAAATTTTGCTTTAGAACAGATCGTACTTATTTGTAAACTAACTGGCAGCTCAAATGGAACGTCAGAAAGTGTTGTATAGAATGTGAATGACTACGCTGACACAGTAAATACGATTGTCTGGTTCCGTTGCATCTCTCGCACGCTTACAGTCGCGCCAATACTCAGCACAGCGCATAAGACGAACTGCTCTTCCTTTTTAACTGGCATGCACGTCACTGCACGAGTTTCCTATATTATATCATTCATTACAACGTAGTTGGTGTTGTAAGAGCAGCATCCGCAAAATAACCCTCGTAGTGATCAACTTTGCGCGTACTAATGTAACTTACTCAAAGCAATAAACTAAGTTCTCCTTGTATTTCCACTAGATTCAAAACCGTGTCTCGCTTGGTGCTGCACTGAGGAATGAGGACAGTGCTAACAGGGACATGAGCCCATTGCTTTGGGGAGAGATGCTTACGCATGTTCCATTTTCCTATGTAGACTTGCCTGTCATCATAATCCCATTTAGCTGGCAAAGAAGTGAAGGATGTGCCACGTGTTAAATGATATAATCTATAACATTCACTGCTCCCCAGAGAATGTTCATGGGCGTGTTATGCCTAGTACTACTTTAATTTGCAGCTGTATTTCAGTACAATATGAAACTCTAATAATTGCCGAAGATAGACCTCACCCACTCAGCTTAATGTTGGCAGTAGCAATGGCTGCCTTATCAAAATGAATAGCGAAGGGACAGGCAGCAATTGTGTCTGCAGTTGTGCTGATGCCAAGCCAATGATAAAAGGCATCTCCATCATTGGTGAAGACTGTCGTCTTCCAGACTCGCTTATCTCTGTCATGACACAAGGCATTTGAGCTATCTTGACAGCTTTTCTGATGAACGGGTCTTGCAGAGTAGTGGGAAATAAGGGATGGTCGAAGATAGGGTAGACATGGTAGCTATGTCAAAAGTGTGCGATAGTAACGGTGACCAGGAAGTTGATGAAGTGGAAACTTTACAGTCAGACAGACGTAAATGTCCATAATTTACACACGGTTAGTTTAGAATTCATCTCCTCGATCTTTGTTTAGCTCAAACGACGAGTGCGTCGTGAATACTCCAATCGTGTTTTATTCGTCGCAATATTACTTATACATGCTGCAGTTTGTCACTTGGACACCCATTCCCTTGACCGCGTCTTTGATAGAGTACCCTCTTTGCCTGCGTTTTATATCGCACCCAGATGCCATTCATATCCAGCTAAGCGAAGCCATCGATTAAGGACGATAAAATTCTAAGGACAGAAAGTACTAAGTTGCCACCACCGTGAAAAATTCAGAAAACACTTATGTTTTTCACACTGACCGAGCTGGTCCAGCCGCATTGCTTACCATGAGCAGTAAATAACAGGTCCATAAGCTTTAAATTCGAAAAAACCATGAAGGCATTTTACTACGTGGTTAGCAAAACTTTCGATGGGTATTGAGCAAGAAGCACCTTTTCTAATTCCAATTTGATGGTGTTTAATTAAAAATAACAACGAGTAAGTGACACACACTGAAACAGGTTCTACAAAAAAGGAATGAAACAGGGCTACTTGGTGTCATTTTGAGTAAGCAATCATGCACAACCCTGACAATCGTTTTAATTTTGTGGAGAACCGAATTTTATGCAAATTAGTGTCCACTGGAGTGGGCCACTTCTGACAGACCGTTGAATGCCAAACTACGTAGTTTCGGAATTCTCGGGGGCGTCAGTAGGTGCAATAGGAATTGGTAGCAAGGATAAGGGCCTCAATGTTGAAAAGCCTAATACGAACCATTATTCCAAACATATGCAATCCACCCATTAACCATCAACAGTAATGCATGCAAATGCTAGTGGGATGGTTAGTTGTGCTGGCATTGTGATGTAATAAACGAAAGTGGGGAATGCAAGAGAAGGTGCACGTGTGCATCTCTCGCCAAAAACGATCACAACAATATGCTGCCTGCAATTCTTTTTCTAACAGTAATAAAGGCAATTGTGAGGAAGATACTTTTGTCTGCATACACTGACCGGTTGTGAGACGCAACTCCTGCATCTGATTGTAGGGAAAGGTGAATAGAGAATATTCCTATTGTTTTGTCGAATGAGCGCGATAAAAATAGTGGAGGATGGCACCATGCATAAATACAACCTCGAGTTCCTCCTTTCTATGTTTTCATGATTAAAGCAGGTATATGCACGGCTAGGTAAGGGAAGACGGAAATAAGATTGTGATTCTAGCACCTAATGTCTCATTCGACGTTTAAATACACACATGCGTTTGACTCCGACGTGTTAACTCGGTACTTCACTACGAGTAACGGAAGAAATTTCACATATTTCACACAATGTTCCTCATGATGCGTCGTTGTCTTGGTTTTCACAACACTACCGGATTGCTATTCTCGCACCCTCAATAGCGCTGTCCCTTACAGATGTTCGATTCCAGTTCGTAACATATTTAGCAGTCCATGCCAATTCGTCCAAATAGATTCCCTTCTCAAAATGAATGATAAGTACTGTGGTGTGGAAACTGTAACTAAGGGTTTACACAACACTCGAGTGACGTCTAATTTTCCAATCTAACAAATAGGGCGCGAAGTGATGTAAAAACTTGTGATTGTGTTGTCATGTCCATGTTAAGACTGTAATGATAGGCGATGATAAACTGAGGTCATTCCAAAATGGTTCGCTGTCCCTCGTGGTGGTGAAGCATCCCAAATGGAATGGTTCGGTTTGAGGCATCAGCTTGTGTGGTGGTCCTCAACTTGCAAACCACAATTCCAATCCGTGAACACAAAGAAATGCAAATATGGCAAATTATATATATCTGAGTATTAGCTACCGAGACGACTTCGCAGTGAATTGGATAATGCTGGATCTCAGTCTAAATTCCGACTAGGAGCTGCACTGCACGCTTGCTAGCCCATTTCGCATTAGACATGATTGTTGTATTGTGGCTAGAAGAGGGTTTTAAGTCCATCCTAATTTGATTTTGCTTTTGAACAGACGCGAGTAGAACACTTGTGATCGCGCATGGCTTTGGAGGCATTTTGAGAAGAAGCAGATGAAAGGCGTGCACGGAATAGCGTGCTATTAACAAGCTGACTAGAAGTTACGGATCCGAAAGTCGGAGGAGGAAAGATTGGACTGACGCTACCCTCGTGTCAACACATCGAGACGCGTCATGTAGCCTGGTATGAATGACATGGATTACAAGATTTCATGTGGTGAGTGATACATTCTTGTCATGGCCACCACACCTAGGAACAGACACGACTTCTACCAAACAATTATGCTAATTGCTGGCCTTAAAACATCTGCGCTGATACCTCTTAAATGAGGAAACTATGGTGTAAAGGGAACTGTTGCGAGGAATGATTTAACCCTTCACGGCTGGTTGCAATCAGAACAAGCCTATTCGCAGTGGCATTTTAGGGTGGTCGTTTCGCAACCTACAAATGAGTATCCAACCATTTAAAGTGATCGAATCAAGCGGAATACCTGTGGTACACATTCTATCATGTCAGTACTGTTTCAGGCAAGCAAATGTATTTTGAAGCAAAGAATAGAAACGTGACGTCTTGGGCAAGGTAGGACGCCAAAATTCTGCCTTTGAGGAAAGCGTCGTGTCACTAGTTGAAGTAATGGCTTTCAATTGGCATCATGTGACAGCAGTACCCATTTCAAGAAAGCCAATTGCTAGGCGTTCGTTCTGAGCAATCGCATTAACTTGGACACGTGCATACAAGAGATCTCACGAAGTTATATTCTCCTTTTCCCCAGAACACCGATTGACCAACTGACCGACTGACCGACTATCAACTGACCGGTTTACCGACTCCCACTTATGTCTTTTGTTAGGGCATGCATTTAGCAGCACCTCAGTGGATCCAAGCCTAACCCAAGTATCTCTCTTTGGCCCAAGGCGCAATTTAATGCAGCCCTGCAAACATCTTCACAAGCCGTCACAAGCCAACACAAAAAAATATTTGTTTAAATGGATGTCTGTTAGCTCCTTGTTCGCGCGCACTGACTTGGCGTGAAAAGAAAGTCGTCAGTTATGCTTCATTTTCGTTCCTGCATTACCCTGTCAAACGCAGATGAGGCGTATCATGAGCTAAGACGCG
This sequence comes from Taenia multiceps, assembly GCA_001923025.3. Classification (NCBI taxonomy): domain Eukaryota; kingdom Metazoa; phylum Platyhelminthes; class Cestoda; order Cyclophyllidea; family Taeniidae; genus Taenia; species Taenia multiceps. The sequence goes on from CM010314.1 coordinate 4,965,498, forward strand.
AAGTCAGAGGAGTAGTTAGCATACAGTGAAATTAAACCACAAGTACAACCCATTTGTGACACTGTTGTGCGACAATTTGCAGGAAGATTCATTTGCGCAATCATGAGTATGTGGTGAATTGAATTGACAGGACATGGCGAGCCAATGCCAGTTTACATCATTCCTTGTCCAAGGACCATGATGATTGTGTAGCCTAACAACCACACGACACGGAATAAACCAATGCGGTAACGACATTTTGAGGTCAACTCACTGCCCCCTTCCTACCCTTCTAAGCTGCCAGTATTTAAGCCTCGTCGCTTCTGTCCCACGGTCAGTCTACCTTGGCACATCTTGGTAATGGTGGGTCTCTGCAGATTTAGTTAACTTTTCTATACCTCTTTATCCCATCACAGTTCGTTTAATCCATTTCCGTAACACCATCAATGGCATACATTGTTGTACTTTAGGAGCAACGCAAGATCACCGACCTCCCAGCTGAATTAGCACTCAGAATATGCGAATTCCTTGATGTGGAGGATCTGGTGAATGCCTGCAATGCCATTCCAAATTGGCGATGGATACCGACAAGCCGACGATCAATCCAAGCATTCCGTCGACACATCAGTAATTGGAGGTGGCTAGATAAGCATCTCTATTGCATCCTATTTGGCCAGAGCTCACAAACTGCTGATCGGAATTTAATTATTGCCATTAAATATCATTCGAAGGAAATGACATCCCTTCATCAGCATTCATTTCAGTCAAGATCATCCTCTCCTAAGCGTCCTATCAATTGCTGCCTCATATTCAACTCTTACACATTGCGCTTCGCATTACTTCACAAGCAGGATTACCACCAACCAATTTTGTGTGCCATAAGATTAATTAATTCACCAGGACGTGGTCAGTATCTCCTCGACATTATTGATCTAAAGAAGTCTAGCGATAATACCCATGAGAATGAATGTGATGCCTTAATATGTTACGACGAGATTTTAATTAGAAGATTCAAGGGTGACATCTTGGACTATGACTGCTACGTATTCCTGATGGATCCACAATTTCATTCCAAGGATCACCTACTGCACTTCTTGGATGCCATGAGGCCGCATCAAATATTGACCATAGCATTCTTGCCAGAAGCGTGGGATGATTCTACCAACGCAATGCATGTCTTTGCGGAGTTCATTGCAAGTTTTGACAACTTCGCAGATTGCCCACTTGCGACCACTGCGGTGGATTGGCGACTGTGTTGTGTCAAACGACGAGATACGGGAGAGATCGACTTGGATGAGTGGTTACAATTCGCCCATTACGACTTGCAGTTGAAGGGCATTGGCAACAGACGCAAGGACGGAAGCACTCTACCCAAGTACCTAACCCTTAGAATGTCCTCCACTTTGTTCTAAATGCGCGCTTAAATGCATTCCCTTTCTCTTGACACACTGTGATTTTCTTTTCACAGAAATATTCATGACTTTTAAAACGATCCGTATGAGTCACTAACCCCAACTTATTAATTGCATGGATGTTCTACCATTCTTATGCTAAATCATTTGCCTTGATAGATTACACATCGCGGTCCCCTGTAGGAGGTCTCGAAAAGCGCGTGCATTATGCTAGGGGAGGTAAAAGGCAGGATTTCGGCGACCGTGCTTAGAGTGCCGTCCTACTTTGCCCAAAACGCCATAGTTCCATGCACAACGATTTGGCATTTTCAACGTCAAGTGAAGGGCATGGGTGAACAGGTTATAAATGTAACTTGGGATTGGTAAGCAGCGTAAATAATAGCGAGCCACACCAAATCTGGCAGAACTGTCGTTGGTGCAACGTCTCCTGTGCGCGGGTGTTACATCGATTTCCATTTTGGCACTTGACTATCCCTTCCGGCAAAACCTAGCCTTAAAAAAATAAAATGTATTGATGCTGGCAAATAAAACTAACTCTTTAAAGTGACGCAAACAGTTCAATGCGGCTCCTTCGATTCTGTCACTTGCTTGCCTAGCAGCCGAAATCGCCCTGACAGCTTAATGATCCATCCTTCTTGCCGAGAGAAAACCCACTCGAATTGCAGATCTATTGTGGCGAATTCCTCTGCATCATTTAGTGACAGAGGTAATGGTGCAGCAACCCTCTGAATCTATAGCACCTATGGGGAACGCATCACTTCTCAGCAAATCTGCAGTGTAGCGAAATGAAGTAAGTGAGGGTCAAACACGATTTAGCATTTGATGGTCCGCCAAGGAGCGGATTGACCAGCTTGGGGTAAAATGTAGCTGGAAGAACTGTGTTTCATTCGTACTGCATTTGACCGCAAGAAGAAAGTTCCTGTGGACAGTAGTTGCTTATTGAGACACTTCCAGTTACTGAGCTGTCGATTTGAATGCACCCGTCGCTATTTGGAAGTGGTGTTGTAGGCGTTCACCAAGTCCCCACATCAAGGAATTTGCATGCTTGTAGTGCTGATTCAGCTGGAAGGTCCGCAACTTTGTGTTGTTCCTAAAGCGATCCAAGAGCATAACCCTGATGACATGGGATTGGAAGAAGAGTTGTGGTAGCTGTGGAGACAAGAAAAGCAATGGATGAGGAACGACACTGGTGTAGAAGGAAGTCAAAGGAAACGGGGACAGATAAAACACATCACTTTAAAAAGGTGATCTCGTGAATTGACTAGGTTGCCGAGATAACGAGGTTTGAGTACTGATAAACTGTCGGTGATTGCATGTCGAAAGTCATGTTCAAACGCTAACGCTCATCAGGCGCAACTGAAATCACCAAGCCTGAATAGAAAATGGACTTGTGCTCGCACAGTGTTTGTACTCATGATAACCACGCTTAGCATAATTATTTGGTATTCCGGACTATTTTGGTGGAAGACGGCGAGGGTGGTATTGAGCATCATCCGCTCTGGTTCCAAAATATGTCAGTTGATTTATAGTCATCCACTGCCCAAATTGACCACCTTCTGGAGACACTTAGAGCATATTTGAGTTGTCAAACTATTATTTTCCTATCCTTGCACAGGCTTGTGGTGCTATTTTAAGGTGCAGCAAAGAAGATCGCTATCGCGATGGCTGACTCTCCGACGCTGCCAACAAGGTGGCGCTTTAACAGGAGGAGGAGTAGGAGGCAAGATAGGCTTTGCGACCAAAATTGAGGCTGCTGGATGTGATTGCAGGCTGCAGTTGCTGTAAAGTAGAGCCGCAGGCATTTCCTAAATCGTTCGCTGAGATCTAAACCATCTTAAAATGCACTTTGTTACCCTCGTCAATCACTACTTCAACTATGATAAGTGGATGAAATCTGATGTAACCTCCGGCGAGTTGGTTTTAAGTAGCCTTTTTGCATTGTTTAATCGGATAGGTAATTGCAAGCAATGGCACTTACAAGATCCATGGAGAATAGGGCACGTATTCCGCTCAATGGAAAGTGCAGTTTCATTACACATTGCTTAGCTCCTTTAGTTTAGTGCACAGAATATAGAGTGCAGTGACCCAATGACGCACTTGAGGTTAATCAACGCACACAAACTGCCCTGGCATGATAACAGAGCACTCTTCTACAAATAAGGAGGGACATTTTACAGGCCTCATCCAATGCTCGCAACGGCGTGTCCTCGCCGTGTTTTCGCATCCCTACTGGATTGCAATCTTCCCGTTATCATTGGCATCACCTTAATGGGTGACTGCTTCCCTCAAACACGAAGGTATTTGAGTCCATGTCAAGTAGTCGTTTGAAGGATTAATTCAATACAGTGGGTAATAAGCCTGGTGGCAAGATAATTGAAATTGAAGTTTCTCATAGCATTTGACTGGCGTTTATCTATCTAACCTGGCAAATAATGCCTGAACTAATGAGAATGTTTGTAAATGCAATGCTCTGGTTATGAGTTAACCCTCTTTTCTGTTTTTTTGGGCATTAAGGTCTCCACCATTGCTCACCTTCCAAGAGTCATTGCCTTTAACCCTTTACAACGTCGTCAACGAGCACTTCACCTTTTCGAATAAAAGGCATCATGACTGGATTGAGGCAAGTTCACCTATTTTGCGTTTTACATCCCAATCTTGTTCTGGCCTTTGTAAAGTTGATAATTTTGCACCACACTACACTATCGTTGCTTTTTGTTAGGTCTGATCTCCAGGTGTTCAAGCGTAATACTTATGAGCAAGCCTGGCGAACTGTATTCCTTCCGGTGACTAAAACGCCTCAAGTTTGTTGCAACGCCAAGAGGTTTGGTTGGCTTGAGTCAACAGCAGGACTAACAATTAAGTTGTGAGCATTGGCTCTTTTGATACACATTCAGATCGGGAATAGTTTGATTACCTACGTTTTAGTGAATGATCCCAAGTTTAGGCAGTTTTTAAGACCTGCAATGAAATCGGCAAAGTCTTAGGCATCCTTTATCACATCAATCCAACTCCTATGACTGTCACATTTTTTGCGCTGCTGACTGCAGAGGTGAGAAGCTTCCAGATGTCATCTAGACTGTTCGTGCCCTTCACACAGTTCCACCACCTCTTTCAGGGAGCGAATGATCTGTTGTTCCTCCACTGGCTTGTACGTGACCCAAGTGCACTGCTGCATCTCAAACTGGTTAAGCTTGTTCCTTGTTTCCTCATCGCCACTCACAAGGTTGCCTTCTCATGAGGATGTCAATCGCAGTGCACCCCACATCACAATCGAGCCCCTTTCTTTCTCTATCAAAATCGTTCAAAATACCAAACGAATATGCTGAACTCGGCTGTCATTGACACAAACATTGCCAGGATCGGATTACAAGCATGTGGCACAGATCTCATCGATATTCGAATTGAAGTCCGAGTGCGAGCATAAGTCCATGTTCTACTCAGGATCAGTGATTCCGGGTGCGTATGACCAGCATTAGTTTTGACCCTGACTCTCTACCCTCAGCCAGCTGAGTCGTTATCAGTAGGCGTGCATTCCTCAACTCTGCTCGCCGCTATCCAATCCGGAGAGGGGCAGATGGAAAAGCCTTTCGTTTCTCGTTTTTTGGCATCCTATGAAATGCTTTTCCATAGTTCATCCTCGCAGACTTAAGTGCGCAACGCTTTCTAAACAAGTCTCACCGTGAGCCTACTGGATAGTGCTGCGTATTAATGGGTGCTATTGATGTAGAGAGTCGATGAAATAATGCCCCTTTCACAAAGGAGATAGTGGTATTCAGTATAATGGGTCCAAAGCAGAAAACTCAGGGGTATTTTATAGTTAATCGTCATGCAGATGGCATTTGAAGTTCCACAATAGTAAAGCTGTGCAGAAGGGCCGAAAACAAAAGCAGTTGTGGGTAACACATGAGACACCAAAACATAGTCCATCCTACCTGGTCGTCGTTGAAGTCCCTCACACAGATCCGGAAGGCGTTCCTTAGCTCTTTTCCTCCTGATGCGAGGGCGTCAAGAAGAGATGAATAATGCGGGTCTACCCAATGTCGAGAGTCATGGTGATACAGTGACGCTGGTCTAGGGCAAGCGAAGTCACTGACCCTGTGCAAAACATAAACTTGGACTCAGTCACCAATCCTTTACTGTGCTGCATGCTTCTGATCCATTCATGTTAATGTTGAAACGATTCAAGACGCCAATTCGGTGTTTTAAACCATGCGGTTGGTAGATGAGCAGAGTGAGATTGAGGGGGGATTCGTAGCAATTGATACTCCCAAGAGGTTACTACTTTGGAAGTAATGCAGTGTGGTTCTACTCTTTTCTTACGGACAAGATGCATTCTGTTGTGTTTTAGAGAATTATGAGATACTTCATTTTGCAGGTAGTGAAGATATCCACAGAAGACAGAAACATTTAAAGCCTCACATGTTAGGCAATTCGTAATGTCTTTTTGTGTGAGTGAAAAGCGTTGACCATAAGTAAACTACAGAGGCAAAATTGCTTCGCTTTTCCCATGCGACTTGTAAGTATGAGATGGAGACGATTCACAAATGGTCATTTGTGGACAGTGTCCTGCAAAGCACCCTTATTAATATCAGAATATCGTCTTTGCTTTGTTTTCATGTGCTCTCTATCATGATCGCATTCTTGATGGACGTGGGGCCGACTCACACTGTGAAGCTGTTATTGCATCAATGTTAAGCAAGCTTGTGTTCTTAATCAAAGACACACTAAGGCGATCGCTAACGTAATGGCGAAACCGCCAACGCTGCCACTACGCCAGTGGTTTAACCAGAGGGAAAGATACGCGTGCCGATTTGACACAATGCAGACTAAAAGAACTGCATTGCTGCAAAGAGAGGAGCATTCGATGATAGGACTCGATGCATAACACACGACCATTTGCTCCTCATTTAATTAAACATGAGGCAAAAATTTGGTAAGCAAATTTATTGAAAGGGATGACTACTGTTCGTTTCATGGAAGTTAGATTTAAAGCAAAACTACTTAAAAGGAAGATGTACTATTGCAGGAGAATAAAGTGTTGACAAACGCTGGGCTTTTGACTGATGCATTATCCAAGCCAAGTGCGAATTCTTATATAAAATGCGTTTTGGGCCATAGAATGGAAAATTTGGCAAGGGATGAGGACATTTATCTGGGCGTTAACCTTGATATTTAATAATTCCATAAATGACAAGTCAGGCCTAGAAACGCTCAATTAGGATCATTTTTCGGGTGCCTGTAGGAAGACGTGGAGTCGTCCTTGTTGCTGATGCAGTGCCTCCACGTACTTGTGCCATAATTGGCACTTTGCGATTGTGACAGCATATCCATGTTTCAGACATTAAAACGGATGGATACACAGCTGAGATCATGCCGAATTGGCTTCCTTACGACTGTGGCGCTAGAGCATCTTGAACACCATGGGCAGGCTAGTCGCGACAACGTGTGCAGTAGTGCTCCACTTGCAGACGACAATCCTAGTCCGTGGACTTAAACAAAAGCAAAGGCGACAGCCTATAGATGCCACTCACAAAAAGATGCTGACTTCATTTTCTTGATTTTAACAAAGTCTAAGCATTTACATCCTCATTACGTAAATTTTAAGTGAACCTTTGCCAACCACTGGACTTACAATCTATAACGACTTTTCGAAAGAGCTGAAGTGCCAGACATGTAATGTCTTGATTTGATGGGGTCCTGAGCTTCGGCCGGTTTGTGATATAACATTCCAATGAATCGCAACCTGCTGAGTCATGGCCTGCACCACGAACTCGAAGGTTTTCGTTCAGTTCAAACACATGTTGACTCTGTTTGGATAGATTCTCGTTTCGAAGCGACGCGCAATGAGAAATGCAGCCAGTGAATTGTAATCAAAGTTTTAGACAGCTTCGGGTGGCATCAAATTGCCTAAACTAATAAAGAACTTATAAATGGGCGGGAAAATCGGTGACGTCATTAGTATTTATCTTAGCATCACTTCCTGTGTGACAGTTGGTAGGTTTTTCGAGAGGTCGTGTCCATGCTTGAGTTGATGCAACATGCGGAGAGTAGCTGGGGCCATTCAAAACTGGTTTCCCTCCCTCTATGATGTTAGAGCACCTCAAGTAACATAGATGCATTAGCTACATCTTTAGGTTCTGAATCACAGCTGAATCTTGCGGACGGTCCAACACGAGCCTTAGATTGGCATTATACTGGCGAACATCTCCACTGGATGTGAGAATATCGTTAAAGGCCATTCGATGTGGTTTAGATTCCAGGGCGTATTGTTGCTCACAAAACACCCTGTGGGGATGAATATGGAGAAACTTTAAGGAAAGAATAAAAATTGCCTCCGATTTGGACTGTTCATAGAACGCTTACATGAAAGTGAAGTCAAGCGCGGAGAATGGCGCAACAGGGACGGTGTTTGGGCATGTGGATCCTAAGCAGTATGTCTTTTGGCAGAGGTGTGGATCACGACTCCCTATCAACCACTTATCCTCCTTTAGCACCACTCAAGGAAGGTTAATCTAAAACGATTATGAACTGCAAATGGGTGAGTTGAGTGAGTCGAGGGTTAGTCAATCAAACCAGCTCGAGACTTGGGAGCAACACTGCTGACAGTTAGTTAAAAACGGGGATGGGTTGCGCAATTTGGGGTACCTCAAATGCTGAATCCCATAATTGGACATAACGCTTCGCTACGTCTTGGTTGTGGTAAGACAGACGATGAAAATTTTCCGGTCTGCTGCCCCTTCTGATTTCACTGAGCATTCTGCTGACCATGTATCCTGGGCGAGTGTCAGTACTACGTGGTTATAATGTCAGCTGAGGAAGTAAAGCTGGCTAAGGTTTAAACCCACTAGCAGCACAACTAATTAGCTGTTTGCGAAATGAAAAGAGCGCAAAATGTATTAGAGCATAGGGTAGGTCAAATGCGCGCGATGTACAGCACCTGATCATCAGTGAAGCATTGGGACTTCATCTGTATTCCATCTAAAATACCGTCGCCTTTGGCTCATCGTCACCAATATGCAGTCGTTTCCTAAAACACACTCTTCTACTGAAGGCCATTCAGTATTGAGCAAGATTTCTGCAAGGTGCAATTGGGAAGTTAGTACCTCCTCTTATTACTAATATTGGTGATGGAAGCGTAACCCGCTTTCTTAGTGAAAGGCCTGAATGACTGACGGGTCCATTGTTATGAGGGACTAGGGCGGAGACTTTGATTTCATTAAAAATTCGAGAAATTGCTTAAGATTTGGTCAATATGCAGTGGTGGTAATGGTGCACAGTGTAAGAAGCAAAGATCATTAGCAAGTTTTGAGTCGTGCAGCTATGTCGATCTACACCATTCCTTGTCAGTGGGCAAAAGAAAAATCAGCCGAACCGTGGTGAATGCGATGAGTGCTGTCAAGTCGAAGATCGGCCTGAGCAATGAGTCGTCACATCAACAATTGGAAGTGGCTAGACAAGCATGTCCGTTGCCTCACAGCTTCGCAAACCTCACCAACTGTCAATGGGGACTTATTGGCTGATATCAAATATGATTTAAGGGAAGCGAAATCTTCTCCAACAATTTTCGTTTCGATCAAGTACATCCCTTCCTCCACATCTTACCAATTGCTGCCTCATTTATAATGGCCATATGCTTTCTTTCCAAATTCTACAAAGAGATCCATTAACGAGCAATTTTGGGCACCATAGAACCTGATTAATCACTGAGTCGAGCCTCGTACCTCAAAGATGCTATTGATATAATGAACCCTATCTGTCCTGCTTATGCTGCAGAAGGGGATAGTAGAATACACCACAATGAGTTTGGATGAAGAAAATTAAAAGGCAACATTTTAAGCAACGAATGCTACGTGTTCCTCATAAAGCCGAAACACCGTCCCTAACAATAACTACTGCGCTTCTAGGACGCCATCAGACCGCATCAAATATTACTCATAGCAATCATGCCAAGAAGCTGGAATGATGCTGCTAGTGACATGGACGTCTTTCCGCTTGCGGACGACAATCCAATCTGTGAGCTTAAAGAACTGCAAAGTCATCGACGCATAAATGCCTTCCATAAAAGGACTTTTGCTTTGACATAACTAAGGCATCAGCTTTCAAAGGGCATGTATTTTAAGTAGAACCTCTTTAAATATCCTAGCTCAGAACGCATAGCAACTCTCCAAAGATCCGAACTTCCAGACATGTGATTTTTAAAGATGGTGGGGTTTTGATCACTAGCTACTGAGGCGACTTCTCAGTGAAGTGAGCGATGCTGCTTATTCAACCACAAAGTCAGTTGCGAAATGTACTGCATACTTGCGAGCCTATCCCTCGTTCGACATGATGGCTGGAATATGAGCAGGCTGGAATCGCAGGTTCATCTTCGTGTGATTTTGCTTTGAAGAGACACGGCAGAAAACTTTGAAAAAGGTCACTTTGGTCCCTGCAACGGGCAATGGCTTTAGGAGCACATCGCAAAGGTGCAGACAAAGGGCGTGTACGGAATAGCCTGCTATTGACGCAAAATGTGTTCATGGATAACCTGTGTGACAGCTGACAGGAGTAAACGAATTCGAAGTTGGAGGAGGGAAGATTAGGCTGCCGCTACTGCTATGTCAACACAAAGATTAGTGTCATGTTACCCAGTTTAAGTGACATGGATTGCATGAATTTTGGGGTCTGGGTGACACCTTCCCGTCATGACTACCACATCCAGGGACAGACGTGGCGTCTAAGCAACAACTATGTTGATTACATGCTTTCAAACATCTGCTCGAATACCTTAAGTGCGAAAAATGAGGCGCGAAGATAAATGCTGTGATGAGGGCTTTAATTGCCTACTAATAATTGCCATCATGGTAGGCCCATTCGCAATGGCAATTTAAAGAAATCATTGTGCAAACATCAGGTGAATTCTCGGTCATCAACGTGTGATCGATTCAAGCGCCATGGCCATGGTGCTCATCCTATTGTGTCGCTGCTGTTCTGGGTGTTCTACACATGAACTCCTCGGTTTCTGAGTCCAAATGAATGTTTGCCGAAGCAGAAAGAGTCTTTGGCAGGGTGGGATAACACCTCAGTGTCGGCGAAATTCTGTCTGCGACAAAAGTGCCGCTTCATTAAATGAAGCTGGAAGATTCTGTTGTCTTCATATGGGAGCAATAGCCATTTCAAGAAAGCCAACTACAAGGAGTTTGCTCTGACTACTCATGTCATACTAGACATGCGCATAAAAGAGACCTCATGAATTTAATTCTACTTCTCCCCCAAAAACACCCACTGACCAACTGATCTGCAATCAACTGACCAATTCACTGAGTTCCATTATTGTGTTGTATCAATTTTACTTTCCATTAGTTCAGGCATTAGTCAGCACCTCACGGGTCCCAGTCTAACTCATCTATCTCAATTTGATCCAAGGCACAATTTGGTGCAGCCCTGCAAGCATTTTCACAAGCCAGCACTAAATAAATAGATGGATCTTTGTCAGCTCTTTGTTTGCACACACCATCCTGCGTTATCCTACCAAACACAGATGGGACGGTTCATGGATTAAGACCCACTGTTAGAGAAGCAGTTAGCACTGGCACTGTTGTGCAAAAATTTGTAGCAGGATTTGTTCGTGTAAAAATGAGTATGTGGTGGATTGAATTGGCAGGACATAGAATGCGGAGGATTGTGTGTCTATGTCAGTTTACGTCATTCATTACCATTAAACAGGGCGAAGCATGCGAGCCATGGTGATTGCGCGACCTTACAACCGCACGATACAAAACGAACCGATGTGGTAACGCCATTAAAAGGTCACACCATCTCCCCCTTCTTCCCCTTCTAAACCGTCAGTATTTAAGCCTCGTCACCGCTGTCTGACCGGTAATGTACCTTAGCACCTTTCCATACTGGTGTGTTCCTACAGCTTTACTTGACTTCTTCATGCCTCTTTTTCTTTATTATCCCCATTTACTGCACTCTTTGTCTTCTGTGTCATCACTGTTCGTTCATCTCATTCCGTGATGCTAACGATAGCACATTTTTGTTGTACTTTAGGCGCAACGCAAGATTACTAAACTTCCAGCCGAATGGCACTCACAATATGCAAGTTCCTTGGTGTGAAGGATTCGGTGGATGCCTGCAACACCATTCCCAACTGGCGATAGATACTGACAAGTCGACGATCAACTCAAGCGATTCGTTGACGCATCGGCAACTGGAGGTGGCTAGATAAGCATCTTTGCTGCCTCCTATTTTCCCAGTCCTCACCAACTGCTGATCAAAACTTCGTTCTATTGAATACCATTTGACGGATATGAATTTCCTCCAACAGCATTCCTTTTAGTCAAGTCCATCCTCTCCTGGACATCTTATCAACTGGTGCCCCATAGTCAGCGGTTATACGTTACGTTTCTCCTCGTTCAATAAGCAGGATTATTACCGTCCAATTTTACGCACCATGCAACTCAATGAATTACCAAGGCGTGGTCTGCATCTTCTCGACATGATTGAATAGCTGCATTACAACGACACTGTACATGCGAATAATAATGACAGCACAATATATTACAATGAGTCTGGAAGAAGAAAATTTAAAGGCAACGTCTTGAACTACGACTGCTACGTATTTCTGATAGAATCCAGAATTCTATTCCAAGAGTCACCTGCTGCACTTCTTGGATGCCATCAAGCCGCATCAAACAATAATCACAGCAATCTTGCCAAGGGCGTGGGATGATTCTATTAATGACTTGCAACCACTGCTGTGGATTGGCGACTGTGTTGTGCCAAACGACTGGATATGGGAGATGCCAACTTGTACGAGGTGTTACAATTCGTCCACTACGACTTGCAGTTTTAGGACGTTGGCAGCAGACGCAAGAATGGAGGCATTTTATCTTAGTACGCCTCCTTCCAATCTTGTAAATGCACACTTAAATCCATTCCCTTTCTCTTGGATCACTGTGACTATCTTTTCCCAGCAATATTCGTGACTTCTAAGACGACTTGTGTGAGCCACTTACTCAAAATTGTTAATTGCATGGATGTTCTACCGTTCTTGTGCTAAATCATTTGCCTTGATGGCCTACGCATTACGATTATCTGAAAGAGGGCTCCAAAGGCATCTGCGTTATGCTCGGAGTAGGATAGATTTTGTTGAAAGAATTCTGTTTTCTTCGTGCAATAATTAATAGAACGAGGAGGATCATAGTGGAAATACCACGCGACATAGACACCTCTTGAACTACTTCGAATTCATTTAATGCCGGCTCCATCCATCGTTACAACTACGATGCTAATTTGCTCAGAGGAGGAGAGAAAATCGGCGTCGCAACTTTATAAGAACCATGGAAACTTAATCGCTGTGAGGATGGGGGAAAAACATGTAGACTTGTGTTGATGTCTTCACCGTTGGCTCTTGTTGGGACTTCGGTAGACCAATCTCGATACGCAACAGGTGCTTAGTCGTTTCCTTTTCATAAGCACACATCACACAGGTGAAATAAACGTGAGCGAAGAATGGGACACTGACAGAAGAAGGGCTGTTGAACGATGCAGTATCCAAGCTGTGCGCTAATTTTCATGTGGATTGTGCTTTTAATAATATGATCCAAAATTTGGTAAGATAGCTTAGTTTGGTTGACTACTAAACTCAAAACTTTTATAGTACCTAACTAAAAGGTCTGGTTTCGTGTTAAATTCCGTCCTTCATATTTATACATCCTCAGGGGTGCACCAGTAGTCGTTCACTTTTGTGTGGGTTGACAAGACAACGTTGTCGACGAATATCCCACCATACTGTTGTCTGCCTTCGTTTCCATGACCTTCTAGGGCGACATGTTGGTGATGTGTATGGGTGTTTTGCTGGTTATGAGAAAACCTTTTGCGACATAGTGAGAACATTTGGAATTGAGGTTTGCCGGCAGCGACTACCTGGGTTTCGTGTTCTGCTGGTGTGGCGAATCAGTGCTTGAGTAGATCTTCGGCTTGACTGTACCTATCGCGAGTTGATAATGGCGTTGAGGGCATTAACCAAGTCCTCTGCACCAAGGTGTTCGCATATTTTGGGTGCCGATTCATTAAATTTGCGTTATTTTCATGGTGTACAAAAAGCATGTCATTGTCAGTGAGATGGAAGTGGCATAAAGTGATTGTAGCTGGGAGTAGATAAGGGGAAGGATAAATAGGTGATAAAGATGGAGAGAGAATTAGATGGAAGATGCAAGGAATCACCGCTATCGAAAGGTGCTAACGTAGATCGACTGTGTTAGAGGCGACGAGACATAAATGCTCTACTTACAAGAGGAAGAGGGGAGTAAAAAGCCAAATCGGGTTGTTTCTTGAATTACTTATTTGCGTGCATTAAATTGCTCTGTCTCATTGCGTCCTTCGCGTCCACCAATTACTCAAAGGTCAAGGCAGTGGTTTAATGTCAACAAACTAACAGTAGAGCGTCGTATGTGTAGTCACTCAATGTGCAGAAGTCAAAATGACAATAAATTTGACAAAATACTTTTGTTTAAGAGCAAGCTATAATTTGTCCCTTTAGCCTGGTGTTGTGATGCGATTGAGAGGCCAATGTCTTTTCAGAAGTTGGTTGTCACACACAGGCTCCAGACACATTAACGCTGTTCTTTTCCATGAGTCAATAACTTAGTGTAAGGAATCTTACCCAGCTTTTGACATGACGTTTTACTATCGCGATTCTCACGCCTCTTCCGGATTGCCACCCTTCTGCCATCAGTGGTGCTGACCCTCACAGATGTACACAAGGTCATTGCGGTCTAGTGCAGTACCTATTTGACCGGAGTGTGCTGTCCTAACGTCCCTATGGCACAGTCAGCACTATGTGATTTTAATGTCTTATCCATGCTGAGGCTAGTACGACAAGCAGGACTAGCTGAAGTATTTCAAACCTGTTTCCTCCCACTATGGTGCTGAAGCATTGCAATTGGGGTGGGCAGGTCGGTCACACCAACTTATGCAGTAGTGCTTCAATCACAAACAAACACCCCTTCACAGAGAGTCCTTGACTTTATGCTCTTGATTTTGACAAAGCTTAGGCATCCACTTTTCAGTTGCGTGTATTATAGCATGAGCTTATGTCAAACACTAGGCTAACAAACTCGAACAACTTTTAAAAGTATAAAAAGCCCAGGCATGCAACATCTCAATATGAAAATGGCGAAAGGGTGAAAAGTGTCAGCCACTACATGCACTGCATACTTACAAGCACGTTTCTCATTCAACATGAGTGCTGGATTGTGAACAGGTTGTGTTGCAAGTCTATTCTGATTAGATCTTGGTCTTGAACGGACATGGTTGAGAACCTTCAATAACAGTCACCTGGTTCTTCAGGACTGACAGCTAATGAACTCAGCTGCTGGCGAAGGGTGTGCAGAGATAGAAGGCCGATACGCCTGCCAAGCCAAGTTCAATGATTGTCATGCTAAACCACTGCAGTGCACAATCAACGTGATAAAGACATCCACATCCCAACCGAAACTTCCATGCAGAGATTTACAACTTTCGAAACATCAAGGAATTGGCGAGTATTTAGTGAAAATTAGGCAAACGACCAGATATTCTACTTTGTGACGGGACTGTTGGTCGAGCATGCCACCGCAATGACGAGGAAATCAGATAAATGACGTGAAGAAAATGGCAGTTGTGGGTTAATGAAAGCAAAGAACTAAGGAGAAGTGCATTAGTGGAACCAGAGCCAGGCATTAGGGATGTATGTGTCCATGATGTCAACATCATGAGTCTTATTATTTTAACTAGTTTGAATGGCGTGTTCCCTTTGCAAATTGCAGAAGGTTGATCACAAGTTTTCGGATGCTTAGTGATGCCTTATGGTCATGAAAACGACAATTGGAGCCAGACTTGGCTTTTAATTAACACTAGTGATGAGAACCCATCTTCGAATGCCTGTGTAGGTGCCGCTTGAATTAGGAAGGTAGAAAGAGAAGCATTGCTTTGGAATTTTGTTTATATTCCCTAGTCGCTATCACTACAGGCCAAACCGGAGTGAAGTGTAGAAGAGATTGCTGTGGCACCATCAAACGGAAGAGCATTCATTTAAAAGAGACCGGTTCTGGCGAAGAATATGTGGCGTCTATTCCATCACGGTGTTAACATTTCGCGAGTTCCGAACACAATCATTCTGGTGTATGCGTCCAAGCACATGTTTGCGGGAAGAGGCTGTGAAGAAAGAAATGACGTAAGACCCACGTGCAGAGGACGTCGTGCCAACGAATGCTTTGCTGGATTTAGTGTGATTCGCTGGCATTACTTACTGTCGACCATTTTACATTTTTATAAAAAATTGAGCATCCGACCATCATCCGTTAGTCTTCACTAGATGTCAGAAATACCAAATCGCCGCGACGAGGTAGGATGCCACATCAATCGCATTGTCTATTAAATTTTCTCTAGGTCCCTTCAAGCATAATTCGTGTGCCTATCTAAGTCATCCCACAGAGTAAGTTGTCAAGCATGAATACGGTAGAATATCTAAATTGATAGTCGATTGTAGCAAGTCGTTTTACGACACAGATAAATACTGAGTAATGCAAAGTGGTGTGTTACAAAAAAAGGAATGTAATTGGGCTTGCATTAACAAGAAGGACAGATGTAGGTCTAACTTTGATACTTTGATAAGGCACTTCCATTGTTTGCGTCTACTGTTACCACCCTAAACTCAAATTTGGTAAAAGACCTCAGTTTTACTTCCCATTAGAGCAAACATTTGTCATTTGCTGGTTTGGAGATGTGCAGCCTCGGAAAAGAATGACCGGAAATAGCTACGCCTAGGTATCACAATAAAAGGACTGATTCTGATGTGCCACTTCCTTCATGACCAGTTGTTACGCATATAAGGGCTACATTCCAATGCGGTTATTAGTCAAGGGAGCAAAGCGTAGCAATTTGGCACTGCATTTACAAGTGCATTCATGGCACAGTGCTACTGACTTTTTATCAGTAGTGCTACAGTGCAAATTAGTGCGGAAAATGGATATTAACGAGACAAATGCGTTGATCGCATCACAACATGTTGGTCTTGAATTGCAAGTGAGTGTATTTTAAAACAGAAAGTGAAGCAAAGTGAAGTTGAAGTAATAAGTTTCTGTCGACATCATGTGACAGCAATACCCATTTCAAGAAAGCGAATTGCTAGCTGCTCCTTGTGAGCAATCACATTATATTAAACATGTGCCTGCAAGAGATCTCACGAATTCATATTCTCCTTTTCCCCGAAACACCGATTGACCGACTTACCAACTATTAGCTGCCCGGTATACCAACTTCCACTTGTGCCTCCCAAGGGCATGCATTTAGTTGCACCCCAGTGGACCCTAGCCTAACCCAAGTATTACACTTTGGCCCAAGACGCAATTTAATGCAGCCCTGTAAACATTCACAAGCCGTCAGGAGCTAACACTGAATAAACATTTAAATAAATGGATGTCTTTCAGCTCCTTGTTCGCGCGCACTAACTTGGCGTGAAAAGGAAGGCGTCAGATGTGTTTCCTTGTCAGTCCCGCATTACCTTGTCAAACGTAAATAAGGCTTATCGTGGATTGAGATGCAAAGTCAATGGTTAGTGCGTAAGAATAAATTGCAAGGACAACCTATTTGTGGCACTGTTGTCAGAAAATTTGCAGCAAGAATTACTCGAGTAAATTGACAGTACATTTCGTGTGGAAGGTTGTGTGAGCCAATGTCAGTCTACATCATTCCGAGCCATGCTGATTGCCCGACCTCACAATTACACGACACGAAATGAACCAATGCGATAACGTCATTGTGAGGTCAGCTCACTGCTCATTCGTCCCCTTCTAAGCCGTTAGTATCTAGGCCTTATCACCTCTGCTCACGGTCACTCTAACCTAGCACCCTTTGCCAATGGTGGGTTTTTATAGCCTTTATTAATTTACACATGCCTCTCAATCTCCACTGCCTCCGTTCACTACTTTTCTTATCTTTTCTGTCATCGTGGTTCGTTTAACCCATTCCGTGAAACTAACGATTGCATAATTTCGTCATACTTTAGAAGCAACGCAAGATCACTGAACTTCCAGCCGAAATGGCACTCAGAATATGCGAGAAATTTGGTGTGGAGGATTTGGTGCAAGTCTGCAACACCATTCCCAACTGGCGATGGATACTGACAAGTCGACGAGCAATTCAAGCAATGCGTCGACACACGAGCAATTGGAGGTGGCTGGACAAGCAGCTCTGTTGCCTCCTCTTTTCCCAGACTTCACCAACTGCCGACCGGAATTTGCCTCCTGCTATCCAATATCATTTGAAGGAAATGAAACAACTTCAAGAACATTCAAGTCAATCAGGTTCATTCTCTCCTGCACATCCCATCAACTGCTGCCTCCTAGTCAACTCTCATGTGTTGCTCTTTTCCTTGCGCTGCGAGCATAATTATCACCGGTTAATTATGCGTACCATAGAACGCAACCAATTTCCAAGACGCGGTCCGCACGTCCTCGATATGATTAATTTGTTACAGCTTCACAAACGTGATGACATACTGTGGTATTATGATTTTGGAGAAAGAAAATTCAAAGGCGACATCTTAAGCTATGACTGCTACGTATTCGTGATGGATCCAGAGTTTCGTGCCAAGAATCAACTACTGCACCTCTTGGATATCATCGAGCCACATCAAATATTAATCATAGCAATCTTGCCAAGAGCGCAGGCTGATTCTGTGAATGACATGCATGTCTTTGCAGAGTTCATCGCAAGTTTCGACAACTTTGCAGACTGCCCACTTGCAACCACCGCGGTGGATTGGCGACTGTTTTGCGTCAAGCGACTGGGTAGGGAAGAGGTCAACTTAAATGAGTGTTTGCAATTTGTACATTACGACTTGCAGTTTAGGGGCATTAGCAACAGACGCAAGGATGGAGGTACTCTATCTAAGTACCTGACCCTTAGAATGCTCTACTCTGGTTTAAATGCATGTTTAAATGCATTCCCTACCATGTAAATGCGCTCTTAAATACATTCTCTTTCCCTTAACTCAGTGTGCTTTTCTTTCTCAGCAATATTACTGTCATTTAAAGTGACCCTTGTGGGCTACTTACTCAACCTCATTAACTGCATGGATGTACTGCTGCACTTGTGCTAAGCCATTTGCCTTGAAGTGTCACCCTATCTTGCCGAAGATGCCGTAGGTTAACGCACAACGATTTGGCATTTTTAACATGAAGTAAAGGCTAATAGACAGTGGATGGGTGCATATACTTTAATCGAAGAGTTAAGATGACACGCCGCGAGAACAGTAGCCAATCACACCAAATCTGGCAGGGATTTTGCTAGTACGATACCTCTTGTGCACGAATCCTACATTAATTCGCTCCCTACTTCCTGTTTACATAAATATTCACTCGATATTGTGTACCGGGACTACAATGTATAGAGCACTCGAAACTGTAGCAACACGAGTGAACAAGCGCTGCAGATACTGTATTAGAAATGGTCACTTTTTCTTATAAGGACCTTACTGTTAAGTTGATACGATGACATGACATGTTAATGGCTAGCTATGATGAATTTACGGACAATCTAGAATTAAGACTATTAGTTGAGGTTGTAAAATTGCAGTTGTGGTAGTTCATAAGCCTCAGTGATTGTAGATCTTTCTTTGTTAAGGTCTTAACCATCTTACGATTTTTGGTTGGTATCCACGTCGGCAGTCCTCTCCACCAAAATAAGTGGGCAGATTTCATGTCGAGACTAATCATAAATGCAGTCAAATGTAGCCACTTCCTTCTCTCATGGTCCAACCAAACAGGGAATGTAGAATTTCTGCAGCATGTTTTTCCTTCTGTAACCTTTACAATCTGCTAAGTGAGTGGCTCGAATTCGTCTTTACTTTGAATGGATTCTTCAGTTTCGTGCTTAAGCGTGATCAACGTGGTCCACTGGCGCATTAAAGGCTGACCAGCACACACACACGCACACGTCTCAGACGTGCTAACTCCGTCTTTTTTCACGACCGTGGCGGGAGGTCTCATAGACCTCAACTTGTGTTTGGCGTGATATGTCATTTTCGTAGTTCTCACGGTCTTCCAAGTTGCGTATGTTTTCTCCCAGAGTAACGATTTTTGCCCAGCTTAAAACCCAGTGAATTCGATTGTGTAGATTTTCGTTTCAAAACACGGGACAATGAGTAAGGCTTTGTGCAACTTAATACTGGGAGGCTCTTACAGCATTAGAGGGACATCTGAGTCTCAGGTTTGATAAATAGCGCATGCAGTGATGAGGAAGTTTATACGTCATGCATGCGTGTAGGTACAACAGTCTCATTTGACGCAAAGCATTTTTGGTGAAACAGAAGTCGTCCTTGTTACTGATGCAGTGCCTCCACTTACATTTGCCATTGTTAGCACTTAACCAATCCAAAAACTGCGTTTGTATTCTGTTTAGAGAGTAGCACAAGTTTATTCCTACTTACAATGACTTCATCATTTTTGTGCTTGATTATGATCGACGCAACCATCTGACTCAGACGCGCTAGCCCTGTCCTTTCGCATTTTTGTTGAAGGGGGTGGGGGCTTTCGCAGACCTTAAAACCTGGTCTGCGCGACGCGTAATTGGCATGATTTTACGGCCCCACCGCACCACGGAGGTTTTGTTCCCAAACGCCAAAACTTTCTTATAGCTGTATCAATCAATGTGGCTAGATTGGCGTTTCAAAGCAATGATTAGTGGGTAGCATGTTAGGAGACTTGAAACAGAAGGTTTGTAAAGCATTGGAAGGACGTCTAAGGCTCGGATGTGATAAATAGCTCATGAGGTGATGAGGAGCCGTGATGTCATCGGTGTGTGGGCGAACATTAGTCTCATTTGACGCAAGGCATCTTTGGTAGAACAGAAGTCGTTCCTTTTACCACTTTGGTATTCATACACACTTGTTTCACAGCTGGCACTCTGTGATTGTGGTGCCGTGTCCACGTTAAGGCAGAGAGGATAGGCACCGAATCGGTTCCCACACCAGTCTGTCGCAAAGTCGTCAGCCTGTAAAGGGCTTTGACTTGGGTCCCTAGTTTCGACGCAGCTTAGGCATCCACGGTTCCGTCGCGTGTACTGTAATATGAACCTATACTAAACGCTAAACGCACAACACCTGATAATTCCGCAATCAAGCCTTACTTTGGGAAATGCGACATCCCAAGCACTGGTGCCTTTGACAGTGCACTTGCCAACAGCAGTACTTACAAGCGAAAGCAACCATGACGGTGGTCTGCACTTAAGCAGGCAAATCCAAATTCGCTGAGTTGCTTCCAGCCATGCAGATAATCGCTACCTCACGTTGGCGGTACTGTAGCGAAACCACTTTGACATAAAATTCTGCAGCTTTTAAGTAAATGTTTTGGAGATGATAAAGCGACTCCATCCAACCTTCCTCACTTCACCTCACAAGCATGATTGCAAACTCTCACACATGTAATGGGTGTGTATTAACATAACATGCCCACATACTCACCCGATTGGCTTTGCGCCTCTCCTGGTCTTAGATCCAACACCGCCTTGCCTATTCATCCACCCACCCATCCACACACCCTCCTGGCAACTCACTCGTCAAACCCGTGTTCAAGCAGTGTAAAGAGGTAAATGTACTCGCTGCGCTAATTCTGTTTTCTCCGGTATTTGTGCTTTGCATTACATTTTCTGGCAGATGTTGGCATGTTTACTCCCTCCTTTGCCATTTTGCTAAGGGCTGCTTTATCAACGTCAGTATCCTGCATGGATGCTGGGGTGCTGGACTCGAAACTTGCCGTAATGGGACGGCGCAGAGCCATGATTCACTTCACTTCATCAAGCATTTATCAATCTCTTTTAACAGCTTAAATCGTCATGTCTGCAAATCCAACATTTGTGCTCTAGTCTAATTACCTTTGTAAGAATTTCGGCTCAACTCCTGCAGTTACCTGCCAAAGTGAAGAAGCCATAGGCAGTGTCTGAATGGTTGGTATATAGTGTGGAGGGCATTGTTATTCCTCTCCATGTTTGGTATCCACACAATTATATCTGGGCGCTATTGCAGGTGAGGTGTATCTGTGTGCACAGTGTGTACACAGGCGGTGAACTACCCATTAATGAGGAGGCTTTCGGTAAAGTGAGTGCTTGCTGCTTTGAGTCGCAGTGCCTGTTTCCCATTCAACATAACCACTGGACTGCAAACAGAGGAGAATTGCGATTTTAACCTCATGTGAGCTGAGTCTTCAACAGATATGGGCAGAAGTCTTCGGTAACAGTCATCTTGTTCCTCGTGATAGCAAATAGCTCTCCATTTACTTTTGATTAAGAAGAAGACGATGGGCGTGGAGAGAGAAGCTAGCCGAGACGCTTGTTCAGACAGAACTAATGATCACCGTGCTGATGCGCGGTAGTGGATAATGATACAGTGCTAGGGGGGTGTGCCATCACAGGTTGCACAAGACTCGGATAGATAAAATGTGGCGGAAAATAGTATGGCAGAAATGAGTTTAGAGCAATAGAAGCGGAGAAGCGGGCAGAGGTTAAGTGGGAAAATCGAAGGCTGCCCTGCCATTACCGAGGACCCTGTGCGTGGGTAGTCTGAGTGGTAGAGACGACGAGGGCTAAATAGCATGGTTCTCTGGAGAGGGATTTGGCTGACTTCGCTACAATGTCCACGCGTTGTATCTTTTCGTGTCGCCTAGTCCTAATCACGTTTGTAGCCTGCGCCTTGTAACAAACTGAATACGTGATTCTAGGGTGCTACGTGATGCTGTCGCTTCATGACTATCACAACTGGAGCCACACGTGGCTTCTGACCACCCAAACTAGTGATTACTCACCTTTGACTATCTGCATCGGTAGCTCTTGAATGAGGAATGTAATGTGTAAAGAGGAATATTGCCTTAAATGATTAAATTTTTCACACCTTGTCACTGTCATAACAGGCTTAACCACAGAGATGGTTTAAAGAGATGGAATGAAAATCCATTCACTAAAGTGAGGCAGGTTAGAATGCAAAGTTTGAGATGCTTATTCCATCGTGTCACACCTGTTTCGCGTGCTCCACACACAGTCTTTTTGGTGTATAACACCCAGTTAATGCATGCCGGAACGGGAAGTAAAAAGAAGTGATGCGAAGCCATCGAACAGGAGACGTTACAAGATTGCCACTGAATACGTGATACTCGGGTGCAAAATATTAAGGTGAGAAATATGACGTAAACCACATGCGCCCCTTGCGGTTCGAACCCATGAAATTCACTTATTATCATTCAGTGGTGAAAAGCTGAATTTTGTGTCAGAGTTCAGAACTAAACACAAAGCAGAGCAGTCAGTGACAGCTTGCCATTAGAGTGAATAACAACATTAATTTTTATCCTACTTTCCTTTTTTATCATCTCTTATTTACGCCCTTGCTCGTCCCACTCAATACCACATTTCCCACATCCATTTCCATGTCACTGACGTCGGCATACTTTTGTCACCCTTTAGAGACAGCTTCGAATTACTGACCTCCCACCTGAAGTGGCGCTTAGAATGTGCGAATTCCTTCACATGAAGGATATCGTGACGGCCTGTATCGCCAGTAGATTTTACTAAGTCGGTTCCCCGACAGGCGAATGCTTAGGCATGTTAGAACTTCCGACAATTTTAATCCTGTCTAGTCAGTCCTTTTCCCAAAAGCCATCGATTACTGCCTCTTGCCCCATCCTGGCCTGCTTTATGTTTCCTCACTGTATAAACAGCCCTGCTTCTACCAAATTTACTGTGCGTTTTGCCCTGACGCTTAAATGGGCCATGTTCCATGTCATATAAATATCGTCATCATACTATTACGCATAAAGGGTGGAAATTATTAGAAAGTACTACGACTGCTATGCATATACGGTAACTCGGATGGTCGACTGTGGTGAATCAATGCCTTGCAGCTTAGCACCTCAATTTGAATGAGCTGCTGCATTTCGGTTACTTAAATATATCCTTCTTCTTTTAAGGCATCCTTCCTTCTCTAGTTGTTTCAGTGGATTTTGAAAGTATTGATTTAGGCTATTTCGATTTCGCCCACAGCATGAAAGCTCTGCAGGTCTCGCATTAAACTGCCGCCCTTGGTGACATGAAAACTATGCTGTCTAGAGAAGGATTCAAAAGCACAACTAGTTCTCATGAAGGAGTAAAGAGCAGGTTTGTTCTAGGCACTGCAATTAAGGTGTCATCCCACATCTTCGACATACTGTTAAAGGAATTTCATTTCCCTCAAATGACATTCAATAAACAGAAGCGAATTTCGGTCAGCAGTTGGTGAGGACTGCGATAATAGGAGACAAATGGATTCTTACATAGCTATATTTAATAAATAAGGCGCCAACTGATTGGATGAAGTATTACTAGTCCTGTAATAATCGACTCATAATTAAAAATGGCATCGCAGGCATTCATTAAATCCTCTTCACTAAGGAATTCGCTTAGTCTGAGTGCTATTGCGGCTGGAAGGTCGGTGATCTTGCCTTGCTCCTAAAGCATGACAAAATATGCAGCCGTTATTGTTACGGAATAATTTAAACGAATTGCGATGACGGAGAAGACAAGGAAAACTGTAAATGAGAGGCGATGAAGATAGGAAGGCATAAGGAAGTTAATTAAAGCTGTAAACACTCATTACAACAGTTGTCTTCGCGCCTTATTTTTAAAATTCGAGACATTCGAGCTGATAATTGAAGGCATGCAATCGACACAGTTGTTGCTTTGACGCCACGTCTGTCCCTAGATGTGGATGATACAACGGTTGGTATCACGCAGCCACTAAAATTCGTGTAACCCACGTCATTCAAACTGGGCGACATGCCACTTCTCATTGTGTTGCCACAGCAATAGCGTCAGTCAAATCTCCCCTCTCCCAACTTCCGAATTCGCTAACTCTCGTCAGCTCTGTCACGCGGGCTATCCGTGGACACATTTCGCATTAATAGCAGACTATTCCGCACACTCCCTTCGTCTGCACCTTTCCAAAGTGCGCCTCAAGCTATTGCCTATTACAAGGGCCAATGTAGCCTTTATCAAATTTTCCCACCTAGGTCTCTTCAAGACCAAAATCACATGAGAAGAGACCTACGATCCCCATCATGCCGAATGAGGAGCAGGTTCGCAAGTGTGAGGTGCACATCACAATTGACTTTTGTTTAAAATTCAGCGCTACTCAAATCACTGAGTAGTCGTCTCAGCAGCTGGTGATCAGGACCCCACTATCTTTAAAATCACATTTCAGAAATCTTGGATCTCTTAGCGGGTTGTTATAAGTTTTGGGCTATGTGGTTAGGGTTAGGGTCACGTCAATCCACCTCTACCCACCACGGCGGCATAAAGCAGTCTGAGAATAGTGTCAACTGTTCTTAGAAACAATCCCTCCCATTTATTCTTTACATACTGTAGGATGCACCTGTCGCGACTACGACAACCAAGCTTTTCGACTGATGACATCTCTTCACATCCAGAAAGGCGTATCGGTAATACCGTCAGGTATTACAAGTCACAGTAGCCTCCGAAAGCTCTTCACTGGCATGCGAGGGTGTGGAAGCCAAGAATCATATAGTTGTGCCTCACTTTCCTGCGCTCGTCCTCAGCGGTTCATTACCTTGGGGAATCCTAAATGTCACGCATGAAGAATTTGAGTAACTGCTGTAGAATGTGCAAAAACACGCCTTTGTTTGGAAACCGATATCATTCATGTGAGAATTGGACGCATCCAGGTGGAAAGACAAACGACTTGGTTGAGGGCATGGGGAGAAGGCGGATGAGAATTTAGCATTGCTGAGAGTGAGCCTCACTGCCACAATGAAGACAAAACCTCTTTCCATGCTAACGGAGATCCTTGGGGTCAGTGTAGCACTAATCACAGAGATGTGGTGGGAAGTAGGGGTGTCCACGCCAAGTCTGGTACCGTTGACATCTCTAGCCGTGGCGGTCACATATACAAGAATGGTGACGATAAGGATGATGACGACCGCGGTGGTAATTGAGTACTCTACGGTGACGAGTATTGGCAGGAGACCACTCACACCACTACTCTCATCGCATCGTTGCATGATGACGTAGACAGGCCTCTGAAATCGATGTGGATAGCTGGATCTTTATCTTTTTTGGCAGACATTGGTTCGGTTGCGTTTGCTGTCTAGCACGAGCCAGGTGTCGCCACCTGCGCCTTTCAGATTTTTCGTGTACCTTCATTCAGCCGCAGCGCGTACCTATGGCTTTGTTGACCACAACATTCACTGTGCTACCTGTGACAATTTTGAACACTGACGCCTGTGGATGCATAGACTGTAGCCTTGCACACGTGGGAACACTTGAGATCAACCACCGCATTCGCTTCTGACTGAGAGCCTTGGTAACGAAGCCAGTTTTACCAACCTTCGGGCGTCTGTAGATTCATTTGCAGCAGTTGTTGATTCTTTGAGGCATTGAGACAGCATTTGCTCTTTCAGACAAGACAGCACTTCGAGCAGATTTGAGCAACTCTTATTTGCAAGGAATCGCGTAAGAGGCGCGAACCCGCATCTAGTGGCCTATGCAAAATGGGGAAAACTTTAAGTTAGAGGCTTGAACGCTTTAAAATATAACATGCGCCTTCCATAAGAAGCTTTGTACATTTGATTGGAGTCCTACGGCTCTCAGAGAAAGGAAAGCTTAACTTGGGGACAATTTTGTGGAGACATTTGTATCAACGAATAGACGACAGGGCCTCATGCATAGTCTTACTCACATTGTAACAAGTGGGCACGAAACCTCTTCATTCATTAGGCAGACACTATTTAACAATAAAAATACAGATTTGGGCGATTCAATACTATTTCATTTCCATTGGAATGGACGGAAATTGTGCAGTGCATTTTATGCTAACGAGCCTATCACATGTGCTGGAAGGCTCGTGCCTATGAAGTGGCCCTCTATGCATTGCAGCTTCTATGGCTTTACCTAGTGCTGGGATCACTCCTCTTAAGTTACTCTAAGCTTGGAGGAAGTTTCGGGCCCCTAACACCACCAATCATGCGTGAACGACTGTTTTAGTTCATAAAGTGTTGCCAAGCATTTTGTCGAAACCTAGACTACCAACACCACCACTCATGACTTCTTAGTCGTTAAAGGCATTTTGCAAGATTCTTGTGCTCTATGACTGCATTAAACTGGCTAAGGTGAGCGATATGCGTCTCGAAACAAAGCAAGTATAAGGTAGGGCGAGATGGACAGTTTGTGTGGTAGGCGTAACTGGAATATCCTGCCTCCCAAGGGTGGAACAGCACCTATACTTTAACAATAAATAGACACAATTGACTCCATTTCTGCTCGAAATCACAAGTTGGAGGTTATAACGGAAGCGAATCCTGAGGAAAATGATTGTGAAGCTCAAAACTTCCTATAGAGTTATACTCGTCCTTACATCCGGTGCTCTGTTACCTCCACTAGCACTAGATGGCGTATTGGTCTGTCGACCTGTTTAACTGCCGCCAGTTAAACCAGTTTGACATTTGGTAAGCCTGACTGCGCACTAGCAGGTTCTCGTAGTCGCATTAGCCTTTAGCACTTAACTCAAGGAAAGCAATTCACAATGATGCCTATCACGATCCACAGCCCCGCAACATCTCAGAAACAAATATTTTGGTGAATTTGTCCTCTTCTACCCTCGTGCCCATATTGTAACATGGGTTGTTTGTCGCACTTGTTGTTCATCATTCGTCTAGCTGACTAACTCATCGTTGAGCGTGTATGCATTGAGAACAAACTAACCGCTACTATAGAACATTTCTAAGTAGAAGTAAGTAGGTGGGTGGAAGTGAAAGGACAGATAGACCTATTTCAGTGATTAATTTTCTCTCTTGTTGTCATATTTTACTTCACAATTATCCCACTTTATCTTACTAACCATCACATACCTGTGGCACATTTCCTGCTTTCCTTGCACATTTAAATTAAAGCACGCTTATTTATTACATCATTTACTTATTTACTTATTTCCTTTTTGCCTTTTGAATATTCTTCTTTTTTCTTCTTTCCTTTCCCATTTCCTTCTCTCATTTGTTCTTTTAGTTTCTCTTTTAGTACACTTCTTCCTTCATGCTGTCACGGCCACTTACGTGCCAGTAATAGTGATTGTAGTCGTAGTAGGAGTAGAGGATCCTCTTTGTGCTTTTATTGTTTTCATGCAATACTCTTTCTTTTCTCATTTTTCTTCCCTAATCTTATCTCTTAGGTTGCCCAATCATTTCTCCATTCGCTGCATTTGTCTTGTATTGTCCTCTTCTTTTTAAGTGCCGCGCACCAGCTACTAACATTGAAAGGGTTTCTTCCTCAATTTCTTTCATTACCACTGCTATGCCTGGCCCTGCCTCACTCGGTCATCCACATATTTCCCAAAAATAACTCAATAAATAGGAGAAGGTCCTATACACTCCAGCTGAACCATACTCCCGGATTCATCAAACCTTATTCCACTACGTCTTCACTTTATCTTCCCCACCGTCACACACATGTGGCACTTAGTTATTTATTTATTCACGTTTGCTTTACCTGCCTCTTACTCCCCTACCTCACTATTAGTCGAACAACATTCTCTCCTTTCGCTCCTTTCTCCTTTCTCCCTCTTTCCTACCCCTATTTCTTTCTTTTATCTCTTCGTCATCTACTTTCCAATGACCTTCGTAAGGTACATATAATCACTCTACTTGCCTCATCCATTCCTTCATTCATTCATTCATACTTGACGTAAGATTTTTTTAATTTCATTTTCTCTCTGCTACTTCATTTCAAACAAGCAAAAGAGCCGTTTGTTTAAACGATTACTGTTCCTTTTTCAAGGGCTTTACCTCACGACTTTTGCATTTTATCACATTTTCGCTCACATGTATTAACTCTTTACTATTCTTTCTCGCCTTCTTTCATATCCTTACCACTGCTACTGCTGTTTTAAGTCTCATACGTACATAGACATAGCACTATCTCTTCTTTGCCAATACTCACCTCCAGTCCATCGACTAAGACAAAGGCTCGCCCTACTTTCACTGCATCCCTTCTTTCCACCTTTCTTCCATTCGTTCATCGATTCACCGCAAGCGTCTCAATAACTTCCTCTTCACCACTCACAGTTTCCATATTATTTTAACACATTAGCTAGCTACAAAAGGTCCTCTGCATAAAAGAGGGGTCTACGATGGTAGCCAGTAGATTCCACACACGTATCTCACTCTATTTAGTCCCTTCCATTTGCCTCCTTTTCCACTTTCCCTCCCTCACTTGAGCATTCCTTGCGCAAAATTTAATCTTGTTTCTTCCTTATTAGGCCTGCCACTTTCCTGCTCAACTTGCACCCTCCAAGTAGTAAAAGGCTCTGCTAAAAATATTCCACTTCCTTTCCCTCCCACCTACTCCTTCACCCGCATGTACATGCTATTGATTGCCACCCCATTACACCACAACTACTACTTATAGCCCACCAGTAAAGGCCCTTCTCCCCTCCAATCTTCCCACCTCCATTCATTCCTACATTCATTCATCGTTGGTATTTTGTTCTCCTTTTTTACTTTTCCATCTCTCCTTTTCTTTATCTCCTTCAAAGAGGCAAATTTTTCAAACAAATCACGTCATCATTCAATCTTCTCTACCGTCTCGTACGTGTGACACACAGTCATCCATTCATTTATTCATGCATTGTTCGTGCACTGCTTTCCTTTTTACCTCGGCTATTTCGATTTTATTCTACTCTTCACAGAGCTGAGTGAGGGCAAAGCTGCTCCTTTGTGTTCAATTACTGAATGCAAAGGTGCACAGCAGGCTTAGCACTTGTGCCTCCCTCACTTGCCTTCAATTGCATGGATCGAAAGAAGTACTAGTAGTTAGGGGCCAACTATGCTGACAATATGTTGAACGGGGTAGAATAATTAAGGTAGTGCTCTCATTTGAAGGCTAATAACAACGGATTTGCATCAAGGAGCACGCTAATGGACGAATCAGTTAACCACATCTATTTTAGAGGTCTGTCTACGCTATCATGCAAAGATAGCACTCTTTGTCTCCTTGACAGTGTACCAGGCAGGTACGTGTTTTCCTAACAATACTTGCCACCGCAGAGTCCTCATTCGCCACCGCGGCCATCATCAGCCTCATCACCATCACCATCACCATCACCGCCACAGCTGGAGATGCCAACGATGCCTGATTTGGCATGGACGCCTCTACTTCTCTCCAAATTTCTGTGGTCAGTACTGCTCCGACCTCGAGGATCTCCATTAGCACACGAGGAGTATTTGACTTCATTGTTCGATCTTATCGGCCTACTCTCTCCATCCTCTCAGCCAGGCTGTTTTTCTACTTACCTCGACGCGTCCAATTCTTGCTTCAGTGATATCGGTTTTCAAACGAAGGCACATTCTTGCACACTTCACAAAACCCGCAACAAGTTCTTCATGTGTGCATCCGCTGAAGGCGAGCAGCGACGAAGTTGAAGGTGCTGA
The DNA here is from genome assembly GCA_001923025.3 of Taenia multiceps. Classification (NCBI taxonomy): domain Eukaryota; kingdom Metazoa; phylum Platyhelminthes; class Cestoda; order Cyclophyllidea; family Taeniidae; genus Taenia; species Taenia multiceps. The sequence continues at coordinate 4,995,373 of CM010314.1, forward strand.
ATGCGCTTTTTATGATCTGATGACTTAGTGGTGTTGCTGACGGACAGCAGTTCACCCTGTTATTGTGCAATCCACGATTGGGGTCTAGTTTGCCTCCTAGCTCATGCATTTGCAGTGCGAGGGCTGTCGGCTCTAATTTGCTCTGGCCTCCAAGTCATGTAATCGACTTGTCACTACTTCCCGCACTGGGTGGATTGATGTTTGCAACTGGGCAACTGGGTAACTGGGTCACCGCCTTGACACCCCACACGATATCCTCAAAATGAAGCTGTTTTACAACAAAACGCTGTAAAAGACGTGATCATTGACCTGTTGTAAGTAGGTTCTTAGAAGTCATTTGCAAGAAGTGAGGGAGGAGAGAGGGAGAGAGGGAGGGAGAAAGTGTACCCTCACTTCACTGTACTAGTCACGTCAGTGTTCGGTATTTCTTCAGCTTCAAGTTCCTTTCTGATTACTCTTGGATGTCTACGCCGTGGTTTGCATTCTCCTAACCAGACCCACACTTTGTTCGTTCGTACGGAATGTGTCATTCCTATCACTGAGCCGCTTTTAGCACGGTGACTGTCGAAACATGATCATGCGACTGGGTTGCGGGTGGTGAGTCACTGGGGCAGGAGGAGACGAAGGCATATCAATCAACAGTGCAGAAAGGGGTCACAGGGGCAGAAGGCGGCTAAAGTGTACCGAATACTTGAGTTCACCACACTCACCTTACTACTCTTTTTCTTCTCTTAACTTGACTTTCCACCCACCCACAGAATTAGTGGTGAGAGCACCTAATGTAAATCGATGTGGAGACCAGGGTTAGAGGTAAGGCAGGGCAACAGTTCGGTGGTTTTTTAGGTGCGCGTATTGTAGGTGAAAAAACAAGGAGAGGAGGAGAGGAAGGAGTATGAGAATGAGAGGGACGGCATTCCTACTTTTCTCACTATGGGTGGCAAGGTCTATAACTGCTTGGGCGCTTTTAGCTTAGCAGCAGCAGCGATGAGCCTTAAGAACACACGCCATTAAGGCAGTTAGGAGAGCAATATGGAGGAATCAAGGGAAGAGGGCAAAAGAGATGTATGTTTTGAGATCTCGAAAAGGCAAGCACTTTTGGCGTGCGAGAATGCAGCAGTTTTGAGAAGTCCGAGAAGACAGTAGACTGGTGGATGGCGGATACTGTCCGAGCACACGCCTTTTGCAGCCGCTAAGGTAATATAAGGGGAATGGCGTATGGAGGAGGCAGTACTAAGTTGGACTGATGGATCGAGAGATTGCCAGGTGGGCCGTTCGGTCGTTGGGTTGCGTGAAACAACATGATCGCTAAACCAGAGGAGGCGTTGCAAGTAGAGAGCTTTTAAAGTTGTTGAAACCTATAATAAGCCCGGCAAAGACGTGCATACTACTTACTACATCATCGTAACTGCTTGACAAGATTGCTATGGTTAATATTTGATTCGGCTTATAATGTCTGGCACGTAGTTATCTACCCATCAGGAACACATAACAGTCGTAGTCGAAGATGCATGGTCATTTACCGCCATCAAAATCAGCTTAAAAAATGTCTGAGGATTAATACGATATCATTTTTAAGCAATAGACGAAATATCTTACGTGCAGGAATCATAATCGCAAGCCGTGAGCTTAGACTAGTGATGCCATCACAGCACTGGAACGGCCAATTCAGTCAACTCAACCCTGCTTTCTAATAAGAAGACATAGTTTTGACCTTATGGATTCTGAGTTCCCCAACATGTCGTGATGCGATCGGCGCATTTGTCCTGCTGATATCCATGTTCCGCACTGACGTGCACTATGGTGCTACTGATGAGAAGTCAGTAGCACTGTGCCATGAGTATACGTGTACATGTAGTGCCAACCGCCACGCTTTTCTCCCTTGACTAACAACCGCCCAGAGGATGCAGCCCTCACATACATATCAACTCGCCTTAAAGGAAATGGTATATCAAACTCAGTCCTTTTTATTGCGATATTTAGGCACAGCTATTCCCTGTTATTCTTTTCTGAGGCTCCGCGTCTTCGAATTAGCAAATGACAAATGCTTGCCCTAATGGGAGGCAAAACGCGTGCCCCCTATTAGTGTCCTGTTAGTGAGTCAGTGGACCAGTCAGTCAATCGGTCTATCTTTTGACGGAAGATGAGAGTGAAATTGATGGGCTATCCCGCATGCACATGTCCAGTTTACCATGAATCCTTAGAGAGGATACCTTGCAATTGACCCTCTAGAAATAGATAATGCTGTTACACAAAGCTAAAAATACTTGTTACTTTATCAGATGAAGCAACATCTTTACCTCAGATAGATTCTTTGCTGCACCGAGGCCGAAATGTTAGCCTGCGTTGGCAAAGACGCAACGGATGCAATTTCTGTTTCGGCAAACACCTACTTGAATTTACGAACCAGAGGGACTATGGGTGGTGCCTTATATCTCTCACTGTCAAGAAGTAGCGCTACTTCTATTAAGCCCTTCTTCCACTTTCATCCCGAAGGCGATAATGTCTCCTTGGGCTAAAGTGGAGGAGCTGGAATAAGGAATGCTAATTGCCACTTTTAAAAGAAGCGAGTGACTCCACCTCTTTGGCTATTGCATTTGAGTAAAATGGTGTTCTGCTTAGCTCTTTTAGCTTTTCAACTCGAGTACCCATTACTTCCAAAGGAGGAATAAAGGAGGAGGTACACCTTTCCCTATTCACTCAACATGTCCATTGCCTAGGCCTTTTCAGAATTCAGTGGCTGCTGTCGTAGCTACCGCATGATGAATTGATATTAAATAAATAGCTTCGGACATCAAATCATACCTTTGTCTGAGCTGTAATGTACTGATGTAATGTGAAGAAAAGTGTGTGTCAAAAACGCTGTGCCAATAAGAGGCTAGTGCCATGGCCTTCTAGTTCGAGCTAGGTGAACAGACCGCTAGATGACTACGCACAGTGGTTGCTCCAGTGGATCGCCACCTCGGCTGCCATAACAAAGGGACCAGAGGTTATTTACTGCCACTTTATTATCTATCTCAGCTCTTCCTATTTACGCACCTCGGGGTAAGATCTCGTGCACCCTTCTAAGAACCTACAAGATGTGGGGTTGAGCAATAAAAGTTCTCGCATGGCAGTATGAAGGCTGCAAGTATACACTGAACATTAGCACTTTGTCCGAAGCAGATGATATTGAAGTCGTCAAGGTGAAGTTTGTAACTAAAAGGCATCAGCTAGCGAGATGAGAGTGCCATACTTCAACCAGTCTGGAAGATGTGGAGCCATTTTCCCCAAATTTGGTGATAAGTCGTGCTAATTGCAGTGTGACAGAAACTGTCCTTTTCTCGGCTACTCTTTGTGCTGTTTAGGACTGATCAACCTTAACATTTCACAAAATCAGTTACAAATACTTTGCATTGTCACTGCTCTCAATCCCTTTTAACTCCATGCTCCAACTTTTCCTAAGGCAAAAGTTGCCTCACAGTCTGATAGCAAATGAGAAACACTTCTTTCTCCGTCTTATTCATGAGAGACGTGGAGGTTTAGGAAGAGCTTGAAGCCCACGAGCCAGCTTTTTGTGCCAACTTGGATAAAAGCACTAGACGTCACCATCATTTCCCTCAAAGTCTTACTAGCTAAGTGAAAGCACCGTTTACCTCTTGACAAACAACTTGAAGAAATAAATTGGGAATTTAAGCGACACTACCCCAATCAAATGTGACCATAATTAGAATCCCGGGCAGAAAGTGTAAGGATCTTACCCCTTCTAATGCGGCAAGTAAGCACCACGCAGTGGCAGGAAGTGAGGTCCTCGTTATGTTCTGCTTCTACTTCATGATAAATTAGATCATAAACCGGTTGAGAGTGCGGCACGAAAGGATTCCTTATGGTAAGAAACGGCTGGTATTTGGGTAGAGGCGCAAGCACCGTGGAAGGCGTCCGCATTGAAAGCCGCTTGCGCATCCCCCATAAGGAATTGTCACTATCCATGTGACTTGCTATGCCGAGGCATCTCATAATTGCCAGTCGATTTGCTCGATGTTAGATTTGTAGGAGGATATTTGCGGTGACACTGAGGTCCGCCCACCACTACACCCTGGTTCATGTACTCAATCACAACTGCAGCCGTTTGCAGCTACGATGAGAGGGACTACCCAGTCCATGGTCCATGTGTTTGAATTAAAATGGCACAGATTGCACTTCGCCATTTGCCAATCGGCTTTTGATGGCTGCAGTCGCTCACATAATCCTCCACGCTTTCTCGAATAGGCAAAGGCTTGAATTCGGTATTTTTCTTAAGATTAAAATAAAAAGGCGAATCCAGGTTGGCCTATGAATCCAATGATAGCAGCCTTTGAAATTATAAAATTTAAATCTTGTGGCATTAACTATCGCATTAAGAAAACCAACGTGATTCTACAAAAGTTCCTATTGCTATCAAATTTTGTTCATAGTTTCCCTTGCTGATTCAACCGCAAGGCTTGCATGAAGCAGCGTGGCTCACGTCTCCAAGGTCCAACTTCAAAGACATTAGTAATGGAGTGTAATGCTTGGTGGTGCACCAGACACCAATAAGGCAAGCAAAACCTCTCTCATTTAATTCAGCATTAGACAACGTCTTTCAATAAGCATGTCGGCACAATACACGAGAGGCTTTTTTCATCTGGTCAAGGAAGCCATTAAGTTTCTGCATGTGAACATTGTCGGATGCTGTGAAAGCCATCTATTCCACCTTTGAAAACGGGTTGTCAGGATAAGCGCAATCAGATAATGAATGCTGTTGTTGTAAGAGCATGTGTTGCGCTTCTTTGCGTCATGGTTTGTGCTATTTAAAAATGTAATATTCCTAAGGTGAGGCATATTTATTACCCTGCTTTAATTGACCTGCCAAATTTAAATATCGCCATCATTGGTGAAGTAAAATTTCGGTACCTTCTTCTGAGCAGAGATCAATACGTAGTTCGTGTGCAAACCAGTACAATCAACCACAATGTGTAGCTTGTTTCCTACCCTCTGCCCGCTACCCTAAAAAGCCCTTCATGAGATTACCAAATATCACCTACCCCATCTCAACCTCTCCCTTCCTTCTTCCGTCCAAATAAATAGGCTATACGTGGTCATCTTAAGTACAAACATTGCCAAGTTTGGATCTCAAACACACCGGATTGGTGAACGAGTCCAAGTTTGAGTGCAAACACTAGTCCATTGTCAACTCAGAGTCTAGGATCTACTTGCACCCGCCATGCATTAGGGCTGACCGTGGCTCTCGACCCTCAGACTTCTAAGTCATCATCAGTAAACTCGCATCCTGCATCTCTACTAGAAGCTGTCTAGTGAGGAGAGTAGGAGTTTGAAACACTACTATTTCTCCAGGAGAATTTGAATGGCAATCTGTTGGAATAAAAAAACTGGGTCGCGCTGGCATGGTAGTCATGATGTCTGGCTGCTACACTTTCCACACCACCCCTCTGCTCTTTTTAAAATACTTCTGAATCTTGTCTGCTATCACGAGGAACGAATTGACTGTCTGCTCAAGAGCAGGCTTACATAAAAAGAGAATTGCATTTTTCGTCGTCTGTAATCCAGCAATCATTTTGAATGAGAAATATGCCCGCAAGTACACATCGCATTTCGTGATCGACTTTATTGCCAAAACTTTGTTGCCACCACTTTGTTTGGAAGTCGCATCAACGCTAAGTGCATGAGACTACACCAAATGTAAGAATCGCAGGTCTAAGATTTTGACAAATTTGCATGCTAGCCACGTCGTCAACAATGCTGCTGCCCTGATATTTCTTGGAGGCTAGTCATTTAAGCCACTTATAAAGAGAATGTATCACGCTTCCCAATTGCACCTTGTGGAAGTCTTAATCAATGCTTAGTAGATCCTAGTAGAAGAGCATGTTTCGAGTGAGGGCTGACTGTAGGTGACGTCGAGTTAAGGGCAGCAGTTAGTTTGACGTAATTTGAGAAGCAGCAACACTTGCGGTAGTTGCGTAATACGGTGGAATACGAATGAAGTCCCACTACGTAACTGATGGTCGAATACTATGCATTGTGAGGCACTGCAGTGAAATCCCACCCATTCCAGCTCATCTCATGCCGCTGCACTCATCCACACACAGTTCATGGATGCATTAGAACTACCCTTGTTTCCAATATATATATATATATATATTCTGCACCTCTCATTCAGCAGACACCTAAATAGAGAGAAAGGCGTCTATTGGGTTTCCTTGTTAGTCATACGCTTCCACTTCAAGCACAAATAGGGCGGTTCATGCATTACGATACTGCTATTGGGGCTTTTGGCATAAAAATTAAACCACAAACACAACTCATCTATGGCACTGTTGTGCGAAATTTCGAGGTAGGAATTTTTCGTGTAGAAATAAGTATGCAGTGGATTGGATTTACGGGACAGCGTGTGGAGGATCCACATACTCAAACGCCATCCCCTGTTGAGATATTCTCCGTGAGTAAATCCACCTTCATGTTAGCGCTCCAAGAATGCTCCGAATTAGTAGCGACTCATCCTTCCCAATGTTCTTTCCTAATCATCTCTGCAAAGTGCATTATAGACAGCAATGCAGCCTTAACTCAAAACCGGTTTTTCATTCTTATTTTCTCACATTCAGCATTGATGATTGCAAGCGTGATGCTAATCTGAGTCTTTTGATGGTGAAAACCAGTTTGGAATGACCCCAGCTAGTCTTCGCATGCTTATCGACTTAAACATTGAGGTGACATCACAATAAAAAGCACAAATTTTCGCGCAGGGAGTGATGCTCCCAATCACTCATTCGCAGGATCTTACTCCAATTCAGATAAGTTGATTTCATTCAAAAGCTCTCCGACACTTTACTTAAAGTTCGCAGACTTCCTTACCCAATGCTTATTGTTCCAAAACAAGAATCTATTCAGGCAAAATCATGTTCGAGATTTCGGCCACAACCCAGCAAGTTTTGTTTCATTGGGATATCATATCACGAGCCGATCAATGTTCAGGACTCAACCATATTGCGATATCGCATGTCTGGCTCTTGAGGTCTTCCGGAAAGTAGTTAAAGGTGGAGGGTTCAGAGTTTGACAGGAATTCATGTTACAGCGCGCGCAATGTGGGCGTGGGTGCACAAGCTTTGCCAAAATTAAAAGCATGAAGTCAGTGCCCGTTTATGGGAGACATACATAGGCCGACAACCCTGCATTCATTTGAACCTCAAGGTTAGGATCGTCGCCTGCGAGTACAGCACTACTGCACACATTGGCGTTACCAGCCTGCATATCTCATTTGGCATGCCTTAGCTCCACAGTCATGCAGCACGATCTCAGCTCGTGCGTGCCTGTTTTATCGGCCTAAACATGGACATGACATCACGACCGCAGGGTGCAAATTGTGACGCAAGTGAGTGGGTGCACCGCACCAGAAACAAGGAAGACTTCTGGTTGATCAAAAGTGATTTGCTTTAAATTGGACTGATTTCTACACGCACTGATGACATCGCAAGCCCCATCATCACTGCATGCGCTATTTATCTGACCTGAGAATTAGAAGTCTCTCTAATGCTGTGCGAACCCTCGACTTTAATTCGCATAAAGTCTTACTCGTTGCTCCCTATTTAAAATGCGGATCTACCAAAATAAATTGACGTGGTTTTAAAATACAAAATATATTTCGGTGCCTTGGAAAAACCGTTCTTACTTCAGTAGGGCGTGAGAACTATCACAGTGACACATCACGCTGAACAAGGTTTGAAGTCTGTACATGTGTGCTGGTCAGTTTTCAATGCGTCAGTGGACTGCTTGGGTCACCTTCAAATACGAAACTAAAGAAGCCAGGCAAAGCGTAGATGAATTTGAGCTACTCACAAAGCAGTTCGTAAATGATACAGAGGGAGGAATAGAGTACCGTAAATCCACATTCCTAGTTTGGTCGAATCGTATGAGAAAGAGATGGTTGCATTTAACCGCAATATTGATGAATCGAGATATGAGCTCTGCCTACGTATTTTGGAGGGGATGACCGACGACATGAATAACAACGAGCATTGTAAGGTGGTTACGATCCCAACGAAGAAAGATCAGGAATTACTTGTGCTAACGAACTGCAGCAACTGCGATTCTCAGCCACACCCAACAGTCTCATATCAAGGCAATCCATGTTTCAGCCCTGATTAGGCAAACTTGTTCCCATTCGGTTCTCTTTTAATTTTGTAAAAACATATGCACCTCCATGCAAGTTTGCCTTCGACTCTGCCGCATTCTCTGTCCTTTATTCCATGCAATACATAGCTTTACCTCCGAAAAAAATGAGCTTGTTGAAAGGATTGCAGACGACAACATGGAGATGGAATTCTGGCCGCGTTCATAGTGTGAGTTTGGCTGTGATTCTTGGCTCCACGGTTCCACCTTGGATTTTGTAGAAATTTCCGTCTCAGCCCACCATGACAATTAGAGCGTGACAGTTAAGACTACTCGCGCTGGTACTCAACCTACGTCATCGAAAAAGAAAAGGGAGAACATCGAATGCTAACATTTAAGTGCACAATTATGGTTGTCTGGTTGGGCTTAAGCTGTACCGACATGGGCTTAAATATTAGTTCTGAACAGAGGAAGGTGAGTGACCAGCGGCTAACATAGCGTAAAAAAGGCTTCCTGTTACCTCACCTGGCTGATTCCTTAGGCCACGGTTGCGGTCACAGTGGTTTCCTGCAGCAGATTTTAGCTTAAAATACTGGCAAGTCAGAAGAGTGAAATGGACAGAAGAGGGCGGCTTCTGTACGGTCAGTGAGTCATTACAAAGCGCATCCAATGCCTTTCGGACTTTGCGCTGCACCAACCACTTTCTACAACTTTATGCAAACCGCACTGATTGGACTACCTGTGAAGCATTGTATACGATGGTGCGATGATATTCATTTTTGCAGCATCAATGCTGTGAAATACACCACTGATCCAGAATGCGGATTCAAACCTGAGTCGGAGCCGAGTCAACATAAGTTTTTACCCTATCTGCCTAACTATATGATCCTATTCAGCCGCACATCCACACAGGCATGGATGGGTGGTTTGTCTTTCTAGTGTGACCAAATTATTTACGCATTCACTTATTCGGTATCACCACGCAAGTGCAGAAAACAGCTTTGTAACAGGCTTTCGCATATAGGTAACGCTTACCGCAGCCTTCCTGTTAATTAACACTTCTCTTTCACTGCAGCGAGCCCCTCCTTCTCTACGAGTGCAGCAGCTACCTAACTTTGAAGGCAATCATTTTATAACATCGGGGCGAACCGTGAGTCGGAGACTATGCTCTCCACCAAGTTTATTAGTGCTTGCGAATGCAAAAGTAATTTAAACAAGCAGCCCATCTACATCTTGTGGTAGAATTTTGGCACTCTAATGCATGCAGAGGATCTAAACGGAGGAAAAACATAAAGTAGGTTCGGAAAATTCCTAATGAGGAAGTAAAGGCTTACTCCTCAATAATTTATTAACACCAAGCTTTGTCGCACGGGAACGAAGTTTCCTTAAAGCTTATCCACCTGTGCACTGAATTGGAGTCCCCACATGCTTAACAAATTCGGCTTTCGACTTTCAACTGCAACAGCTATAAATTCTGATATTCAGCACGTGATTTCCTTTTATGTAGGCACTCTTTGAATGGTCCATATTCGAAATCATGCATGCGTCCTCACTGCTCTTCCTTATTCATTCCCATAAAATGCGCACTTACACGTCAGAAGTTCCAAATCCAACGTTACAAAGGCAGTGCTGGCACGACACTAAGGTAGAGAATATGATGCACACCACTCGTGCCTCAGGTGGAACGAATCCGTGAACTTGCTCACCGTTCAGTAATGAAGTGCTAAATTTCGTGGCACAGCTCAGTGTTACGCACTGGGCAGAGCAGCCATTGAGGGCTTGTCATTCGAGTAAACAACAATGAATTTGTTTGAAGTGTTGCAGGATTTGGCTTTTAAAGGGCTCCAACCCATTGGGAATGGGGTGGCCACGCAACATTGACTTGTGTGTACCACATTAAGTACCGCCCACCAAGAAAGGGAATCAAAGTAGCCCTGAGTCTGTCAATCTGCAATAGGAATGACCAACGGTACAATGCAAGACGTTCAATCAGTGATCACTTCTAGCATTAGACACCAGCATTTATGGATAGTGTGTTGTCGCACCTCAATTCCTATTTCAATCAGAGGTGATTCGCCTAGGTATTTAATGAAAAGAAGCGATATTGAACAGAAACGCATTTAACTGCTGACGTCTCTATCAATGTTAAATGATCTGCTATCTTTCCTAGCAACACTGTGGATGCTTCCGACTCCTCGCAAAATAATAAATAACTTCTGCCTCCATTTGAGGCCTATCCAATACTTCTGTGTCAGGTCTACCGCACTTACAAATGGTCATATTCATCTCACCGCGTCCGCTTTGCTTGCATCTTTCTTTGCGTTGCACGACATAAAACAATCAGTCGAGGTGAGGCGGTTGAGTCAATATCACATCCGACGCCACAAAACGACCCAATGTCCTAATGCTATCGTCAGGTAAATCCAATCCCTTTCCTTCCTTTTCCCTGCCCCCTTTCAAGACCTACGTATTTAGACCTCGTCATCTCTGTTGCACAGTCAATCCGCCCCATCACCTTGCCGGAAAAATGAGTTTTAGTAGCTCCTATTTATTTTCCATCCCTCTTTTCTTTACCACCACTCATTTACTCCCTTGCTTGTCTCATTTAATATCACATTTTCTGCATCCCATTATCGTGTCACAAACGTTGGCAAAATTTCTTTACCCTCTAGAGACGACTACGAATTACAGCCCTCTCGCCTGAAGTGGTTCTTAAAATATGCGATCTACTTCATACAAAGAATATCGTGACGGTCTGTAACGCCAACTGTAATTGGCAATGGATTTCGCTAAGTCGGTTCCCCTCACAAGCAAGTACTTGGATGCATCAGAGGTCACAACAATTTCAACCCGGTTCGATCAACTACTTCTCAACAACCATCAACTACTCCTTCTTGCCTCATTTTGACATATGTTATGTCTCCTCACTGTTTGAACAACACTTTTCGGCAAAATTTACTATACCTTTTACTCTGACGCTTAATTAAGCCAAGCACCATATCATATAAATCCCATCAATTAACTACCCAAAGAGCGCGATCGAAGTCATGCGTAGGTACTATGACTGCTACGCATACAGGGTAACTGCAGGTGGTTGACTGTGGTGTATCAATGCCTTGAAGCTGAACACCTCAATTTGAAGGAACCATTACAACTCGTCCACTACGAATTGCACCTCAGGGATGCTAGCGATTCTGACAAACACCGCCTTTTTCTGTAAATACCACTTCGAATGTAACCCTCTTCCTCTGATGCGTTCAACCTTCCTTTTCTAGCTATTTTTGTGACTGTTAAAACAATTGGCTTAGGCTCATTTAATTTTACCCACTGCAAGGACGTCATGCGGATCCCGCGTTAAACCACCTCCCTTGATAGCACGAAAATTACTTTGTTTGGAAAATGAATCAAAAGGCACAAACATTATGCTTGTAGAAGTGGAGAGCAGGCTTGTTTTAGGCACCGCCTTTCAGATGTCATCCTACGTCGTCGAAGTTTCAAGTCATCAAATGATGCCTTGCTTGCAGAAGTTGAAGACACTAGCACTGGATGAAATAGTTTGATAGCAAGAAGCGGGTAATATCAGCGTACACGCCACATCATTTCTTTCTTCACTACCCGTTTCAGCATACATTAACTAGGTGCTATATACCAGGACGATTGTGTGTGGAACACGCGAAACAGCTGCAACACGATGGAATAAGCATCTCAAACTTTGCATTCTAACCTGTCTCTTTTTAATGAATGGGTATTTATCCCGTCTCTTTGAACCATCTCTGTGGTTAGACCTGCCATGATAGTGACAAGGCATGATTAATTTAGTCACTTAAGGCAATATTTCCCTTAACACCTCGCTTTCCTCATTCAACTGTTACCGATGCAGATATTCATAGGTGAGGAATTGACACTGTTGGCGATTGGAAGCCATCTATGACTCCAGATGTGGCATTCATGAAGAAATTATCACCTAACACAGGAAGAAAACGCGATTAAAACAAAGCGACATGAAAAGACACAATGCGTAGACATCGTGGTAGGGTCGGTACGAGCACATTCTCAGATCACCTCCAATTATTTATTTGCTTCTACTGCTCCAAACTCATTCTTCCTTCGTCTTTTTTGAGTTACCTGCGATGAAAGACTTTTCTAGCGCTGTGTCCTTATTCCAATTTGGTGGTGGACGCTTTTACCATGGCCGTTCTTCGCTGTCGTGCGTCTGCACGGTGACCATAGGTTCTGTGTGGACAGGTGTCTTGGCAAGCCACACCCTCCATGCCTTCTGCACACTTCTTCAACTAAGGTGCTTCTGAAGCTATTCGTTAACACTAAGTGACTGTTATCAAGGACTTCTACCCATGTCTGCTAAAGGCCCAGCTCACATGAGTGTAGGATTGCAATTCCTATCTGTTCGTAGTCCTGCAATTACGTCGGATGAGAACTATGCACAGCACGCATTAACTTTACCAGAGGTCTCTTCACTAACGGATAAGTCATCGCCCGTGTACACACTGTTTGTGCACACAAATGTGTCACAACTGAAATAGCACTCAGATATAACTGTGTGGAGAGGAGCAGCAATGCCCTCCACACTATAAACCAACCATTCAGACACGACTCTATGGCAGATAACTAGAGGCGTTGTGCCAAAAATCTTGCAAGGCTAGCTAGATCGGAGCATAAGTGTTGGATAAGCGGACGTGAAGATTTAAGCTGCTAAAAGAGAACGATGAAGGCTTTGAAGAAGTAAAGTGGATCATGGCTTACGCCACCACTAGCACTGCAAATTTCTAGTCTGGCATCTCAGTATCCATGCAAGATATTGATGTTAGTGAAGCACCCAAGAGCAAATTTACAGAGGGAAGTAAAATTACCATCATCTGCCCAAAATTGTAATACAATATATGTATGCATATCGGGGAGAGTAAAAATAGCACAACAGGTGCAGTTACCACCCTTACACTGGTTAAACGTGTGTTTGACGCGAAGGTTGGCAAGTGGGTGGGTGGGTGGATGAATAGACAAGGTAGTGTTGGATGTAAGACCGGGGATAGTGCAAAGACAATAGGGTGAATATGTGGGCATATTTTGTTAATATACACTCATCACATGCGTAAGTGTTTACGATCACGCTTCTGAGGTGACACGACGAAAGTTGGATGTAGCCGATTTATCGTCCATAAAACATTTGCGCAAAAGCTGCGAGATTTTAGCCCCAAGTAGTCCTGCTACAAGATCATCCATCCAAAGCAGAAAAATCGTGCATGGTAGAAAGTAAATTGGCGAATTTGGATTCACCCGCCCAAGTGCGGACTGCTTGTAAGTACTGCAGTGGACAATTGCACTGTCAAAGGCACCAATGATTACGACATTGCATGTCTCGCACTTGGGATCTATTGCAAAGTTATAAGGGGTTGTGAGTTCAGCGTTTGGTTGAAGGTTCTTTTCATAGTAAACGCAATGGAAATGTGGATGCCTAGGCTGCGTCAACATTAGGAAGCCCAAGTCACAGTCATTTGCAGGCTGACGACTTTGCGACAGATTGTTAGGGGAACCAATTTGGAATGACCTCCGCCAGTCTGCGCCTATCTCCTCTGCCTTAGCGTGGACACGTCACTACAATCATGGAGGGCTAACTGTAAAACAAGTGTGTATGGACACCGCATCAGTAAAAAGTGCGACTTCTGTCTTACTAAAGTTGCCTTGCGTAAAATAAGACTAATGTAAACGCTGCGGAAATTATTTTCTTTGACAGCAGGCTAAATCTTATGCCGAATCGACATCTAGTTTGAAGCAACTCTGTGTTCCTTCTGTTCGAAGATGAAGATGAATGTTACCGTGGTGGTGATGGAGGTGCCACGGATGGGTATCACACAGACAAACCTTTTTGCAACCATCTTGGAAGTAACACTGCACAAATGCCTCGTTGCGCCAGAACTTCCCATTAGTGCAAGTTAAATTCCTCGGCATCCCCTCTACGTGTAGATATCCGCTGATGTGACGATATCTTTGCTGGCTTGAAGCTGCGTTTGTCATTATCGCAGGATAGCAATTACGAACCCGGAAATGTAGAATGCACTTTTTATGATTTGGCGACTTGCTAATGATTCTGACGGTCAGCAGTCTATTTGTTGTTGTGCGATCCGCGATTAGAGGTCTAGTTCGCACCTCAGTCGGCAAAGTTAACAGTACGAGGGCTTTCACCTCTAAATAAATTCGTCTCCAAGCCATGACATCGACTTGTCATTACTTCTTTCACTGAGTGGATTGACGCTTGCCCAGAGACCTAGGTGAATGGGTCATCGCCTTGACACCACACACGACCCTCTCAACACGCTGATGTTTCCTAACAAAACGCTTTACACGATGCAATCATCGACGAGTTGTGGGTAAGTTTTTGGAAGTCATTTGTAAGTAGGGGTGAAGGAGGACACCCTTTTTAATGTACTAGTCATATTAAAGTTTGGTATTTCCATAACTTTGACTCCCTTTCTTATTGCACATAGATGTCTGCGCTACGTTTCACGTTCTCCTGATCAGGATTACACTGTTAGCAAGGCTATCGCTCAGATTTAGGGAAATGAGAATGATAAAGAACAGAATATTATTTTTCTCCTTTCTACATTTTTGCTGAGCAAAACGTGGTGAAATTAGCACCCAATATCTACCTTGATTCAACTTCCACACAGGCTAACTCTGTCTTATTTCACGGGTAAAGAGGAAGTGTGCGGACCTCACCTTATTTTACACATGACATGTTGTCATCGTGGCTGTCACCTCCCCACTGCATCGCCACCATTCCATCATCAGTAGCAATGACCCTTATAGTTGTTCAATTCCAACACAGATTCTCTTTTCGAAATTACTAATGGGTGTTGCGGCACAAAAATTGTAATCAAATGCTTGCACAGCATTAGAATGATGTCCCGTTTTCAAAACTAACAAGCAGTACGCGAAGTGGGTAGGGCTAACAGGATAGGCAAAGACTAACTGACTTCATTCCAAACTGCTTCCACCGCTTCTATGGTGGTAGTGCATCCAAGATTTGGTAAGAAGGTTAGTCGCGTCAACTTGTGCTGTAACCTTCCGCTTACAGATGACATTCTCAATCTGTGAGCTCAAAGAGGTATAAAGTGATCGGCCCATAAATGCCCTTCATATAACGACCTTGACTTAGTGCTCATAATATTGGCAAAGCTTGAGCATCTATCCTTCTTTTGTGGGCATTATAACAAGAGCATATTCTAAACGCTTAGCTCAAAAAAGTTCTTTTGGCCTTTGCGTTAGCAGATGGGCCTGAGCGCATTTCGGAAAGATGCAGACGAAGGGCGTCTATGGAATACACTGTCGTTAACGAGGACTGTGCCCCCGTATAGATGACGAGTGTTGACAGGTTTGGCGGTGGGAAGGACGATTAAACTGACACTAACCCGAGGCCAACACGCTGAGTCGTGTAATGTCGCCTCGCTTGAATGGCGCGGGTTACGTAATTTTGGACGCTGTGTGCTATCTTCCCAACACGACTGCCGCAGCTAGAGTAAACATGATTTCAAAGCAACATCTATGATGATTACTTAACTTTGAACTTCTGCGCTAATACCTCTAGAATAAGGAAAACAGATTGCGAAGAGTACTGTTGTGTAGAATGACACAATTCTTCATAGCTAGATGCTATTATTACCGACCCATTTGTAGTAGCAGTTTAATGAGTTTGTTAGCTATTTACATCAAGTGGTCATTTTGGACTCAATGCTTGCATTGCTATTTTCACCGCTTCACTGCTGTTTAGCAGGTTCCACACGTAACCTTGGTTCTTAAGTCCAAGTAAATGTCTGATGAAACCGAAAGTGAAATTGTGGCAAGATAGGATGGGGCATCAAATGCAGTGTTGCCAGAATTCTGTCTACGAAGAACGTGTCGCCTTTTGCAATGAGGTAGCAAGTTTCCATTTGCTTCATAAAACTGTAATTTCCATTCTAAGAAAGTCAGTTTCGAGGCGACCATTCTGAGCAATCGTGTTACACAGGGTATGTGCATAGAGGAGAGCCCATGAACTCCATTCTCCTTCTCCCCTATAAGACCGACCGACCTGCCGACTGACCGGTGCACAGACTCCCACTAGTAGACAACGTCCACTTTATCTCATATCAAGGCAGGCAGTTGTTATCAAAGTAGTTAAATCTAGCATGCAAGCGAGCCCATATTTTGTTCTCCTACTCTGCCAAAAGACCGACAAACCGACCTACTGACCAGCACACTTTACCCCCATTAGAGCAGGCATTTGACATAATTTTGGCCAATTCTAGCCCAACATATGCATCTGAATTTGGTCCAGGTCACAATTTGATGCAGCCCTGTCAACATCTGTTCAGGCTGTCACACAGCAACACTAAAAAACACAAATGGGTGGAGCTCTGTTAGGTCCTTGCTTGCGCACACTGGCTAAGCGTAAAGGAAAGGCATTAATTGGGTTTCCTTGCTAGTCCTGCGTTTCCCCGCTGTTCACAGCTAAGGCGATTCTTGGATTAAGACGCGCTGTCACAGGAGTTTTGGAATTAAAATCAAACCACAAGCGCGACCTACTTACGGCACTGTTGTACGAGACTTGACAGTAAGAATTGAATTTGTACAATGAGCAGATGGTGGATTGAATTGATAGGGCATCGCCTGCGGAAGATTGTGTGAGCCTATGTCAGTTTACAGCATTCCATGTTGTTGGACAAGGAGGAAGCGTCCGAGCCATGGTGATTGCACGACCTCGAAGCTACACGACATGAAACGAGCTAATGCGTTAACGCCGTGGCAAGGTCAACTCACTGTCCCTTCGACCCTTCCTAAACTGTCAGTATTAAAGCCTCGCCATCTGTGTCGTCCGGTCAATCTAACTTGGCATCTTCTGACAATGGTGGGTTTCTGCATTTCATTTAACTTCCTCGTGCCTCTTTATGTTTAATGTTTCCCAGTTACTGCTTTCCTTGCCCTACCCGTCACCACAGTTTCTTTAAACCATTCCGTGCCACTGCCATTGGCATACTTTAGGAGTGTCGCAAAATCACTGACCTTCCGGTTGAATTGGGAATAAGAATATGCAAACTCCTTGATGGGGAGGATTTGGTGAATGCCTGCACTGCCATTCCCAAATGGCGACGAATACTGTCAAATCAACGATCAACTCAAGCGTTGCGTTGTTATATTAGTAAGTGGAGGTGGCTAGACAAGCATCTCTGTTGCCTCCTCTTTTTACAATCCTCACCAACTACCAAAGAGAACTTAGTTCCTGCTATCCAATATTATTTAAAGGAAATGGAACGCCTTCGATGGTATCCGTTTAAGCCAAGTGTATCCTGTTATATGCGTCATATCCGTTGTTGCCTCATATTCAGCAGTCACATATTTTATTACACCTCGCCCTGGGACTTACCAAGGCATGGTCCGCATCTTCTCGATATTATTAATAATTTGCACTACAACCATGCTCCCGATGCGATTAGACTTACTAGACCAATGTATTATGATGCGTACAAGAGAGGACTATTCATGGAAAGAAAATTGAACTTCGATTGCTGCGTATTCCTGATGGATTCAGAATTTCGTTTAAAAGATAAACTGCTGGAACGCCTCATCACCACCAGGCCGCATCAGGTATTAATCATAGCCATCCTACCAAGGAATTGGGACGTGGCGGTAAATGATATGGACGTCTTTGCAAGGTTCATTGCAAGTATGGAGAAATTTGCATATTGGCCACTTGCAACTACTGCGGTGCACTGGCGACTGTGTTGTGTCAAGCGACTGGATACCGGAGAGCTCAACGTGGAGGAGTGGCTTCAATTCGTTTATTATGATCTCCATTGTAAGACCATTTCAAATAGTCTGGGGGAAGGCTTCCCTCTTTTTCATCGTTAGACTCTTGGAATACCTCCCTTTTTCTTGCAAATACGTGCCCAAATACATTCCTTATTTCTTGGTTCACAGTAGGATTCCTTTCTCAGCAATATTCGTGCCTCTTAGACGACTTGTGGGGCTTACTTGCTCAAAGCTGCTCATTGCAGGGATTTTCCACCATTCTAATGCTGATCATTTACATTCATAGCTTACACATCACGATTTTCGGAAGGAGGACACAAAAACACGAGCATTATGCTTGAAGAGTTGAAGGGCGGAAACTTTGAGGCTCTGTGATCTGAATGTCGCCCTTCCTTGCCAAAGACGCAGCAGATTTAGGTCCAGCAGCTTAGTGTTTTTGCTTCCATGCCAAAAATAATAGATGTATGTGGGGTGCACACGTTTCGGATGAAACGATGCGATGGCAAGCAGCAAGAACACTAGCAAATCACAGCAAACCTGGCAGGGCTTTCGTTGGTGCGGCGTCTACTGTGCGAGGATCCTAATCATTTCTGTCCTTTTTTCCTGTTTTGGCAAACATTATACTTGTTCTTCTGCATCAGGGTGACAGCGTGTGGATAATTCGAAACAGTAGCAGCGCGATGGAATAAGCACTTCAAACATTGCATCAGAAACCATGCCTTCAGATGTTGATAAGCCACTTGCTCCACGCATCATTTTGCATTCGGTAGTACTAAAACTTTGCTGGAAGTATTGCCTTCCTTCCTTTCCAATGTCGTCAACGAATAGTTCGTCCTGCCAAATTGTGTGCATCCATCCTCAACGCTGTCTCGAATGCTACATTGGTGGGTGAAGAAGAGTATATTGCAGCGGATAAGAATTTCTGTCTCGACCCCTAATACACGGTATAAAAGCCTTACCTATGACAGATAAACCTCGCCTGCAGTTTACAGGAAATCCAAAGTTGTCAAACATCTATGAGAATGATATTTGAGGCTATTTGCCATACGCATGTGGAGATGCAACCAAGTATACACGCATTCCACGCATTTATCTCCATGTGGCTGTGCACTTGAGTGGAATAGTTCAGATGGTAAAGGTGATAAACTGTTAGTAAATTTTGCTGCCAAAACATTGCCCAAATACTGCTCTTACAAACGCAGCTTCGAATCAGGGCCAAAACTGCATTCCAGTTTAGCGTTGTGTTGTAGATCACCGCCAAATGCAACAAGAATGCCTTTCGGTTTGAGCAGACGTTGTAACAGAAATGGTCCAATCAATGTAATTTCACATGAGGCAGAAAGCAGTGGCCGCTGCGCTACCAAGCCATGGCAGCTTAGGCTAGGACTCATAACGATACTTTGCCGGTGATGTAAGCTGTCTTTTTCTGCCAGTTTTCGCCACTCGTCAACACGCTGCTCCTGTGCTTGGAGTAGAGGACAATCCTGATCATGTGGGCAGTTCAAGGTTTTCGTCATGTGAGGCAGTGGAAATCATCACTCTTCGTTATCACTTTCAGCTCCCTGTAGAGACCACTGACATCCAACCTCCCTCTCGTTAGAGCAATTGGTAAGATCCATTATGACTTGGGTAGTGTAATAATCTAACTATCTGATCTGTCTGAACTTGTTGGCGTTTCTCACGGCATTAGCGACACTCCCCCTTACCAGCTTGCTACCAACTTGGATATATGTATTTGCACACCTAATTAGTGGCTGCCAAAGTTCCTTAGCTTCTTTGTTGATGAAATAATAGGCTTCGATCAGAGGCCATTTGGTCCACTTATGGGTTTAGCTATAGCGTTGAAGATGGCTTTGCAAAACACGCAGACGCCTCCCCTGGGTAGCGAATGGGTTGTAGGACCTTTAATGTCTTGGGGGAGGAGACGAAACCTTTCACAAAATCCAAGGCGAAATTATGAGGCAAAGGTTCGCATTCCTACTCCATTGAGTCGCATTCCTCATTTCACCTCTGCTGCCATTTTTTGCTCTCAAGGAACTCACTCTGTCTGATAGCAAATCGTGTCAGAGTGGAAGGTAAACTTACGCAGTGTGTTCAGAGTGTTTGCAGAAATGACAGTGAACTGTTTCGTAGCAAGCTGGATGGAAGAAATGAAAGTTCGTGTAATTTGGGGCTGAAACATGGAGAGCGTTGGAATGAGACTGTTGGGCGTGATTGTGAATCGCGGATCTTGTGGCTCACAACCATAAGTAATCCCTCACCTTCCTTCGTTGAGATCTTAATCATCTTACAATGCAAATTGATATCCGTGCCATCGATCTTTTCCACCATCATATGTAGACTGAATTCCTGCCTAGTTTAATCTGCTTTGCTGTTGAGCACAACCAGTCTTATCTCATGCTGTTCAATCAAGCAGATAACTAAGCATGATGGTACTCCGTTCCCTCTTCTGTGCGCTAAAGTTCCAACAAAATTAGCGTTTGTATTCCGCTTGGTGAGTAGCTCAGTTCCATTTCTATTTCAAATGGCTCCCCCATTTTTGTTTTTACATGCGATTGACGCGGCCCACTGATTTTAGAATGCTGACCTCGTCCTTTTGCGTGTTTGTTGCAGGGGGGAGGGTTTCGCTGACCTCAAACCCTGTTCGGCGCGGCGTGTCACTGTCGTGGTTTCACGCCTTTACTACAATACATGTGTTCTACTACAGGACACCGAACAACTTTTAGTTCAAAACTATGCCAATTTGTTTGGTCACTTTGTTAAGCCTTATTGGGCGCCTAACAGTCGTATTCCCACAGATTGTCTGCGATGCATTCACTACTTACCTATTCCTCTCAATTCGACTTACTCAAAACGGATCCATAATTGCCTCTGCTAAGGTACACGGGAAGTCCAACTGTTTCTTTTTTGGCATTTAATTTCCAATTGTAAATTTAAAGCACATTTTTACGATAAATATTTCACTCCAGGTGAACTGCACTAGAAACTATCTAGCATGAACGTCACTGCGAACATAATACCAAAAGCTTATCGTTTGATCCATAGGTACTAACACAACTCAGACTCATTTATCCAACCTTTGCTTCAAACAGGATCTTCCATATATGACGCCTACAGGCTATTATTTCAAATTTAAACCAACTAAGCTGAATTATACAGGATACGCTTAACTTAATTTATTTGGTGTGTGTTACATTATCAGGCCTTGAATTGCATTATTGATGCCTTTGGTGTTGAACCTAAGGGATGCGGAGCACAGTGCTTTCCACAAGCGTTTCAGTCGAACGAACTCAGTCCATGGCAAAGGGAACTGTGGCCAAAAAGCACTGTGTTCCCAAAGAGGTTGGTAGACAACCATAGTCGCAATTGAGTGCACGAAGCAGTGTCTGGAGTTAGATGGTACTGCGAGTTGAGAGAGGTGGCAAATCAGTGTGCATCTCTTTGCAGAGTACACTGAATGTGGCACTTGCCAGTAATGGGAAATTTTTAGACCGAAAAATACCTTTGGATGATATCAGCGCCTTTGATGCCCTACCCGCGCCTGTTAGTGGAGGTGCCTCCTATGTTGCCTCTCAATCCACTACCCTGTCAGCCATTTTCATCTACAGTCTGATAGAAAATGGTTGTCTTTCATACGCCAATGCAGCAGCTAGCAAATCTGCCATGGAATCCGCGAGGACGGAAGAAGTACCACATTTTGCGAATCGCGTCATGGCAGATTGTTACTTTGAGGAAGTGGGCATTACTACGCATTCTTTTCTACATTCCTCTCTGTCAATTCATGCCGGCATGTCAGCCGCATGCACCCAAATTACGTTACTTGCTCAAAAAGTTTAGCTCTGGCTCAGAGCTAAGATGCTGCCTACGAGGAGGCATCAACAATGCAATGGGCTAATGGGGTAAAGAGCCAACCTTTTCCACTCCATTTGCCTGCAGTGGTATAAGTAGTGTTGAGGCCAAAGGTCCAAACTGGTCAGATACCTGGGGCATGCGAACATCAACCAACACTAAGTCTGCAAAGGACTTATCGTTTTCCATGAATCGCAGCTAAGTCTTTCTCTACCTGGAGTTTTTCTAATTTTAGCGAATGCAGATCGCACTTCCCCATGGAAGGGGAACAGCTATTAATGGAAGACTGCATGAAATCATAAATGCTTTTCATCCAAACGTTCTGACTTCATTTATCAAAAGATATTAACAGCCTAGCATTCTACTCAATTATCACGGTATTTAGGTCCGAACCACACGCTACACCTAGATTAATCACTAGCTTTTGGCAAATTCGGTCAATGCAGACATTTTGCTCTGACTTAAATCATAAAATCAACCATGAAAGAAGCATAAGGATATTCACGCCTTGGCACTGTGTTTGGGCAGTTTTTCAGGTCGATACCATTATCCAGCGGTCAAAGACCAAACTAGTTGTTTGAACAGTAGACATCGCAAACAGACAAAGCCGGGCCAAATAAAGCGTTCTCAGATGGCATTTTATAAATTCTCGAATCCGAACCCTTCAATTTCAGCACACAATGCCAAATAAGTGGGGCGGAACCCGCTATGAATGTCTGATCAAACGAGGCGCAGCATGCTTGCACTGGCCCATAAGCTTTAACAAACGTAGCCACCTTTGCTTCTGTTTAAGGCCGAATTAGGGGCAGTCAGGTGGGAAAGGCTGTCTAGTCGAGTATAGTGGTACAAAAACGGAAAACTACCTAAAGGCAAAAACCGAAGAGTGCAAAGTAGCACAATAGTATCTCCGAACTCTCCATGGTCCCACCTCCAGAACAGTAGACCAGTTGTTACATGCTGCAGAAAGATCGTACATTTACTGACTTCGCTGATTTTAGGACCGCGCATCAGGAATAGGTGACAAGATCCCTTTGAAATTTGCAGCGCAACACTTTCTTAGAGTGCCTACAGTTGTTTTCCATTGGTGCTTCAATTGGCATACTCAGATGCGAAGCGTTGAGTGCAAATGTTGTTTGATGATGCCTAACAACTTTCCGCAAATAATCGGAGCCCAAGCCAAACTACCCCCGTCCTGATGCTGCAAAAGCCATTTCAAAAAAGAGATCAGAGGCACTGCAACAAGAGAGCCAAGGGTACGATTCGGCATAAATAGGTGGGAACTTTTATTCCCTGCAAAGCACTTTCTAATCCTTCTACTCGTAGACCGCTTTGTCTCACCGGCGGGGATGAGGAGCATTCAAAAGTTGAGTTACATGGCCACCATCGACGCGAGGACGTACGCGCATTCTCTTAAGCTTCGTCCCTGTGAAGGCGGTGAATGAAGGGTGGATGTTAGGATGACGAAGTGTAGCGTGCTTGCAACGTCGATAAACAAAAGACTGGTAGTTACAAGCCAACGAGTCGACTTGGATGTGGTGAATCTGAGTGCTAGCGAAGTAAAGTAGCGAACTTTAACATAAACGTCTTCATTTGTCAACGAGAATACTTGGGTCGGGTGTATGACGCACATACAAAGACGCAGTCAGCATTCATGCATCCCAGCACCATAAAAACAAATGCCATCGCTACTGTCAACACTAAGCTGGGTGGGTGTGGTCTATCTTCGGCAACCACTTGAGTTTTGTATTATGCTGGTATACAGCTATAAACTAAAGTAATACTGGGCATAAAGCACGCATAAACATTCGCTAGGGAGCAGTGAATGCTATAAATGGTATCATTTAACACGTGACACATCATTCACATCTCCGCCAGCTAAATGGGATCCTGATGACAGGTAAGTCTGCATGGAAAAATGGAACACGTATAAAACTCCATCCTCAAAGCAATGGGCTCATGTCCCTGTTAGCACTGTCCTCATTCCTTATTGCAGAACCAAGCGGGACACATTTTCAATCCAGTGGAAACACGAGGATGACTTAGTGGCGTTGCTGCGAATTAGCTACATTAGTACGCGCAAAGTCGATCACTACAAAGGTTATTTTGCGGATGCTGCTCTTACAGCTGACTTGTAATAAAGCAATAATTTTTGTCACGAATTCCGCCAAAATAGTCCATCGATTCTGTGACTACCTCCACCCTCTTTCTCTTCTCCTGCTTGCGTCGATTAAACTCATTTGCCATTTTAATTTCCTTGGAATGCAGTAAAATACAATAGCACGTGGCTTGTGGATGTGAGTGAATGTGAGCATGCGCTGTTGAATTTGGGAGTTTACAGCATCAAAGAGTCGACCAGGGTGTCAGACCACAACTGCTGATAGTCAGGGGCCACGTCTGGTCCCATTTTTGATATTCGTGGCGAAAAAGCATCACGTAAAGTCCGAAAATCACGATTCAGGGTGTTACGAGTCGCAAGATGAACGCGTGATTAAAACTAGGTGACATGACAAGACACAATGTGCGGACATTGTGGTAAGGTGAGTCGAATTCCTCCCCCGGAGTGCATAATATGTAGCACTTCTAATCCCTGCCATGCAGGCTATTTATGCACACATCCCTCGGAAGTGGCAGGCGTCGTTTGTCTCAAATCGCCTCTGGTTATTTCTTTGCTTCTATTACTCCACATTCACTACCCTCCCATTTTCACCACATTTCATTTAGCTGGTTTCTGCACTGCCTACGATGACGCGCTTTTCTAACACTGGAGAAGGCAAGACCTTCAACAAAATCCAACGTAAAATTGTGCATTAAAGAGTCACATTCTAACTCCAATTTAGACGCATTCTCAATTCCTCCTCTCTGCTGCCATTTCCCACCCTTCTAACAACCCATCCTCTTAGATAGTAACACTGTGCTATTCTTTAATTAAAGGGTCTGGAACGCTTCGGAGTCGCAGTTGCCACGCATGCATAGCAGTCGTAGTACATATTAGTCGCGTTTTCCGTGCTCAAGCGCAGTCAATTGATGGAATCTATCTGATATGGAGGCGCTTTAGTGAAGCGTTGGGGTAAAGCGTGTAATAAATTGAGCAGAAATAGGGTCTTTTACACAGCAAGGCGAAACATGGTAGGCTAGGATGAGAAATGAAACAGTAGTCGATGGTTTTTGGGAAAAAGAATGAACCAGAACGGGTTAAATTTTTCGGCGGTTTCAATGTGCCTGAGCATTGGCTTGTGAGGGGAACCGAATTGACAAAATCCATCGCCAGTTAGGAATGGCGGAACAGGCCTTCACCAAATCCTCCGTATGAAGGAATTCGCAAATTCTAAGTGCCAATTCCGGTGGGAGGTCGGTGATTAGAAGTCGCCTCTAAAGTGTAACAAAGTAAGCTAACGTTGGTGACATCAGGACGTGATGTTGGTTGAGCAAGCAATGAAATGAATGATAGGAAGAAAGGAAAAAGTAAACAGAGGCTACTGAAACCTACCATCTTGGATTGGTGGTAGAGCAGGTTGACTGTGTGGCAGAGGTGACGAGGGAAGGCGGGAGGGGAATTGGAGTGACCTCAAAATAGTGTTAGCACATTGGATCGTTTTGTGTCGTCGTATGTCAAAGTCACGCGACCAACTCACCACTACCGATTGTGCCTTGTCGCCCACTGACTCAGAATGTTTACTGAAGGGGGAAGCTTCGCAGACCTCAAATCATGTTCAGCGCGACGTGTTATTGTCGTGGTTTGAAAGCTTTACCACACTGCAGATGTTTTACTCCAGGACACCAAATCATTTTTAGCTCAGGGCTGTGTCAATTTTTGGCTAGACTATCATTTCAAAACAGCAATAATTAATGAGATATGTGTTAGGGAATTAGGAGCGGAAGGTTTGCAGGGCATAGAAGGACGTCAAATTCTTCGATGTGATAAATAGCGCATGCAGTCATGGGAAAGATTGCGATGGCGTCAGTGTGTGGAGACAAATCAGACTTTGGTTGAGGCCAAGCATATTTGGTAAAACAGAAGTCGTTCTCCTAACTACTGTGACGCTCATGCACACCTGTTTCACAGTTAGCACAGTGAATGTGATGTCTTGTCCGTGTTTGGGCCGATAAAAGGGACGGACACCAGTTGGGTCATGCTAGGCTGGTTCCCGCACGAGTATGGCGCTAGGGCATCCCAAATAAGATAGGCAGGTTAGTACCATCAAGGTGTGCAGTAGTACTCCGCCCGCAGACGACAACCCTATTCTTTGAGCTCAGAGGGGCGCAAAGTCGCCAACCTACAACTGCCCTTCATTCGAAGAATTTAACTTAAGCTATTCGATTTTGACAATACTTGTGAACACACAACCCTTCATAATTTGCAATAGATTCCAAGTGTCAGATGTGCGATATCTTAATCACTGGTTCCTTTGACAGTGCTGTTGTCAAGTGCAGTACTTACAAGTAAAAGCAACCATAGTAGCGGCCTGCACTTGGGCAGGTAACTTCGGATTCGTCAAATTACTTTCTGCCGTACAAGGAATTCCTACTTCAGGCATGCAGAATTGTGGCAAAAACTGCTTCGTCAAGGAGAAAGATGGAGCGGCTCCAGCCATCCTCCATCATGGCACGCCAGAGGTGCCACTGTAAATTCTCGCACATGTGATGAACTTATGTTAACTAAACATACCCACATTTTCGCCCTTTTTTCTTAGCACTTCTCTTGGCATTAGACCTAGCACTGCCTTGTCTATCATCAACTTTTAATCCACCTGTCCACTTACATGTCAGATCTATGCCTAACACTGCAAAGGTGGCCAAGACACATGTTTTGCTAATCCTATTCAGCCTGATGTATATATTTTGCTTGATGCAATGTCGAATGGACGATGATGTGCTTATTTCCTGCCATTCTCATTGCTCAGGCAGGCTTCGCTGGCGTCAGCATCCTGCATATATGCTGGTAAGCTGCCATTTACGAGGGGGAGAGAGGGAGATGAAGTGAGAAGACACCTTCCATTCACCGTACTAGTCATATCAGTGTTTGATATTTCCCCAACTTTGGGTCCTTTCTGGTTACCCTCGGATGTCTACGCTGCGTATGTATTCCCCTGACCAGGACTTCACTGCTTGCAAGGCTATTATTTAAAATTCAAATAATAAAGGTGGTGATAGACAGTTTCAATTTGTGGTTTCCAAAATGAAAATGAGTCTTGGGATTATTCAGACGATGCAGCCCATACCGCCGGTTGAGGTAACTCGACAGAAAAGGTACACAAAGACTGTCGAGACATGATCATGCAACTGAAGTGCGAGAGAGGATGAGACGAAGGCATATCAATCAACAGTTTAGAAAGAGGTGAACAGGGGATAGGGGCAACCAAAGTGCACTGATCAATCGGGTCAGCTATACCTTCCCTGGGGACTGCTTTTAATCTCTTGACAAGACTTCCACTACCCACTACCGACTTAGTGCTGAGAGCATTTAAAGTCAATCGACATGGTGCCCAGAGGTGAGGGTTAGGACTGGCGACGAACAGCTGGCTTTTTGAGTGCTGTAGCGTAGCCGGAAAAGATAAGGTGAGGAGGGTGAGGGGAGATTCCGACTTTTCCTACAGTGGTTGACAAGCTCTACAACTGTTGGGGCGCATTTTGCAGCAGCGGCAACAGCGATGGATACTGGAAACACTTCTTACGAGGGCAATTGGGGAGGGCAAGGTGAAAGCAAAAAGGGGTGGCGAGCAAAAGGGTGGTAAAAGAGGTGTTTGTTTTTGAAATTCCTTTAAATTAAGTACTTACGACTCACGAGAATTCAGCAGTTGTGAGAGGTCCAAGAAGACTGTAGGCTGGTGGATGGTGTATGCATTCCGAGGACGCACCTTATACACCCACTAAGGCGAAATAGAGGCAAAGGCGGATCGAGATGGAGGTAGTACTGAGTTGGACAGATGGATCGGAAGATTGGCAGGTGGGCTGGTTGATTGGTCAATCGGTCTGTAGATAAGTGATTAGATAGGCGGATAGGTACGCAGTTCATGGAGAGGGAGGGAAAGAAAAAGGGATTCCTCTAACAACAGAGCAGGTGAGGCAGTCACCGGTGACAGTCAATCAGCGGAGCACAGTAACACGCTCAGACAACCAAGCCACGGAGGAGGACACTGGAAAGGGAATGGGCTTAACTGGAGTGCAACAGGTTTTCGCCACCAACTTAGAGCCATCAACTTGTGCAAATACAAACGGCCGAAACCCGCAGACGATTGAGGACATATCCATTCTATTGAAGCAGGCAAACTTCTAACGACAAAGTGTGCTGAAGAGGTGGGACTACATGTGCAATGTCGTGTTGCTGCAAATAAAAGATGGGAGTGCATTAGCAGTAGCATCTTGAGCGATTGCCAGCATAGAAGTAGAGCGACGTCAAAGCCTCGCTAGAAGAGTCGAATCCCGTGGCGGCTTGACAGTGCCAGTGCAAAGTCCGCAGAAGGACGTCGAAGACACATCCGCAACCGAAGAGGATTGCAGAAGTCCTGGCCCTAATATGACGTAGCAACCAGGAGGAGGACGTTTGCACAGAAAATTGTTGTTTCAAACTTTAGCAGTTTTGTTCCCGTCACCTATACTTTGCAGTCTTGATGTAAGGATTTTCTAACTGAATGGCAAAGTGTTCCCCTAGATTTAATTTTTTTTACGTGCGTTGTAACATTTTGCCTTAAACGACTTGCTTTGTTGGGAACCAAGTTGACAGCATGCTCCCATGTAGGTCTGATCACACCCGTTTCTCGTCGATCAATCTTCCATGGTCAAAAGAACAAATAATTAAGGCATTCATTGCTTTAGAACAGATCATTATTGTTTGCCAACCAACCGGCAGCCTGAATGGAACGTAAGAATGGGACTGAGTACACTGACACAGCAAATACGATTGTCTGGGTTGTGTCGCATCTCTCGTGCACTTAGAGTTACGCAAATGCTCAGCACGGATGCACATAAAAGTTACTGTCTACCAAATTCATTTAAAGGCAACACTTAATCCGCTTACAGGCTTTGATTAAAGTGTGGGCTTGAGCAACTGAATCTGATGAAGGTTCGTGTTATCATATCGTCCTTAAGATCTTTGCGTCAAAAGGGACGATTGCGTCAAGTGGTGATGATGGCTGTGAAAGTAGGTCTTGAGTTTTGTCACAATCAGAGGCAGTGTCTGGAGGTGCTTCTAAGTCTCACCAGTAAGGCCAGCAAGGTCGCCGCGTGTTTGGTCAGCCAAGGTGCCAGTGAGGCAGTAGGCAAACTGTCTCCCTCTATTAGTACATCCAGTTAGGCGTAGTTCTCGTGAATGGTGGCGGTGTGATGCAACTGCACCCTAATTTCTTTCTTTCCACCCAAATTTATTTATGCTCTTGCCTTGTACACCTATAGACATTGCTTCATTACAAACAGGTGAGCAGAGGCTGCACACTGAGTTACTTATATGATTTGGAAAGGACTTCCAACTGGAGCCTGGCATGGATGGATTCAATTGAATGCCTTTTTCAATGCATGAAACCCATCGAATCGTGACTACTTGCAAAGCTGCCTCATTCTGAGGTTGCAACACTTAGAGAAGCTTTTCGCTTTTATCCACATCTACTAAATCTCTTAGTAAAGGCGTGAACTGTTAGCAGAACTGGGGATGATAAAGTAATCTCTCACCACCTCAACCTGGAATAATTCGCTTCCTCTCTAAGAAGACGATACAAAACTGGAACTGACTGTTTGCAGGCCCTTCGTTCAGCAGCAACCAGCTTCTTAAGCATTTAGCCTTACGTTCTTACACTGTACAGATGCTACCTAGTTACTTATTATGATTCCATTCCCATTCTTTACGATCAGTGCTTACTAGTTGATCGACCTGCACTTGGTAGGGAGTGTTGACAGTAATGTGTCTGTTGGAAGACGAAGAATGCAGATGGATACTACAGCCAACCGCATAAAACAAACTACTCTTCATTTTTAAATATCGTGCACGTCGCTGCACGAGTTCACTATACCACATCATTCATCACAACGCAGTCAGAGCTGTAAGAGCAGCATCCGCAAAATAACCTTTGTAGTGATCGACTTTGCGCGTACTAATGTAGCTAATTCGCAGCAACGCCACTAAGTCATCCTCGTGTTTCCACTGGATTGAAAATGTGTCCCGCTTGGTTCTGCAATAAGGAATGAGGACAGTGCTAACAGGGACATGAGCCCATTGCTTTGAGGATGGAGTTTTATACGTGTTCCATTTTTCCATGCAGACTTACCTGTCATCAGGATCCCATTTAGCTGGCGGAGATGTGAATGATGTGTCACGTGTTAAATGATACCATTTATAGCATTCACTGCTCCCTAGCGAATGTTTATGCGTGCTTTATGCCCAGTATTACTTTAGTTTATAGCTGTATACCAGCATAATACAAAACTCAAGTGGTTGCCGAAGATAGACCACACCCACCCAGCTTAGTGTTGACAGTAGCGATGGCATTTGTTTTTATGGTGCTGGGATGCATGAATGCTGACTGCGTCTTTGTATGTGCGTCATACACCCGACCCAAGTATTCTCGTTGACAAATGAAGACGTTTATGTTAAAGTTCGCTACTTTACTTCGCTAGCACTCAGATTCACCACATCCAAGTCGACTCGTTGGCTTGTAACTACCAGTCTTTTGTTTATCGACGTTGCAAGCACGCTACACTTCGTCATCCTAACATCCACCCTTCATTCACCGCCTTCACAGGGACGAAGCTTAAGAGAATGCGCGTACGTCCTCGCGTCGATGGTGGCCATGTAACTCAACTTTTGAATGCTCCTCATCCCCGCCGGTGAGACAAAGCGGTCTACGAGTAGAAGGATTAGAAAGTGCTTTGCAGGGAATAAAAGTTCCCACCTATTTATGCCGAATCGTACCCTTGGCTCTCTTGTTGCAGTGCCTCTGATCTCTTTTTTGAAATGGCTTTTGCAGCATCAGGACGGGGGTAGTTTGGCTTGGGCTCCGATTATTTGCGGAAAGTTGTTAGGCATCATCAAACAACATTTGCACTCAACGCTTCGCATCTGAGTATGCCAATTGAAGCACCAATGGAAAACAACTGTAGGCACTCTAAGAAAGTGTTGCGCTGCAAATTTCAAAGGGATCTTGTCACCTATTCCTGATGCGCGGTCCTAAAATCAGCGAAGTCAGTAAATGTACGATCTTTCTGCAGCATGTAACAACTGGTCTACTGTTCTGGAGGTGGGACCATGGAGAGTTCGGAGATACTATTGTGCTACTTTGCACTCTTCGGTTTTTGCCTTTAGGTAGTTTTCCGTTTTTGTACCACTATACTCGACTAGACAGCCTTTCCCACCTGACTGCCCCTAATTCGGCCTTAAACAGAAGCAAAGGTGGCTACGTTTGTTAAAGCTTATGGGCCAGTGCAAGCATGCTGCGCCTCGTTTGATCAGACATTCATAGCGGGTTCCGCCCCACTTATTTGGCATTGTGTGCTGAAATTGAAAGGGTTTGGATTCGAGAATTTATAAAATGCCATCTGAGAACGCTTTATTTGGCCCGGCTTTGTCTGTTTGCGATGTCTACTGTTCAAACAACTAGTTTGGTCTTTGACCGCTGGATAATGGTATCGACCTGAAAAACTGCCCAAACACAGTGCCAAGGCGTGAATATCCTTATGCTTCTTTCATGGTTGATTTTATGATTTAAGTCAGAGCAAAATGTCTGCATTGACCGAATTTGCCAAAAGCTAGTGATTAATCTAGGTGTAGCGTGTGGTTCGGACCTAAATACCGTGATAATTGAGTAGAATGCTAGGCTGTTAATATCTTTTGATAAATGAAGTCAGAACGTTTGGATGAAAAGCATTTATGATTTCATGCAGTCTTCCATTAATAGCTGTTCCCCTTCCATGGGGAAGTGCGATCTGCATTCGCTAAAATTAGAAAAACTCCAGGTAGAGAAAGACTTAGCTGCGATTCATGGAAAACGATAAGTCCTTTGCAGACTTAGTGTTGGTTGATGTTCGCATGCCCCAGGTATCTGACCAGTTTGGACCTTTGGCCTCAACACTACTTATACCACTGCAGGCAAATGGAGTGGAAAAGGTTGGCTCTTTACCCCATTAGCCCATTGCATTGTTGATGCCTCCTCGTAGGCAGCATCTTAGCTCTGAGCCAGAGCTAAACTTTTTGAGCAAGTAACGTAATTTGGGTGCATGCGGCTGACATGCCGGCATGAATTGACAGAGAGGAATGTAGAAAAGAATGCGTAGTAATGCCCACTTCCTCAAAGTAACAATCTGCCATGACGCGATTCGCAAAATGTGGTACTTCTTCCGTCCTCGCGGATTCCATGGCAGATTTGCTAGCTGCTGCATTGGCGTATGAAAGACAACCATTTTCTATCAGACTGTAGATGAAAATGGCTGACAGGGTAGTGGATTGAGAGGCAACATAGGAGGCACCTCCACTAACAGGCGCGGGTAGGGCATCAAAGGCGCTGATATCATCCAAAGGTATTTTTCGGTCTAAAAATTTCCCATTACTGGCAAGTGCCACATTCAGTGTACTCTGCAAAGAGATGCACACTGATTTGCCACCTCTCTCAACTCGCAGTACCATCTAACTCCAGACACTGCTTCGTGCACTCAATTGCGACTATGGTTGTCTACCAACCTCTTTGGGAACACAGTGCTTTTTGGCCACAGTTCCCTTTGCCATGGACTGAGTTCGTTCGACTGAAACGCTTGTGGAAAGCACTGTGCTCCGCATCCCTTAGGTTCAACACCAAAGGCATCAATAATGCAATTCAAGGCCTGATAATGTAACACACACCAAATAAATTAAGTTAAGCGTATCCTGTATAATTCAGCTTAGTTGGTTTAAATTTGAAATAATAGCCTGTAGGCGTCATATATGGAAGATCCTGTTTGAAGCAAAGGTTGGATAAATGAGTCTGAGTTGTGTTAGTACCTATGGATCAAACGATAAGCTTTTGGTATTATGTTCGCAGTGACGTTCATGCTAGATAGTTTCTAGTGCAGTTCACCTGGAGTGAAATATTTATCGTAAAAATGTGCTTTAAATTTACAATTGGAAATTAAATGCCAAAAAAGAAACAGTTGGACTTCCCGTGTACCTTAGCAGAGGCAATTATGGATCCGTTTTGAGTAAGTCGAATTGAGAGGAATAGGTAAGTAGTGAATGCATCGCAGACAATCTGTGGGAATACGACTGTTAGGCGCCCAATAAGGCTTAACAAAGTGACCAAACAAATTGGCATAGTTTTGAACTAAAAGTTGTTCGGTGTCCTGTAGTAGAACACATGTATTGTAGTAAAGGCGTGAAACCACGACAGTGACACGCCGCGCCGAACAGGGTTTGAGGTCAGCGAAACCCTCCCCCCTGCAACAAACACGCAAAAGGACGAGGTCAGCATTCTAAAATCAGTGGGCCGCGTCAATCGCATGTAAAAACAAAAATGGGGGAGCCATTTGAAATAGAAATGGAACTGAGCTACTCACCAAGCGGAATACAAACGCTAATTTTGTTGGAACTTTAGCGCACAGAAGAGGGAACGGAGTACCATCATGCTTAGTTATCTGCTTGATTGAACAGCATGAGATAAGACTGGTTGTGCTCAACAGCAAAGCAGATTAAACTAGGCAGGAATTCAGTCTACATATGATGGTGGAAAAGATCGATGGCACGGATATCAATTTGCATTGTAAGATGATTAAGATCTCAACGAAGGAAGGTGAGGGATTACTTATGGTTGTGAGCCACAAGATCCGCGATTCACAATCACGCCCAACAGTCTCATTCCAACGCTCTCCATGTTTCAGCCCCAAATTACACGAACTTTCATTTCTTCCATCCAGCTTGCTACGAAACAGTTCACTGTCATTTCTGCAAACACTCTGAACACACTGCGTAAGTTTACCTTCCACTCTGACACGATTTGCTATCAGACAGAGTGAGTTCCTTGAGAGCAAAAAATGGCAGCAGAGGTGAAATGAGGAATGCGACTCAATGGAGTAGGAATGCGAACCTTTGCCTCATAATTTCGCCTTGGATTTTGTGAAAGGTTTCGTCTCCTCCCCCCAAGACATTAAAGGTCCTACAACCCATTCGCTACCCAGGGGAGGCGTCTGCGTGTTTTGCAAAGCCATCTTCAACGCTATAGCTAAACCCATAAGTGGACCAAATGGCCTCTGATCGAAGCCTATTATTTCATCAACAAAGAAGCTAAGGAACTTTGGCAGCCACTAATTAGGTGTGCAAATACATATATCCAAGTTGGTAGCAAGCTGGTAAGGGGGAGTGTCGCTAATGCCGTGAGAAACGCCAACAAGTTCAGACAGATCAGATAGTTAGATTATTACACTACCCAAGTCATAATGGATCTTACCAATTGCTCTAACGAGAGGGAGGTTGGATGTCAGTGGTCTCTACAGGGAGCTGAAAGTGATAACGAAGAGTGATGATTTCCACTGCCTCACATGACGAAAACCTTGAACTGCCCACATGATCAGGATTGTCCTCTACTCCAAGCACAGGAGCAGCGTGTTGACGAGTGGCGAAAACTGGCAGAAAAAGACAGCTTACATCACCGGCAAAGTATCGTTATGAGTCCTAGCCTAAGCTGCCATGGCTTGGTAGCGCAGCGGCCACTGCTTTCTGCCTCATGTGAAATTACATTGATTGGACCATTTCTGTTACAACGTCTGCTCAAACCGAAAGGCATTCTTGTTGCATTTGGCGGTGATCTACAACACAACGCTAAACTGGAATGCAGTTTTGGCCCTGATTCGAAGCTGCGTTTGTAAGAGCAGTATTTGGGCAATGTTTTGGCAGCAAAATTTACTAACAGTTTATCACCTTTACCATCTGAACTATTCCACTCAAGTGCACAGCCACATGGAGATAAATGCGTGGAATGCGTGTATACTTGGTTGCATCTCCACATGCGTATGGCAAATAGCCTCAAATATCATTCTCATAGATGTTTGACAACTTTGGATTTCCTGTAAACTGCAGGCGAGGTTTATCTGTCATAGGTAAGGCTTTTATACCGTGTATTAGGGGTCGAGACAGAAATTCTTATCCGCTGCAATATACTCTTCTTCACCCACCAATGTAGCATTCGAGACAGCGTTGAGGATGGATGCACACAATTTGGCAGGACGAACTATTCGTTGACGACATTGGAAAGGAAGGAAGGCAATACTTCCAGCAAAGTTTTAGTACTACCGAATGCAAAATGATGCGTGGAGCAAGTGGCTTATCAACATCTGAAGGCATGGTTTCTGATGCAATGTTTGAAGTGCTTATTCCATCGCGCTGCTACTGTTTCGAATTATCCACACGCTGTCACCCTGATGCAGAAGAACAAGTATAATGTTTGCCAAAACAGGAAAAAAGGACAGAAATGATTAGGATCCTCGCACAGTAGACGCCGCACCAACGAAAGCCCTGCCAGGTTTGCTGTGATTTGCTAGTGTTCTTGCTGCTTGCCATCGCATCGTTTCATCCGAAACGTGTGCACCCCACATACATCTATTATTTTTGGCATGGAAGCAAAAACACTAAGCTGCTGGACCTAAATCTGCTGCGTCTTTGGCAAGGAAGGGCGACATTCAGATCACAGAGCCTCAAAGTTTCCGCCCTTCAACTCTTCAAGCATAATGCTCGTGTTTTTGTGTCCTCCTTCCGAAAATCGTGATGTGTAAGCTATGAATGTAAATGATCAGCATTAGAATGGTGGAAAATCCCTGCAATGAGCAGCTTTGAGCAAGTAAGCCCCACAAGTCGTCTAAGAGGCACGAATATTGCTGAGAAAGGAATCCTACTGTGAACCAAGAAATAAGGAATGTATTTGGGCACGTATTTGCAAGAAAAAGGGAGGTATTCCAAGAGTCTAACGATGAAAAAGAGGGAAGCCTTCCCCCAGACTATTTGAAATGGTCTTACAATGGAGATCATAATAAACGAATTGAAGCCACTCCTCCACGTTGAGCTCTCTGGTATCCAGTCGCTTGACACAACACAGTCGCCAGTGCACCGCAGTAGTTGCAAGTGGCCAATATGCAAATTTCTCCATACTTGCAATGAACCTTGCAAAGACGTCCATATCATTTACCGCCACGTCCCAATTCCTTGGTAGGATGGCTATGATTAATACCTGATGCGGCCTGGTGGTGATGAGGCGTTCCAGCAGTTTATCTTTTAAACGAAATTCTGAATCCATCAGGAATACGCAGCAATCGAAGTTCAATTTTCTTTCCATGAATAGTCCTCTCTTGTACGCATCATAATACATTGGTCTAGTAAGTCTAATCGCATCGGGAGCATGGTTGTAGTGCAAATTATTAATAATATCGAGAAGATGCGGACCATGCCTTGGTAAGTCCCAGGGCGAGGTGTAATAAAATATGTGACTGCTGAATATGAGGCAACAACGGATATGACGCATATAACAGGATACACTTGGCTTAAACGGATACCATCGAAGGCGTTCCATTTCCTTTAAATAATATTGGATAGCAGGAACTAAGTTCTCTTTGGTAGTTGGTGAGGATTGTAAAAAGAGGAGGCAACAGAGATGCTTGTCTAGCCACCTCCACTTACTAATATAACAACGCAACGCTTGAGTTGATCGTTGATTTGACAGTATTCGTCGCCATTTGGGAATGGCAGTGCAGGCATTCACCAAATCCTCCCCATCAAGGAGTTTGCATATTCTTATTCCCAATTCAACCGGAAGGTCAGTGATTTTGCGACACTCCTAAAGTATGCCAATGGCAGTGGCACGGAATGGTTTAAAGAAACTGTGGTGACGGGTAGGGCAAGGAAAGCAGTAACTGGGAAACATTAAACATAAAGAGGCACGAGGAAGTTAAATGAAATGCAGAAACCCACCATTGTCAGAAGATGCCAAGTTAGATTGACCGGACGACACAGATGGCGAGGCTTTAATACTGACAGTTTAGGAAGGGTCGAAGGGACAGTGAGTTGACCTTGCCACGGCGTTAACGCATTAGCTCGTTTCATGTCGTGTAGCTTCGAGGTCGTGCAATCACCATGGCTCGGACGCTTCCTCCTTGTCCAACAACATGGAATGCTGTAAACTGACATAGGCTCACACAATCTTCCGCAGGCGATGCCCTATCAATTCAATCCACCATCTGCTCATTGTACAAATTCAATTCTTACTGTCAAGTCTCGTACAACAGTGCCGTAAGTAGGTCGCGCTTGTGGTTTGATTTTAATTCCAAAACTCCTGTGACAGCGCGTCTTAATCCAAGAATCGCCTTAGCTGTGAACAGCGGGGAAACGCAGGACTAGCAAGGAAACCCAATTAATGCCTTTCCTTTACGCTTAGCCAGTGTGCGCAAGCAAGGACCTAACAGAGCTCCACCCATTTGTGTTTTTTAGTGTTGCTGTGTGACAGCCTGAACAGATGTTGACAGGGCTGCATCAAATTGTGACCTGGACCAAATTCAGATGCATATGTTGGGCTAGAATTGGCCAAAATTATGTCAAATGCCTGCTCTAATGGGGGTAAAGTGTGCTGGTCAGTAGGTCGGTTTGTCGGTCTTTTGGCAGAGTAGGAGAACAAAATATGGGCTCGCTTGCATGCTAGATTTAACTACTTTGATAACAACTGCCTGCCTTGATATGAGATAAAGTGGACGTTGTCTACTAGTGGGAGTCTGTGCACCGGTCAGTCGGCAGGTCGGTCGGTCTTATAGGGGAGAAGGAGAATGGAGTTCATGGGCTCTCCTCTATGCACATACCCTGTGTAACACGATTGCTCAGAATGGTCGCCTCGAAACTGACTTTCTTAGAATGGAAATTACAGTTTTATGAAGCAAATGGAAACTTGCTACCTCATTGCAAAAGGCGACACGTTCTTCGTAGACAGAATTCTGGCAACACTGCATTTGATGCCCCATCCTATCTTGCCACAATTTCACTTTCGGTTTCATCAGACATTTACTTGGACTTAAGAACCAAGGTTACGTGTGGAACCTGCTAAACAGCAGTGAAGCGGTGAAAATAGCAATGCAAGCATTGAGTCCAAAATGACCACTTGATGTAAATAGCTAACAAACTCATTAAACTGCTACTACAAATGGGTCGGTAATAATAGCATCTAGCTATGAAGAATTGTGTCATTCTACACAACAGTACTCTTCGCAATCTGTTTTCCTTATTCTAGAGGTATTAGCGCAGAAGTTCAAAGTTAAGTAATCATCATAGATGTTGCTTTGAAATCATGTTTACTCTAGCTGCGGCAGTCGTGTTGGGAAGATAGCACACAGCGTCCAAAATTACGTAACCCGCGCCATTCAAGCGAGGCGACATTACACGACTCAGCGTGTTGGCCTCGGGTTAGTGTCAGTTTAATCTTCCTTCCGACTGCGTTTGTAAGAGCAGTATTTGGGTAATGTTTTGGCAGCAAAATTTACTAACAGTTTATCACCTTTTTCATCTAAACTATTCCACTCAAGCGCACAGCCACATTGGGATAAATGTGTGGAATGCGTGTTCACTTGGTTAGCATCTCAAAAAATTCCGTCACGAATTAACTTTCGTCTTTTGGAGTAAACCACATTATTTCGTCCAATCACACTGATCCTTGGATCTTTTATGCCATCTATTGACAGTAGACAAGCGCTGTTTAACTTGTGCGAATAGAAAGCCTACCCATTACAATGAATGAATTGATCAAAATGAGAGGGGATGTCATGAAACGACATGCATTGTTTTATTTTTCATGGGTTACATTAGACCCTTTGCTTAAGATAACATTTCCTACTTTCACTCCTCTTTTTCAATGTTTGCTAGTATCAGAAGTCACACTAATCGTCTGCGACAAACAGTGCACTTAGTTATTTTTAATACGTGCTCATGCTAGCCACAAAGTAAAATTGTGCTAATTAGTTTCCAGTTACCTGTTTGAATTCGCAGAAAATGTCCTAAGCGATGCATGCTAGAATCTGCGTTGTAACTACATGATCGACACCACATTTTGAGCGGCGTTAAAAAAATACAGCAGTTTGTACAATTTTCTAATGCACAAGGGAATTTTAACCATAAGGAAAAATTTTATCAAAGGCGAGCTTCCTTTTGGCGTCGCAACAACTCAAGAATCTTAGAGAACTAGATTTGCTTCCATTTAAACTGCAAACGGCACTTAACTGTCTTG
The DNA here is from genome assembly GCA_001923025.3 of Taenia multiceps. Classification (NCBI taxonomy): domain Eukaryota; kingdom Metazoa; phylum Platyhelminthes; class Cestoda; order Cyclophyllidea; family Taeniidae; genus Taenia; species Taenia multiceps. The sequence continues at coordinate 5,034,339 of CM010314.1, forward strand.
TGGCATATTTATATAAACGCAGAAACCTCTTCAGAAAGCGAAGTCTGCGATTTTATGAAGAGACTTTGCTGTCCTTGAATCAAATTTTAAGGAATGCACAATAAAGCATTACGGAATGCTACTAAGGTCTAAAAATGCATGCTGTGAGGCTGAAAACATCCAATGTTCACGTTTCAACCTTTGGATGTTATGTTCTTGTGCACAAGTGAGTTCACTCTAGTAATCTCAAAATCTCTTACAGCAGTCAAATCAGAACGCGCATTTGATGTAGCACTATTGTTTTTAGAGTTCCAGCACATGCTTGACCCATTCATGCACTCTTAAATGAACTATCACACACAGTTATAAACAGTGGCAGCTTGTCTTGAGCCGTTTTCGTTACCTCTACAAAGCCATTTTATCTGCAGCAAGTGGTGCAACTCAAGTCCGTCTTCTCCTTGAGGCATGATGTATTGCTGCCAAACAGTCAAAAATTCACCTTAAAAGTTGTGCTTAGTCAAATGCAACTTACTGTTAAATGTAGATTTTATAACATTTGTGGGACTGAATGAGCACCCGAGAAGCGGATATCGAAAACATGAACTGCAGATATCATCGGCAAATGACGCCTTCATTACTAGTAAAGTGTTTTTTTTGTGCTTTCATGTGCTCGTTGGCTTGGCTTCAGCAATAAGACCAACCAATTTGGCAGTTAGATTGTAGAAATGATAATCACTGTGCATGATAGAAATGCATGGACTCAGGGCTGGTACTTTTAGGCACTTTTACAAGACACTACTTTTGGTATTTTACTGTAGCTGAAATTTGAGCTTGGAAATGCTGAGCTTTATGCAAAATTACTTAGGAGTAGGGGACACTGGTGCCAGTTGGTGGCAGTCAGATTAATGTAACATCATAATCTGAGAGGTTGTAGCCATATTTGTAACAGGCTAACAAGTTGGTAGGTGGAAGTCACCTGGTTCTGCCATCCTAATTACTGTAACCTTTTGGATTCTTGTATGTGCCCCCCTTATTTGAAGCCATCTACAAGGCTGCATGGCATCATGCATTTTACTGAATCCCAAAGCACCTGAAATGACAAATCACTGCTAACTGTAAGCAACTGAAGCAGGAATATTTTGTAAGCTGGGTGTGAATTGGCAATTGAAACGTGCAACACAAGTAGGCAAGGAATCGTTGGGTAGAAATAATCAAAACAATGGGAAATCAGTTCGAGTAGCTTTGTAGCAAATAGATTCTCCTTAGTAAGAGTGTTTTAACCTGAGTAGGTAAGGCCTATCAAAGCCCTGTGCGCCAACGCAAAACGAGTTTGCGAGACATCTGCCGAAAGCCACGGCAAAATGTGTAGTTTGCCAGTAGTATTTTGTCGAACGAAATGCGACACAACTTCCCAGTGCTGGTGGAAAAATCTGCAGCATTTGCAGATAAAGCTTCAAAGAGAGAGTCTTGGCACTATCCAGAGGCAGCCGATCCATTGCACCAGACATTGTGATGAGGAGCATCATATGCTATTTAAAAATTCAAAACATATTTAAATGCTATTTAGCTCGTCAATAGTGCAAAAGCGACTATGAAATATTGAAGGCTATTGTCAAGTCGCAGGTGGATTGGAGGGTGTAATACTCTGGTGGATGGACCAACTGTTGGCTACGACCACATACATTTGTAATGGAAAACATTGAAGTCCCATTAACCTTATTTGCATAGTGCCTAGTTTTAGCAAATTTTTTAATTCCATTCAGCCCAAAAAACAGATAATAGCCTACCGGTAAGTTTATTGTAATCAACAACCGCAAGGTAGGATAATTTTTTGCAGAATTGGTAAGCTGGAATATTGTGAGCCTGATGGGTTAGCATCGCAGCAAAAGAAAGCACTAAAATACACTAGATTTAATGCTCCACCTACAAACAATGTAAGTGAAGCTGTACAATATGTAATTCGCATTTATCTGAGTGTTACCTTTAAGTGATAAGTGGTTACACAGCACCAAGTTAACTATGGGACATGTCATGTTCTAAGCGAAATTTCGGTTGGCATTTCGCATCGCGTTATGTGTTTGCCGATGCAGATTTTCTCTATTCTGGCTGCAAATCTTTGCAGGTCTAACCATCAACTAGGGTTATTTTGCCTCAAATTTTTGACTATATTTTTCATCTCTTGTTGTCTTTACTCCTAACTTTCTTTTTTTAATGTTTTGCTTTATGTGAAGTATTAGTAAAGCTAAAATCCTATTTACTCATACAATCCCTAAACATCCTTTGCAAAATCCGAGGACAAAGCAATACTGTTCACAAAATCAACCAGCAAATGCTTTTGACAGCTCCAAGCTTTTCACTGTGTCTTCAATTTGCGAACACAAGAAAGAAGTGGTCGTTAATTAGTTCACTCGTCCATCTATTCGAAGACTGATTGTACATAATCCACAACATTTTGTGCAGCCAAAATCCAACCATTTGACCCAATTATTTACCAAATAAACAGCAATAATGCCAAAGAGGGAGCCCATTCCAACCAAGTTTTGTGTTTCAGGCACAAGTGAAGTTCACATCTTTCTCACTCCGTACTGGCTGGCAATGTAAGAAAGCTTCAGACGAATCGCCAGCGAGAGGTGAGATAAAGTGTTACAAGATAGAAAAGGAAGCCTCGACTTGACACTAAAAGTTGTTTACTCATAAGTCAGAAGCCCTCCTCAAACGATTAAAATGGGTGCGTAATTTTTAGATGTCTGACAGTCAGGCTGACGCTGTGTAAATATGAAGTACATGATGTTCAACGTCAGTTGTGTTGTCTGTACGTGAAATACCATAGTTTGCATTTTTGTGTGCATTCTTGTGTTGCATCGTTAACGTATACTGGTCGCAATAACTTGAGGCACTAATCTAGTGAAAGTTTGCTCAAGTTGTAGTCACTGTTGATAATGATCTTACCTGTATGCCAAACTTCATACATCAGGCTGAATAGAACGAACAACTCCTCGAGACGAGGCTCCATGCAATCAGTGCATGTGATGCTATTGTGAGAAGTCAAGGTCCACCCATTAAAATGCATTCGATCGTGGTCATCATTAAGCTCATTTCCTATCATCTTTTCGTGCTAATTCATTCACAATTTGACGATAATACCTGGGTTCCATATTTCTTTTGCACCTTAATTAGGGCATATTGCGCTATAGTTTGTTTATCAGTTTCTTCGAGAAGGCCTTGGGGCCTGTCAATCTGCTGTTTGGCGCAACGTGTCTGCTACCTATGGGTGCTACAAGGGCACTTACTTTGAGTTTGTATTTGTAAATAAGAACAAATGATTTTGCTGGCCAAAGGAAAACAGTATGATGTTTCGCTCGAAAATTCTGCGGATAAATTGCACAGTTGATTGCAACTTGCAAACCCGTTCCGCTTTGAGCACTGCAACTTCAAGAGACTTCGTTTAGTCAGGCTTTAAATGCTTGTAATAAAGCGATTATTTTTGTCACGAATTCCGCCAAAATAATCCATCGATTCTGTGACTACCTCCACCCTCTTTCTCTTCTCCTGCTTGCGTCGATTAAACTCATTTGCCATTTTAATTTCCTTGGAATGCAGTAAAATACAATAGCACGTGGCTTGTGGATGTGAGTGAATGTGAGCATGCGCTGTTGAATTTGGGAGTTTACAGCATCAAAGAGTCGACCAGGGTGTCAGACCACAACTGCTGATAGTCAGGGGCCACGTCTGGTCCCATTTTTGATATTCGTGGCGAAAAAGCATCACGTAAAGTCCGAAAATCACGATTCAGGGTGTTACGAGTCGCAAGATGAACGCGTGATTAAAACTAGGTGACATGACAAGACACAATGTGCGGACATTGTGGTAAGGTGAGTCGAATTCCTCCCCCGGAGTGCATAATATGTAGCACTTCTAATCCCTGCCATGCAGGCTATTTATGCACACATCCCTCGGAAGTGGCAGGCGTCGTTTGTCTCAAATCGCCTCTGGTTATTTCTTTGCTTCTATTACTCCACATTCACTACCCTCCCATTTTCACCACATTTCATTTAGCTGGTTTCTGCACTGCCTACGATGACGCGCTTTTCTAACACTGGAGAAGGCAAGACCTTCAACAAAATCCAACGTAAAATTGTGCATTAAAGAGTCACATTCTAACTCCAATTTAGACGCATTCTCAATTCCTCCTCTCTGCTGCCATTTCCCACCCTTCTAACAACCCATCCTCTTAGATAGTAACACTGTGCTATTCTTTAATTAAAGGGTCTGGAACGCTTCGGAGTCGCAGTTGCCACGCATGCATAGCAGTCGTAGTACATATTAGTCGCGTTTTCCGTGCTCAAGCGCAGTCAATTGATGGAATCTATCTGATATGGAGGCGCTTTAGTGAAGCGTTGGGGTAAAGCGTGTAATAAATTGAGCAGAAATAGGGTCTTTTACACAGCAAGGCGAAACATGGTAGGCTAGGATGAGAAATGAAACAGTAGTCGATGGTTTTTGGGAAAAAGAATGAACCAGAACGGGTTAAATTTTTCGGCGGTTTCAATGTGCCTGAGCATTGGCTTGTGAGGGGAACCGAATTGACAAAATCCATCGCCAGTTAGGAATGGCGGAACAGGCCTTCACCAAATCCTCCGTATGAAGGAATTCGCAAATTCTAAGTGCCAATTCCGGTGGGAGGTCGGTGATTAGAAGTCGCCTCTAAAGTGTAACAAAGTAAGCTAACGTTGGTGACATCAGGACGTGATGTTGGTTGAGCAAGCAATGAAATGAATGATAGGAAGAAAGGAAAAAGTAAACAGAGGCTACTGAAACCTACCATCTTGGATTGGTGGTAGAGCAGGTTGACTGTGTGGCAGAGGTGACGAGGGAAGGCGGGAGGGGAATTGGAGTGACCTCAAAATAGTGTTAGCACATTGGATCGTTTTGTGTCGTCGTATGTCAAAGTCACGCGACCAACTCACCACTACCGATTGTGCCTTGTCGCCCACTGACTCAGAATGTTTACTGAAGGGGGAAGCTTCGCAGACCTCAAATCATGTTCAGCGCGACGTGTTATTGTCGTGGTTTGAAAGCTTTACCACACTGCAGATGTTTTACTCCAGGACACCAAATCATTTTTAGCTCAGGGCTGTGTCAATTTTTGGCTAGACTATCATTTCAAAACAGCAATAATTAATGAGATATGTGTTAGGGAATTAGGAGCGGAAGGTTTGCAGGGCATAGAAGGACGTCAAATTCTTCGATGTGATAAATAGCGCATGCAGTCATGGGAAAGATTGCGATGGCGTCAGTGTGTGGAGACAAATCAGACTTTGGTTGAGGCCAAGCATATTTGGTAAAACAGAAGTCGTTCTCCTAACTACTGTGACGCTCATGCACACCTGTTTCACAGTTAGCACAGTGAATGTGATGTCTTGTCCGTGTTTGGGCCGATAAAAGGGACGGACACCAGTTGGGTCATGCTAGGCTGGTTCCCGCACGAGTATGGCGCTAGGGCATCCCAAATAAGATAGGCAGGTTAGTACCATCAAGGTGTGCAGTAGTACTCCGCCCGCAGACGACAACCCTATTCTTTGAGCTCAGAGGGGCGCAAAGTCGCCAACCTACAACTGCCCTTCATTCGAAGAATTTAACTTAAGCTATTCGATTTTGACAATACTTGTGAACACACAACCCTTCATAATTTGCAATAGATTCCAAGTGTCAGATGTGCGATATCTTAATCACTGGTTCCTTTGACAGTGCTGTTGTCAACCGCAGCACTTACGAGTAGAAGCAATCATGGTGGCGATCTGTACTTGGGCAGGTATCGTCGGATTCGCCAAATTACTTTTTTGCCATACAAGGAATTCCTACTTCAGGCATGCAGAATTGTGGCAAAAACTGCTTCGTCAAGGAGAAAGATAGGGCGGCTCCAGCCATCCTCCATCATGGCACGCCAGAGGTGCCACTGTAAATTCTCGCACATGTGATGAACTTATGTTAACTAAACATACCCACATTTTCGCCCTTTTTCTTTACACTTCTTCTGGTCTTTGATCCAGCACTGCCTTGTCTATTCGTCTACTTTTGTGCCCAACTTCCCTATTGCTCATCAAATCTACGCCTAACGCTGGAAAGGTGGCCAAGTCACATGTTGTGCTAATTCTATTCAGCCTGATGTATATATTTTGCTTGATGCAATGTCGGATGGACGATGATGTGCTTATTTCCTGCCATTCCCTTCGCTCAGGCAGGCTTCGCTGGCGGCAGCATTCTGCATAATATGCTGGTAAGCTAGACGGAGTAGAGCGATGCATCCGTTTTACTACCTCAAAGACTATATCATTCTCTTTCAACAGCCTAAATATTCACATGTCTGGTGTTCCATCATATTATGCCCTGGTCAAATCACCTTAGCAAGGAATTTTCGACACAATGCCTTTGGTAAACAGCCGAGCTGTAGAAATAACGGGATCGTGTCTGATCGGTTGGTTTATAGTGTTGAGGGCATTGTTATCCCTCTTCATGTTTGGTACTCCTGCACTTAAAACTGGACGCGATTTCAGTCGAGGAAGCTTTTGGTTGAACTCATGCTTACTGCTTTGAGTCGCAGTGCATATTTCGCATTCGACATAATTTCTGGATTGTGGGCAGGCAAGAATGGTGATTCTACCCTGACGTGAGCTTGGTCTTCACCAGACAAGGGTAGAAGTCTTTGGCGGCAGTCAAGTTGTTCCTCGTGGTTGCGAATAGCATCAGAAGCACCTTGGGTTGAGGAGCAGATAGAAGGTGTGGAGAGAGTAGCTGGCCGAGACGCCTGTTTACACAGAACCAATGATCATCTTGCTGACACACGACAATATAGAATGGAATAAGAATGCAGTGCTAGAAAAGCGTGCCATCACAGGTTACACGGAAATCAGATGGCTGAAATGTGGTGGAGGAATCGAGGGGAGAATAGGTGTGCCGTAGTAGAAGCAAAGAAATAAGCTGAGGTGAAGGGAACCAACCGAAGTCGACCATTATCCGGGGATGTGCGCGTGGATAGCCTGCGTGGTAGGGACAACAATTGGTACATACAATGCACCTCGGCGGAGGAATTAGACTGACCTTCCCACGATTTTTACGCACTGGATCTATTTGCGTCGCCTAGTTTTGATTACGCCTTAAGTCTGCGAATTGTGCTACCACGAACTCGTAATTTTCAGATGCTACTAGATGCTTTCTCGTCATGTGTACCACAGCTGAGGTCAAGCACGGCTTCTGATCACCCACAGTAGTGACTACTGGCCTTCAAATATCTGCGGTGATGTCTCTCAAATGAGGGAAGTAAGGTATGGAGAGGACTGTTACGTCAAATGTTAGAATTTGCCTCAGCTTGCCTCTGTCAAGGTAGGCCTAACTACTGAGCTAGTTTGGTGATATTAAATGAACATCTATTCAGTGAAAGAGGCAGGTTATGGCGAAAAGTTTATGATGCCTATTATATCAAGTTACTGCTTTCCTGCACGTTTAACACACAGTGTGTGCAAAAACGGGCAGTGAAGAAAGAAATGATGTTGAGTCCTTGCACAGGCAACGTTGCATGGTGCTGCCAAGAAAGGCAGCATGTCTCTTGACACTGAAAACAGACGCCAGCAGTTAAATACGTTTCTTGTACAGTTTCGCTTGCCTTCATTACAAGCTAAAATTCATCACTTTTGGCTTGAAATAGAAGTAGAAGTGCAATAGCACTCTTTCCATAAATGATAGCCTTCAATGCTAGAATTGACCGGTGATTGAATGCTTTGCCGTGTGTCGTTGGCTATCTCTATTATAGGTGGACAGATTCATGGACTACTGACTGCCTGGCAGATCGATCTACCTTCGCTAGCGCCTCTCGTTTTTACGACGATGCGTCTATTCAGCTCTCACTTAGCTATTTTTACCTCTCAATTAAAATTTATAAAATGCCTCGTCGTCATGTAGATTTGTCTCCTGGTGCAATATTGTGCTCACACTTGAAAGCTGGGGATTTCAGACGGGAAGATGATGCCTACAGCTCGTCATTTGCGACCACTAAGGAGTACCACTCTACAACAATCCATTCTCTCCCCAAGATCCTCGATTTTTTTTCCGTCCCAGGCAGAAATATAGTTTGAATCATCTTTAGACTGTGTGGGGCAGAATTATCCTAAATATAAGTTTGAAGTGTTATCAAATCATCAGCGCGAATTAAAAGTGGTGACCATGGAATGGCTTTCTATCCTCTCTTGCAAAAATGTCATTGGACCCCATGGAAAACCATTCCACAACATCGAGCTGCATGAATGGTAGGAAGACCGGGATGCCCTCTAACCAACTTCGCAAAGAGAATGCTAAATAGAGATACATCAGGCTGTGACCCCAATTCTCACCTTGTGGATAATCACCCATTTATCAACTTCTCTTTACCGGTCGGTGCTGAGGAGAGTCAATCCAAGCAGTGCTGAAGAAAACAGCTTTTGATGTCTGGGCCAAACTTGCGCCCTCCGGATGAATGATGGACAGCCTCCGCTTCTTATTGCTATCTCATAAGGCGTTTGGGGCAGCCTGAGACACTTCACGTCATTATTTGCCCAAAAGCACTGAGCTGGATGGTTCTTTTTAAAAAAGTGAGATGCATTTGTGATCAACACCAAGGCTCTCTTCGGGAAAGACAACTCACACCTGTGCCTCTTCTCTTCTTTTTCGACAATGGACCTCCTGTGGCAATTTGCAACGCCAGTTTCATTTCTTACACCCGTTAAGTCGCCTTTGTGTTGACAACGTTGATAGGTCCGCCATCGCGTTGGCAATCTCCTTTTCAGCACCCATAACTAGGGCAATGAAAGTTCTCAGTGGTGATAAGTAACAGTTTTGCAGCAGAAATTGGTCCTAGATGCCTCCTCAAGATGGCCAGGAAAAGGAGTGTACGAAAATGAAGCAAGCAACACTTGTTGATAGCATAGAAGTTGATGTGCATGGTATTGTTCATAGAGGACGATTTCGGATCGGCTGTATTTACAACTTTACAGGGCTTTATGTGTGCCTCTTATCAATCTTACAATAAGCATGAGGAGAGTAAAACACTCTTCGTATCTCGAATATGCGTTTATTTCTTGAATATCAAGAGGGGTTTTTAAGAAATTCAAAAGGAAGTAACTGTTTGTCTCCAGTTCTGCTTGCGTTGGAAGTAAGAGTTCATTTATTAAACTACCGGTTAAATAACTGGCAGGGGAGTTTGTCGTCTTCGTTTTTCTTAGCAGCACCATCGTTTGTTTTGTTTCATCAGAGATTTGAAGAAGAGCATAACACTCGGTCGACATGTAACAGTAAACATGTGGTGCTTTATTTAGGCCCCTTTCGCATCCCATCCTCTGAATTGTTTCTGGCCGCCGTGTTTCTTATGCGAGGGGATAGATAATGCGTTCACTGGCTGTACTGCTGCCAGGTCTGCAAATTGACCAAGTGTTGCGAATCCTCTCGAAGTTAGGCATTTGGATGAGTCCAATCCACAAGTTTCGTTTCCAACGCCGTTGGTGTGGTCTCATGCCTAATTCGCCTTTCGAAGCAAAGTTACAGTTGACACGAGTAGTGCTTGAGGCAGTGGAATGTGTGACCTAAATGCACGATAATCATTCTATGGATTTGAAGACAGAACAGTGGGTAGATCGGCAGGTGGGGAACCCGCACTACTCTTGTTTACTTTTGTTAAGTTATACTCGAAGCCTAGCAGTCGTATTCTCACAGATTGCCTACAATGCATTCACCGCTTACCTGTTCCACTTCATTTGTTTTACCTACAGCAGACATCTGTTACATAACAAATTAGTGGGTTGGATTATTTTTTGCAAGCATTTGTTTCCAGCAAACCAATGCTTTTACCTCCGTTGTACTTAGGCGCTTGTTCATGCAGTAGCTCCACAATCGCCTCTACTAAGACACACGGAAAACCCAAATAGTTTGTTGTAAGCATTTTGGTTCCGAGTGTAAGTTTAGGGCACGCATAAATATTTCACTTTCCAAAAGTTCGCCATTTCGCGGATAGGTACTGACTGAAATCGAACCCGTTTATCCAACCCTTGCTTCAAAAAGCATTTTCTTATGTATGACACTTATAGGCATGAATCCCACCAAGACGAGGGTTGGCTGCTCACACGTGGAATTATGTATCCTCACGAGGCTAATGCTTCTCGTCAGAAAAGATGTGCCAACTGCTTTCACTGAGAAGGAAGCTCGAGATGCAAGAGTATTGGTTGCCTCAACAAGTACCAACCGAGGGTTTTTTGATTAAAAATAAACCTTTTTTCCTTCCTAGAAAAATCAACTCTGCTAGTGCCTTTTGCGGACAATGAGGCTTAACTTTGGGAACAAAGGCCCTGGTTTATGCAGTCATGATAAAAAGCCACCTAGTGCTCCGCTCCATTTCCCCTACCAACAAGCCTAGCCTCTTGGCTACGCCAGTAGCCACCGCTATTAAGCCGAAACGGATGTTGGCAACTAACAAAATGTTCTAACATTATTTTTCTTTCGTCTTTAAAGCAACCTCAAGGCACAATAAATACAGAAAATAATGATATAACAGGAGAATCAGGGTTTTATTTGCATGCAAGACCTCCACAAGTTGCGGTTGGGAAGTTGTTGCCCCTGTTGTTACTGCCACTAGCGCCGGAAGCGTGATCCCTTTCCTAATGATTGGGGCAGCTTGTGGTCCCTCGCATAAATTGTGATTCGAGGAGTTGCTGACAAATCAACCCATACGCAGTGGCAGTAGTAAAGCATGATTTAGGAAGCGAAGATGATTAACAATTTCCAAATCGTGCCAGCGTGTGTGAGTTTACATCATTACCTGACATTGGACAAGGGGGAATCGGCCGAGCCATGGTGATTGCGTGACCTTCCAATCACAGAACACGAAACAAACCAGTATGCTGGCGCTACTGTAAGGTCAATCCAATGCTTTCTCCCCCAACTTTTAGACCATCAGTATTAGGTCCTGTCACCTCTGTCACCCGGTAAATCCGATTATAATCTTTTAATAGTGATGGCTTCCTGCAGCCTATGCTTACTTCTCCATGCCTCTTTATCTTTACAACATCTCATTTACTACCGCCTTTGCCTTCTTCCCCATCACATTTCCTTTACCCCATTTTTGTTGCCCCATTTGATGTGATGCGCTACTATTTTCACTGCCTGCATCTTACCGTTTCACCCAAAACGTGTACATCAGCTCCGTCCAGTAGTGTTCACTTGACGTTAAAAATGCCAAACCGTCGTGCGTGAAGCTGAGGCGCATTTGGCAGGGTGGAAATGCGCCTCAAGCAAAGAGTCTCTAAGTTCTTCCTCTTGGGCCCTCCTCCCTTTGATCGTGATGTGTAAGCTATTAAGGTGAATGATTTAGCACAAGGGTGGCAGGAAATTCCATGTAATGAGCATCATTGAGCATGCAAACCCGCACAAGTTGTTTTAAGAGCCACTAATATTACTGAGAAAGGAAGCAAATACGGTAAGTCAAACGAATGTATTTGAGCGCGCGTTTACAAGGAAAGGGGTAAGCATTCTGGTAGTTTAATGCTTGGATGGAGTGCCTCCTTCATTCAGTCTACTGCCAATGCCTTTAAAGTAGAAGTCGTACTGGACGAATTGCAACCACTCCTCCGAGTTGAGCTTTCCGGTATCCAGTCGCTTGACACAACACAGTCGCCAATCCACCGCAGTGGTTGCAAGTGGGCAATCAGCGAAGTTGTGGAAGCTCGCAATGAACTTTGCAAAGACTTCCATGTCATTTACCACCTCGTCCCAACTCATTGGTAGGATGGCTATGATTAGCATTTGATGCGGCTTGATGGCATTCAGAAATTGTAGTAGTTGGTGGTTTGAACGAAATCCTGGATCCATCAGGAAAACGTAGCAGTCGTAGCTCAAGACTTTGCCCTTGTATTTCCTTCTTTGAAACTCATTGTAATATATTATTCCTTTGCATCCATTCGCCTGGGCAGTATAGTTATAAATCTGAATATTAACAATATCTAAAAGATGCGGACCACTCCTTAGCGATTTATAGAGATTTTTGTTGCGCAGCATGGAATGGTAGCTATCATGTTTGTAGAGCACATAGAAGCAAAATACATCAGTGTTGAATGTAAGACAACATTTGATAAGTTGTCGAGGTGAGTATTGACTTGACTGAGATGAATACTGCTGAAAATATTGCATTTCCTGCAAGCGGTATTCTATAGCAGGAAGCAATTTCCCATCGCCAGTTGATGAGGCTTGGGAAAAGAGGAGGCAACAGAGGTGCTTGTCTAGCCACCTCCAAGTACGGATGTATCGACTCATTGCCTGGGTTGATCGTCGACTGGACAGGATCCATCGCCAGTTGGGGATGGTATTGCAGGCTTTCACCAAATCCTCCACGTCTAGGAATTCGCATATTCGGAGTGCCATTTCGGCTGGAAGTGTAGTGATTTTTCGTCGCACCTAAAGTACATCGAAAGTAAGCCACCGTAAGTGACATGGGAGAGGACTAAAAGAACAGTGATAACAGAGTGACAAGGGAAGCAGTAATTGGGTGGTAGTAAAGGTAAGGAGGCATTACAAAGTCAACTGAAACTACAGAACCCACCATTATCAAGAGGTGCTAAGGTAGACTGACGGTGAGACAAAGGAGACGAGGCTTAAATGCTGGCGGTTTAGAAGGGGACGGGGGACAGTGAGTTGACCTCTCAATGACGTTACTACATTGGTTCGTTTCGTGTCGTGTGGTTGTAAGGTCGCGCATTCACCATGGCTCGGATGCTTCCCCCTTGTCCGATGACAAGGAATGTTGTAAACTAGGATAGGCTCACATAATTCTCCACACGCTGTCATGTCATTTCAGTCCTCCACACACTCATTTTTACACAAATCAATCTCACTGCAAAGTTTTGCACCACAGTGCCACAAGTGATAACTACTCCTATGAGAGTGCGCCTTAAGCGGAGAACCGCCTTACCTGTGATGAATGGGTAGCGCAGACCTAACCAGGAGAACCAATCGGCACCTATCTTTTCGCTCTTAGCCAGTGTGCGCAAACAAAGAGCTGACAGAGATCCATCTATTTAGTTTTTATTGTTGTTGTGTAACAAGCCTGGATTAAGTTGTGGCTTAGGCCTGCCCTAATGACCAGAGGTAGGAAATGGAACCGTGAGCTATCATGTATGCACATGCTAAACTAAACGAAACTGCTCAGAACAGGCACCCTGTAATTAGCTTTCCTGATATGGATACTACAACCACATGAGGCGAATGAAAACTTGCTACTTCATTGGATGAGGCAACACTTTCGTCGTTGACAGACATTTGGCGACACTGTGGCTGCTCTGTCATCCATCATTCGACAAGCATTCACTTGGGCTCACGAACCAGGAGGGCTATGTGTGAGACATTCGAAACAGCAGCGACACGATGGGTGACGAACTCCTCAAGCTGCCATTGCAAATAGGTCAGCCATGTGAGCATCTAGCTGTAGAGAATTATGTCATTCTGCACGACAGTTTCTTCACAACTTATTTCCCTCATTCAATTGGTATCAGTGCAGAATTCAGAGTCAGGTAATCACCATAGCCGTTGATTAGAAGTCACGTCCACCCTAGTTGCGGTAGTCATGATGAAAAATGTCACGCCGTGTCCATGACCGTGTAACCCACAACATAACACGACCAAATGCAAAGGAATGTGTGCTGCTTTATCTTTGTCAACATCATGGACAATTTGCCAGAATTTTTTAGAAAGGCATTCACGGATGACGGCTTTGGGTTTCTTTAGGCTCACAGATCAGGATTGCCGTGTGCAAGTGGAGGTCTACCGCTAAAGTTGGCGCAGCTAACCTTATCAGCCAATGTGGGATGCACCACCACCATGGAAGTAGTAGTGGAATCAGTTTGCAATGATGCAATTTAGTCTTTGCCTATCTTCTCGGTTCTACCATGAACACGACACCACACTGACAAGTTTTCTCATCAATTCATGTGCCGTTTGTTAGATTGGAATGTGAGGCACCATTTCAATGCAGTGCAAGCATTTGATTACACCTTGCGCACCGCATGCCTTATTACTAATTTTGGAAAGAGAATATATTCAGACGAGTTGACATGGGCAGAAAATATTTCGGTGGGCTGGAATCAAGCACCTGTGAGGGTCATTGCTGTTGATGATGGAAGGATGTCGATTTGGTAGGGACGTGAGAACCACAACAATATCTCGTCATGCCTAACACTAGGTGACGCTCATCAGTTCTCTGCCTTTAGACGTGAATTGAGACCGAGGTAGCATATGTGGTAATAGATTTCAAATGAGACACTGAGCACTAGAATCATCGTCTTCATTTTTCCGTTTTTTATCTACCCATAAAAATGCCCATTTGACTCAAGCAAACGTAGAACTGAGGAACAAGATGGCCAAAATTAGGCTTGGACATGTTGTTTTGGGTTTACGCCATCCTGCACGTCAGTGGAGAGCGTCTTAAGGCTACTGCGACTCGAAACACTCAACGGTGTTTCTAACATGCCTCTCTGGATGTGAATGGAACTTCGTCTGTCGCGACCAAACACACAGCGACCCTGCTGGCCTTACTGGAGATTTAGAGGCACCTCCAGACATTGCCTCCGATTGCGACAAAACACAAGGCCTACTTTTACAGCCATCATCACCACTTGACGCAACTCTCCGTTTTGACGCAAAAATTTTGAAGACGCTATGATTACACGAATCCTCATCAGATTCAATTGCTCAAGTCCATACTTTCATTAAAGCCTGTAAACGGATTAAGTGTTGCCTTTAAATGAATTCAGTAGTCATGAATTTTCGTGTCCCTCCGTGCTAAGCATTTGCGTGACTGTAAGTGTGCGGGAGATGCGACACAACCAGACACTCGTATTTGGTGTGTCAGCGTGGTAATTCTCATCCTATACAACATATCTTGACGTTCCATTTGAGCTGCCGTTTTGTAACAAACAATAATGATCTGTTCTAAAGCAATGTTTGCCTTAATTATTTGTTGTTTTGACCATAGAAGATTGATAGAAGAGATCCAGGTGTGATCAGGCCTACAGGGCAGCATGCCGACAACTTGGTTCCCATCAAAGCAAGCCTTTTGGGGCAAAGTAATACAAGGCACGTAACGAAAATTAGATGCAGAGAAACACTTTGCAACTCGGTTAGAAAATCTCTAAATCAAGACTGCAAAACTGTGAAAGTTCGAAGCTAAAATTTTCTGTGCAAACGTCCTCCTCCCGGTGGCCATGCCATATTAGGGCCAGGATTTCTGCCATCCTCTTCAGTTGCGGATGTCCCTTCAACGTCCTTCTGTGGACTTGACGCTGACACTACCAAGCCGCCATGGCATTCGACTCCTCCGGCGAGGCTTTGACGTCGCTCTACCTCTATGCTGGCAGTCGCTTACGCCACTACTACTAATGCAATCCCATCTTTTACTTGTAGCACCATGGCAGTCTTATCGCTTCAGTACACCTTGTCGCTAGTAGTTTGCCTGCTCCAATGGGATGGATATGCTCTCTATCGCCTGCGGATTTCGCCGTTTGTATCTGTACAAGTGGATGGCGATTGGATGGAGATGGCTCTAAGGTTAGTGGTGAAAACCAGTTGTACTCCAGTTCAAGTCCATTCTCTTCCCAGTGTCCTCCTCCATCGCTTGCTTGTCTGCATGTATTACTGTGCTCCACTGATTGACCGTCATCGGTGACTGCCTATCACCTGACCTGTTGTTAGCTGAATCCAATTTTCTTTACTTCCCTCTCAATGAACTGCGTACCTATCTGCATATCTAATCACTTACCTAGAGACCGACTGACTAACCGAATAGCCCACTTGCCAATGTGTTGATCCATCTGTCCATCTCAGTGCTGCCATCCCCTCGATCCGTCTTTGCCTCTACTTCGCATTAGTAAGTGTAGCGGGTGCATCATCGAAACCAGAAAGGGATCCGAAATTGGGGAATACCAAACACTGACATGACTAGTACGGTGAGGAGAGGGTGTCCTCGCTCATTCTCTCCCTCTCTCCCTCCTCACAAATCGCTTCCAGGAACTTGGTCACGACTCATTAATGATTGCGTCTTCTACAGCGTTTTGCTGTGATGCAACAGTGTGTTGAAGGGATAGCGTGGGGTATCAGGGCAATGACTCATTCATGTCAATCCATCCAGTAAGTTGAGTAAAGACGGGTCGATCTCACGGCTTGAAGGTGAGACTAAATAAGAGGTGACAGCCCCGCGTTGCGAAATAAGCTAGCTGGGGAGCAAACTAGACCCCTGATCGTGGGTTGCACAATAAATGTGTGGACCACTGTCCACCAGCATCACCAGCAAGTCACCGGATTCTGAAAAGTGCGTTCTGCATCCTCGAGTTCGTCAATGTTCTGCTTCATCATTTGAGTTTGCAGACTCGGGCTGATTACCAACCCATATGTCTGCCCTTCACTACTTCTTCTGTGCAATGTGTAATGACTGGTTGTACTGTCAGTCTACTTGTCGTCGAGGTAGTCAGCTAACCAGCTACTAAGCAAACTCGTATCCTAGTCACGCCGTACCACCTCCACCCACCACATCAGCATGAAGCAGTCAGAGAGGCGTATAAATTATTATTCGAAGTAATTCCTTCCATTTATTCAAGCTATATCTGTGGATGCTTTAGGATGCAACTGTTGGGGCAACGGAACACAAGGTTCGCGACAGACGAAGTTCCCTTCACATCCAGAAAGGCACGCTAGAAATACCGTTGAGTGTATCGAGCAGCAGTAGCCTTAAAACGCTCTCCACTGACGTGTGGGATGATGTAAACCCAAAGCAACATATCTGGACCTAATTTTTGCCATCAAATGCTTGCACTGCATTGAAATGGTGCTTTACATTCCAATCTAACAAACGGTGCATGAATTGATGAGAAAACTTGGCATCGTGGTGTCGTGTTCATGTCAGAACCGAGAAGATAGGCAAAGATTAAATTGCATCATTGCAAACCGGTTCCACTACTACTTCCATGGTGATGGTGCATCCCACATTGGCTGATAAGGTTAGCTGCGCCAACTTTTGCCGTAGACCTCTGCTTGTAGACGGCAATCCTAATCTCCACTGCATACATGCAAACCTGTTTCGCATTCAACATGATTGCTGAATTGTGGAGAGGTGAGGAGTGCTGTCATTTTGGCCCTTGCGATAGCGAATGGGCTTAGGCGGATTCTGAAAAGATGCAACCAAAGGATATTAATGGACTGCCATGATGTAGAAGAGGAATTCGTCCACGAGTAGCACGCGTGGCAGAGCTGAATATTGTCAGCATGTTCGGACGTCGGAGGGGGATCAATTTGAAGCTACCCGATGTTAACACATTGAGTCGTGTTATGTCGTGGGTTACACGGTCATGGACACGGCGTGACATTTTTCATCATGACTACCGCAACTAGGGTGGACGTAACTTCTAATCAACGGCTATGGTGATTACCTGACTCTGAATTCTGCGCTGATACCAATTGAATGAGGGAAATAGGTTGTGAAGAGATCTGTCGTGCAGAATGACATAATTCTCTACAGCTAGATGCTATCATGGCTGACCTATTTGCAATAGCAGCCTGAGGAGTTCGTCGCCCATTCATACAAAGTGGCTATTATGGGCGCAACTTTTGCGCTGCTTATTTCATCGTATCACCGCTGCTTTGAATGCCCCGCACATAGTTTTTCTGGTTCATAACCCAAAGTAATTGCTTGCCGAAACAGAAGGTGAAACTGTGGATGACAGATCAGCCACAGTGTCGCCAAATATCTGTCTACGATGAAAGTGTCGCCTGATTCAATGAAGTAGCAAGTTTCATTCGCCTCATGTGGGAGCGGTATCCATTTAGAGAAAGCTGATCACAAGGTGTCTATTCTGAGCAAGTATGCCAAATTTGGCGTGTACACACAAGAGAGCCCATGAATTTCATTCTCCTGCTCTGTCAAAAGACCGACAAACCGGTACATCTTGTCTCTTATCAGGGCAGGCATTCGGTATCACTTTCGCGAAAGCTAGCCTAACGCACAAACCTCACTTCGGCCCAACATACAGTTCAATCCAGACTTGTAACATAGCAAAAGAAAGGGGGCGAATGAATGGATCGCTGTCAGCCCTATGTTTGTGCTCACTTGCTAAGAGTGAAAAGGGAGGAAGGTGTCAACTGGGACTACTTATTAGATATGCGCTACCTCGTAAAATAGAGACAAGGCGGTTCTTAGATTAAGATCCACTGTCATAGGAGTAGTTAAGGCAAAATTTCAACACAAATCAACTCACTGTGGCACTGTCCTGTAAATCTTGCAGCAAGAAACGAACCAATGCGGTAACGCCACTGTGAGATCTACTCACTGTTCATTCGTCCACTTCTGCACCGCCAGTATTTAAGCCTCGTCTCCTCTGCCTCACCGTCAATCTACCTTAGCACATCTTATCAATGGTGGGTCCTGAAGCTTCCATTTACTTCCCCACGCCTCTTTATTTTTACTAGCCCCATTTACTGCTTTCCTTGTCTTCCTCGTCATCCCCACTCATTTAACCAATTCCGTTAAACTAATGACGGCACACTTTGCTATGCTTTAGGAGCGGCGCGAAATCACTACACTTCCAGCCGAAATGGCACTCCGAATATGCGAATTCCTAGACGTGGAGGATTTGGTGAATGCCTGCAATGCCATCCCCAACTGGCGATGGATCCTGTCAAGTCGACGATCAACCCAGGCAATGAGTCGATACATCCGTACTTGGAGGTGGCTAGACAAGCACCTCTGTTGCCTCCTCTTTTCCCAAGCCTCATCAACTGGCGATGGGAACCCTTCCTGCTATAGAATATTGCTTGCAGGAAATGCACTATTTTCAGCAGTATTCATCTCAGTCCAGTCCATCCTCACCTCGACAGCCTATCAAATGTTGCCTCACTTTAAGCGCTGATATCTTCCACTTCTTCGCGCTCTGCAAGCAGGATTATTATCATTCCATTTTGCGCACCATGGATCTCTGTGACTCGCTAAGGGTGGCTCCGCATCTTTTAGATGTTATTAACATTGTGAATTATGTCCATGCTGCCCCTGAGAATGGATACGATAGTAGAGTAGAGTACGACGAGTTTGGGGGAAGAAAATTTAGGGGAAGCATCCTGAGCTATGACTGCTACTTATTCCTGATGGATCCCAAATTTCGTTCCAAGCACCACCTACTACAATTCCTAAATGTCATCAAGCCGCAGCAAATACTAATCATAGCCATCCTGCCAAGGAGTTGGGACGAGGCAGTCAATGATGTGCACGTCTTTGCAAAGTTCATTGCGAGCTTCAACATCTTCGCTGATTGCCCACTTGCAACTACTGCGGTGGATTGGCGACTGTGCTGTGCCAGGCGAATGGATACCGGAGAGCTCAACCTAAAGGAGTGGTTGCAATACGTCCAATACAGCTTGCAGCTTAAGGGTATTGGCAGTAGACTCAAGGATGAAGGCACTCCATCCATGTAATAAAGTCTTAGAAAGTGCCTGCTTTCCTTGTAAATGCGCGCTCAAATACATCCCTTTCCTTTTGACTCACCGCACTTTTCCTTTCTCAGCAATATTTGTGGCTCTTAAAACGACTCGTTTAGGCTTTGTTGATCCAAGTTGTTAATTGCATGGATCTTCTACTGATCTTGTGCTCTATCACTTACCGCGATAGCTTACACATCACGATGGATGGGTGAATGTAGGTGACAATGTGTTAAAGACGACAGTCATTTTGGCGTAGCACAAGAAGCTGCGACACATGCGGCAGTTGCGTGGTACGGTGGAATGCGGATGAAGTTGCATTGCTTAACTGATGGTCAAGAGCTGTGCACTGTAAAGCACTGCAGTGAAATCCCACCCATTCCATCTCATCTGGTCCCGCTCCTCTCGTCCACCCGTAGTGCATGGATGCATTGGATCTTCCCTAGGTTCCAATGCATTTTGTGCTCCTCTGAATCTACACACATCTGAATAGTTCTACTGCTGATGGTTTAGTAATGAGCCAGCCGTTCTTCCACAGCTAGGACACCATAACCACGTATTGCTGACATTTGTCTCAAACTCGTGACCAGCAGAATGCCCATTGCGAGTAGAATGGACGGCAGACCAGAACATTTCCGTCTCGCTTTTCACCTCATGCCCTAAATTATTTGTGCAATACAAGTGTCCATTTATGAGATTCAGCGTTTGAGACACCCTAAATTGCGTAAAGCATCGGGTTTTCCCATTCCCAGTGCATTATGCTTGGACCAACTACCAACGTTGCTGTTGCAAAGTCTCAAGCTGGTCTAGTTGACTAAATCTTGACCAACTCAACTCATGCACGCCGTTTCAGTAGACGCTTGATCATTCCTCACTGGGTGGTGTTAAGGGAGGCCAAATGTTTGTTGGTAGATCGTGGTCCACACTTCTGCCCAAAGACATGCTGCTGAGGATGCACGTGCTCAGAAACCGTCTCCTGATGCGCTATTCTCTGCGAGTGATTCTACCCTCCTTTGAGCGTTCTATGATGATCCGACTTGAGGATAATTCATCCTTCCTCAATGCTTCTCTCAACTAACTTTCGAAGTGTGTATGAACAGATCCCACCGCCTTCATTGGCTTTCTCAACCGTTGCATGATTGTTTTAACCGAAGTTCTCACGTGTAGTAGGAACGCTTGCAAGCATAACGCCGATCTGAGGCTTTTGCCGGACCGTCCGAACAATTCATTCGTAATTCAAACCTAATCACGTGGTTAACGCGGCCTAAATACAAAGCTGGGTAGGAACCAGTTTCAAATGACCTCAGCTGGTCTCCGCATGTTCTATCAACTCAATCATGGATATGACGTCAAAATGAAAAGTGCGAACTATCACTCAGGGTGTGGTGCTACTCTGCATGCTGATGACATCAACAGTTTCTGCATTCAGTTGTGCTTTCTTGCCAGTTAAAAAATTGACGCCACTCTGGAGCCGTCGGTGACTTTAATTAAAATTCACTTGGTTCATTGCTCACTGTCTATTGCTTCGAATCGAGAGTCAATCCGGATAAGATCAACATGTATTTGAAATGAAGGAAATCCTTCCTGTTTGAGGTTTTGGCCATAACTCAGCAAGTTCCGATAAACTGGGATGTCACATCAGGGTCCGACCAACCCGCACGACTGACCGTGTTGGGATATCGCATGTCCGACATTTAAGCTCTTTCGGAAAGTATTTAGAGACTATAAGTTCAGAGTGTGACAGAGCACAACGCTTGTGGTAAACAGCTCTGCAACAAACGTTCGACAACCGTAGTATTCCTGCGAAATGGAAGGGAGGCATAGCTGTCAAGGACAAACCACTGTGTGGAATGTATGTTGGGGTCGTCATTGATGCTCCCATCCGCAGCAGCATTCGAGACAACCTTGAGTGCAGATGCACGCAATTGGCAGGACGAAGCATATGCTGACGACGTTGTAAAGGAATGGATGCAATGCTTCACAGTAAAATCGTTAGTACTTGCGAATGCGAAACGAAGAGTTACACAAGCAACATATCAGCGTCTAACGTCGAAGATTAGTCACTTAAATGCAAAAAGAGAGGTGAGCAGAAAAGATAATACAAAGTAAGCTCGCAAATTTTCCAACAGAGGAGTAAATTAGTACCTTCCAACAGTGCATCAAGATCCACTTTGCGTCACGATGAGGGAAAAACCTAGTTAGATGCAATTGTTTGCATACCTGGTTGGGAGTTTCCACACGCTTTACGGTTTGGTCATTTCGGCTTTACAACAGCGATGGCAATAAATTGTGGATTCTTAACAGCTGGTCATTGACACATCAGGCCTACCTGCGATGGCAGTTTGAGGAGATCATTGTGCTTGCGGTGCTTGTTTTACCGCACTGTTGCTGTTTTGGGTGTTCCACATACTGTCATCCTCGTACACGAGGCCAAGTGAATACTTGCCGAAACAGGGAATACGGTGGGGAAAGATGTAGGATTGCGCACAGGAGACGTCGTAAGACGAAAGCTAGCCAGACTTGATGTGATTTGCGAATACACCTGATGGAGCATCGGAATGCAAGATTCTATGCAGACAATTTCTGTTCGCATCCAGAAGAGCATGTTAGGAATGCTGTTGAGTGGTTCAAGTCACAGTTGCTTTTGAACGGTCTTTGCTCGCTTTAATGGGTTGTGAGAATGCACCTTTTTCGAGAATCAAACGCATTGAGGTAATTAGACAAACGACTTGGCAGGGGGATGAGTGAAGTAGGTGGATGAGAGCACGAGTATTTTGAGGATGCTATTCACTGCCACAATGAAGGCAAAATCTCTGGTGTGGGTGATGGAGATTCTAGAGGTCAAAGTAGCACTGGACACAGAGGTGTGGTGAGAGTAGGGGTTGTTTAAGCCAAATCGGGCGTCATTAGCACCTCTACCTACGATCAGTCGATAAACGACTTGGCTGGGGGATGAGTGAAGTAGGTGGATGAGAGCACGAGTATTTCTGAGGATGCTATTCACTGCCACAATGAAGGCAAAATCTCTGTGTGTGGTGATGGAGATTCTAGAGGTCAAAGTAGCACTGGACACAGAGGTGTGGTGAGAAGTAGGGGTGTTTAAGCCAAATCGGGCGTCATTAGCACCTCTACCTAAGTTAAATCCATAAATGAATGAAAGAAGGATGGAGAGGAAGAAAGAACGCAGGGGAGGGAGGGCGAGCCCTTATCTTTGTTAATAAGTTGGAGGCGCTCGGCGGAGATGATGATGTAGTAATACGTGCATATATGTAAGCATATGATTTAAATGATAACATCGATTTGCGCAGCTTGACGGCTTAGACAGCGTAGTGTCGATAGCATGTTTAGATGCCAGTAAACGCAAGAACATCTAACCTGCCAACATTTAACATCCAACAGCAATGGATGAAGTCATCTAAACAACTGACTAGTTAGGTCGGCACCTTAGCTACATTGCTCACAACAAATCTGCCTTTTATCTTTGAATTCCGCCCCTGACGAGCATGATGTGCAAGCCAACAAGGAAAGTGATTAAGCACAGGAACAGTAGGACGTACATGTATTAAATGATGTTGAGTCAGTAAGTCGCTTAGATAACTGGAAGTGAAAGGAACGCTGCGTCAAAAGAATGAAATATTTTTGGGTTCGTTAGTACAGAGAAAGCGAAGTCGGTAAGAGGAGGAAGTGATTGAGCCCTTAAACTTTAAGTCAAATGAGATGAATTATAGCATCTCCTCGAAACGGAGGTGGTCAGCTGCGTGACGTTTGACACATCACAGTTGCCAATCCAATGGCGTAGTGGCCAGTAGACAATCATTGGAGTTAGCAAAACTTGCAATGAGTTCAGCAACCACTTTCATATCATCTATTTCGTCATCCCAACGCTTAGGTAGGATGGCTGTAAGCACGATTTGATGTGGTGTAATGACGTCCAGCAACCTCAGCAGATAAACCTGAAAGGAAATCCCGGATCCATCATGTATGTACGGCAGCCGTGCTCCGCAAAACCGCGTTCAAATTCTTTTTGGCTTGCGCAAAATTTAATTCCTTTATCCTCACATATCATACCGATGGAATCTACGCAATATGGAGCCTGGGTTAGTGATCCAACAATGCGAAATATGTGACTGATTGCGCCGAAATAGATTCGCTTATACTTTGTGGCGAGATCAACTAGGCGAGGATGAATCACGAGTGTGCAGCTGATTGTTCGTTGGGAAAAGTGTTGACTAGGCTGGGTTGAAAAGATTTGGAAGGATTCTGTATGCTCCACGCGATATTTGACAACTATGAGTGGATCTTGAAGGATTGGTGACGGGGTGTGCGCAAATATCATACGACACAACTGCTTATTGAGCCACTTCTAAGTCCCGATGTACCGAAGCAATGCTCGTGAGGATGGTCGAGTCGGTAGAATCCACCGCCAGTTAGAAATAGCGTTGCAGGTCTCCACCAATCCTCAACATCAATGAATTTGCCTATTCTGAACGCTGATTCAGGGGTAAGGCCAGTAATTCGTCGTTTTTTCTAAAGTGAAGCGAAAATATGCCGTCTTTACTGACAATGAGATGGTGTGTAGAAATTGTGGTGTCAGATGCATCAAGAAAGGAAAAAAATTGGGGATGGTAAGGAAAGGCTCCTGCGACCCACCATTTTGGAATTTGGCATGGTAGATTGACTGAGACAGGGGTGACAAGGTTTAAATACCGCTGCTCTGGAAGGGGAAGGAGGAAGGGAGACAAGGATGGGTTTTGGATTGACTTTACAACGACATTAACACATTGGGTTGTTGCGTTTTGCCTCATGTGAGTCACGCAATCACCTCATCTCGACCGATTGTACTTCGCAGTTCTTTGGTGGGGTGGGATGCAAACGAAGCAAACTCGGCGGTGAAATCAAGCACGCTTGTTAATGCAGTAGAACATTTGTCTCAAACTGAGACAGAAGTGGGTGATTTTTCTTCAAGGAGTTGTCAATCATAGCAATGCTGCTAAGGTCTGATGTTGTGAAGGAGGACAGCAGGTCCTTTGACACTGAAAACAGACGTCAGCAGTTACATGTGTTTCTCCTTCAATGCCGCTTTTTTACATTACTTGCTAAAAGTGATTCACTTGGAAAGAAAGGGAAGTGGAGGAACAATACGCTTGTATCATAAATGATAGTGCTTAATGCTGGAGGCAAGTGTATTCACATGATTTGCAAGCCCTCTGCAGCTGCTTGGTCCATGTTGAGACCCTCAACTATGACGTAGTATTCAGCGCTTTACCACTGAACTGTGAGCAGATTTACGGATTCGGGTGGCGCATGGCACGAGTGGCTTCCAACACATTTCCTGCTTTGATGTATTCCTAATACCGCCTTTGCAGAAGTCGCAGTCAGACCGGATGACATGCTTGCCTACCCACTTTGTGGAGATAAATAGGAAAGATAATGAGAAAGGATGTATAACTTCTGATTTGGACCATTCAAAGAGTGCCTACAGTAATGCTGATTAAGCTTATTATTATTCAGCAGCACGTCTAGTGTCAGAGGTGTGGACCACGGTCTCTAATTTGCCATTTATCCTCTTTTAACACTACTGAAATAGATTGGATTCAAAACAGCCATGGCCTGCGGGTGGGTGCATTTGTATCCTCAAATTGTCTGTGAAGAAGAGGGTTTTTCTTACTACTGGACTAATATTGAATGTTGCGGTTGATGGATGCAAAGATCACCAGTGGCCTGCAGTATTATGAGGCACTGCTCGATATTCAGTGTCTCCACTGAAGCCCAAATCGCACCTCTTGATGCCAATTAGTGCTTGACTTCCGATTAATAGCAGTTCCCAATATATTCATGCGTTACGTTGCAACGGATTACTCTGACTACAACCTCTAGCAGAAGTGGTGAAAATGGCGTCTGACATAGGGGACTCGCGCCAACTCGTGTTCTGCAGCGATCTTATTAACCATTCATGTGGCTCCATTCGTAAAGCACCTGGAGGAGGTCGTCACGATTTTGTTCACGCTACTCATATAACTGCGATAACGATGTGATCACACAATATTTTCTCCGATTCTCTGCTTGCCAGACGGGGCCCAGCCACATGCAGAGCTTGACACCAACGCAGTGCAAAAGGAGGCGCGAGAAGGAATGGACGTGACTCCTCTTCCTGCAGTACCATCTCCTGACGCACTCTGCTTTCATACCAGCGTTCTTACGACCTACACCGTATATGTGGAGTGACCAGCACACTCTTCCTTAAGTTCAGCTCTTATCTCTAGAAAGAAGAAACTACAGGTTGAGGGGACTTGCCAAGGGGGAGCAGCGACATGAAACAGGCGTCTTCTCACTTGTTTGCCAACTCGATTTTGGGCGTGGTAGGCTTG
This sequence comes from Taenia multiceps, assembly GCA_001923025.3. Classification (NCBI taxonomy): domain Eukaryota; kingdom Metazoa; phylum Platyhelminthes; class Cestoda; order Cyclophyllidea; family Taeniidae; genus Taenia; species Taenia multiceps. The sequence continues at coordinate 5,060,210 of CM010314.1, forward strand.
TGCATGTTTACTGCGCACCCAAAATTGACTAATCCATCATCATCCTCCACTCCCTAGACTAATGCGCCCTCTTCAAATGCTTATCAACGCCGCATTCGACTAATAGCTAGCTTCTTCAGCTTCAACTCTTCTCAAGCCACATCCATCAACTTCAAAGATTCTCCACGATACAAGAAAACAAAAGGTTGGTCATCAGTTTCTTGAGTGTTGAGCTGCCTAGCGCTATGTGCCTTGGAAATCTTTGCACAGTGAGTGGGTGATTGCCAAAGTGTTCATTTGCTTAGGAAATGCCAATTTCTCACTCACAGGTCAATGAGTAAGTCAAGTGGTCTAGGTTCCATGGATTCTCAACGCATCGTAGACACACAGTGAGGCGTAGCGTCTCATCATTAGGAGTAGATTATTCCTCATCTTTGATGCAGTGCCCCTACTCCTAAGTGTTTCATCAACAAACTCGAGTTCACACAGCCCTACGCCACATCCGGTGGGTAAGCGCCACGCATTCACAATGCAACACACTCTTGCCAAATGCCTTTTTAGTCCAATCCAACTAGAATATGGCCTCTGTGGCTTTGTGATTTGTTTCAGCTAGTCCCATGCCACAGACATGCCCAAATCACGTCCGTCATCATTGAAGTCCTCCAGCAGCACAAGGCTTGTAAGTGGCGAGAAAGCGCTCCCATTGAGTGCCATCGATATCGACTTGAGGAGTCACACAGCTATGTTCTGGTGTCCAGAATCCCCGCCATTTTTCCTTCACTGGCCTGCCAACTCAACTCCTCTCGATATAAAGATGGTCTTAGAGACCAACGATGCTGTTGCAAAGGGTAGGCTCGAACAGCATCAAACAGCGATAGTTGACCACCCTATCTGAACGAAACAGAAGCGCACTCTGAGATGTGCCTTAGTCAAAAGCACAGTGTGTGTGTGTGTGTGTGTGTGTGAACGATCCAACCCTCGGTTTCTCCGCACCTCTTTGGCTGTGCTAGTTCAAGGAAACAGGATGGAGCCACATCTCTCTCTACCCCGCCCCTTATGTCGAAGTGTGAATGCGGATTCTGTTTGGGCATGAGGCTTTGCAGTGAATCCTCCGAATACATTGATGCGTACACAACAATTGGGTGTAGCAGAACTCACAGGAGTTGTTCAGATCATTCCATGGGCTCTAATAACTTAACAGCTTCCTTGTGCATCTTGATTCGTTTAAGGTCCACGTAGCATACCGCGTTTATGTAAACTCGTTGCTCGCCGTCAACAGGAAGTGGCCTCACTGGGGCACTTGAGATAGTTCCAAGAGCCACAAGCACGAGTGACACAATTAGAAGAATGAACAACTGTTTATAACAGGCAAGCACTTTGAAGTGGAGGCACTAGAGGCACATGGAGTAAAAGGAACAACACCATCCACTTCCCTTTTATGTGTCGAAATGCCGCGAGCTGCAATGACGTTGACAAGTCATTGACCAATTACGGGGCATCCATGGAGGACACTTTGGCCAAAAAGGCATACGATAAACACAAGTCAGTGCTGGTCATATAAGAGACGGTGTTGACTACACTCGTAACTGAACAACCCGTAGAATGCGTGCCTACATTGTGCTTCTCGCTCTCACCGTTTTCGTAGTGGCGGTTTTGGCCGAGTGGGTGCCCATTTTGAGTGTCTATATAGCCTCATGCAAAACCTACCACATGTTCCAATTGAAATGCTTTTTACTTTTAGGAATAAGAAATCGGAGGGCGATGGAAAGAAGTGGATAAAATTTGTACACAACTTCTTCTACGTGAACCCAATTGGGAAACAAATTGCCGAACTCGCAAAGAAATGGAATGAAGCAGCGCCGGAAGGCAGGTTTTAGTGCTTTCTGTCAGACGAAAATTTTCTATTTTTCATCTAGTTAGATGCAAAGTGCAGGCGTTACTGGCTAAGAACTGCAGAGTTCCCAAGAAGAAAACTGCTTAACTTGTCAACTTTCATGCGCTCTTCTTTTCACGAATAAATGCTTATTCATAAGAAAGCTGCCTTGTGCCAGACTAAGGAGGGCCATGGACTGCGAGGATCATAGCCTAAGGTTTTGGGGTGAAATGAGATAGGAATTGGGCATTGGAGTCGTTGCTAATTTCAATTAAATGCCGCATTTGTCCTGGAATTGACATATGATGGTTAGCGGAACTAAGGGAAGCACAGCCCATTGAGTCGTTTCCACAGCCGTCAGTGGCTTCACCAGTGGGTAGACTGGTTTGTCACACATGCGAGGTACGGTCAGAGGGCTAGTGGGCGTAGTCGAGGAGCCAGCACATCTCAGACAAGCAGTTCCCCTTCCCGTTCGTGGGGCATACTCAGCAGCCACCTCAGTTACTTCTCCCTTGACGACTGCAATGCAGTTGAGGTCAGCATCACCCCTCCAAGTGAAGGCACTGATGACATTTGGTACCATATCACCGATAAGTTTTTACTCTTCCACTTCCTAGATTTTGAGGACAGGCGATCTTACTGCCTCGGTGTAGCCCCATGGTGGTCCATGCTCTGCACCATTCGCTGCTCAGTGACGCATCCACCTAGAAGGCCAACTAATCCCGCCTTCCTTCTCCAGTGCTCAAGATGTGAGTCGACACGATTTCGAGAGCCTGATCACAATACTACCCAGGTAGGTTTCATCATCCCTATGAAGCACCACTTCCTGAGGTCCCATTGTGTAACACCAGCCGGTGGAATCAAGAGTGACTTCCGTAACTAACTTTTCACATGTTGCACGGGCAGTTTGCAAAGGTGGGGACATCAGCGCCAATTATTCTGTTATAACTTATCCAATTGGTAAACTTAACAGAGCGTTTTGAGATCAGTCCTGAATGGCTCAAATACTTCAAAAGGTCTCTTAGCAGCCTAATTATTTGCCGATCGTTTGTTGACTGAAAACACAGGTTTCGGCTCCAAAGAGAAATTCAAAGGAAGACCCAAGCATCGGCGATTATGTGTGCCGCTAAGTAAGCAAACAACCTGAGGAACAATAAGGCTAACAAAGTTTGTTATTTTGTTGTCGGAGTCATCATATTCAGTTAAGAAGTGCATGCTAGCATCGCATGGAGGCGTTCTGCAGAAAATGGAGGAAGAATGCTTTGTGTTCAATCCTACCACATCGACGTGTCAAAATGCTTGAAGTTGCACAACGAAGGACCGACTCAACTTGGTTTGTCACGTAAAAGCTTCAAGTAGACAACAGGCAACGATTTCACTTTGACACGCTCACCATCAATCCTATTGTGTGTGCCACGGTCTTAAACCCTCCCCGACCCCTTCCACTCTCTCCCTACCTCCTTAAGTGACAACACCTAAAAGCACAAAAGTGTCTGATAAAAATACACCTCTAGACTGCAGACTAGCTGCTAGTCTGCAGTGCTGAATGGATAACTGCTGTGAATAGGAACCCCTGAGTTGTTTGATGCTGGTAACCACTTGACTCCCTCTGCTGATTGGCTAGCACCTCTCCAATCATCTGACGAGTTGTGAAACTCCGATCTCCTGCTCAGCTTCCAGCTTAGACCAGAGCTCAAAATATAAGAGGCAGTGTAACGCTTTGATTGTTTGCTCAATTCTTCATTTTAGTCAAGTGAATACAAGGGTTACACCACTTTAACTTGCTTTAGCAGCATTACCTCCCAACCATGCTGTTGGCCTCCCAGACCATTTGTGCGTCATGAAAGATCTGGGCTGCCTACAGTGTTCAACTAATATGCAAATCTGTAAAATTGACTAAGTTCATCTTCTGTTCACGGATCAAGTGATGTTCTGATGCAAACAAGGTACTGTTATACATTTGCAAATAAGTATTCCACCCATAATGTCGGGGTTTGTGGAACAGTTGTACTTCACTTCGTGACAAGAAAGAAGAGCCAACGTGTGCACGTGTCACAAGTGAATAACTGATTAATGAAGCGTAAGTGCAGGCAAGCTGTGTAGACTGTGGAATGTAGTTTGTTTGTTCACGCTTACGGATTAACCGCTAAGTAGCTAAGTGATTGTGATGGACCTCGCTTTGAGATGTGCACACAAATCCATCCTTACAATCGAATAAATAGCACAAATAACTACTTGAGATCATGTTGCTTGGATCGCACAACACAGCAATATGAACTGTAGGGCATTAAAATGGATGCAATGCCTTTAATAAAACAGGTTTGGGCATTTATAGTGTTGAACTCGCGTCTCCTTTCCCATCTGCTTCACTGACCGATGCGATGAGGTAGCATGGATGATTGGCGAAGGTGGCACAGCGAATGCGAGTTGCCCATTGTGTGTGCTATGTGCCTGAGCATGTTATGGGGTTAAACCAGTGGGACTATTATTTGTGGCACGGTTTCATCATGGCTAAGAATGCTATCACCACCCTATGCTGAAAACATTTAAATCCACACTTTTCCAGAAGCTGTAGCAAGACACCATCCTGAACTCACTACAGCCTCATTAAGTTGCCTCGAACTTAATTTCTACAAGAATACGCTCTCTCAATTTTAGCCACCATGACAGCCATTTCAAGTACCCAAAATATTTTCACCTCCTTGCAACTCTGTTAATCCAATTCCTGCAAATCAAATTTGGCTTTAAAAGGACGAAGAAGCCTGCATGGTGGGCATATCCGTACTCTAGTGGACATAGCCATCATTCGAAAATCGCCGGCTAATTATTCAGCGTCAGACAGCTATCCTCCTTTTACATGCTACTTAGAAGCGGTTCACTTCAACTAACAATTCTTGTGCTTATAAAAGCATTTAGGAGCGGAAAGACTGGAACAAAGGGAGGATACATGGTGTATGCGTTGAACAGCGATTCTGACCGCGTAAGCATCAACAGCGGCGACCGGAAGCCAAACGCGCATGAAAGACGGCGGCGGCGAGCCCTTCACTAACCAGCCGCACTAACCGAAGTGACCACAAAGCTGAAGGCGTCTATCCTTCTTGCTCTTGCCATCCTTGTCATTACCGTTGTTGCCACCCCTGTCGAGTAAGTACTCTCCACTCCCATTGCATAAACCAACTGGAAGCTAAATTGACCTCGTAAAGTTCTCTAATCTGTTCTTATTTTCATTTAGTGATAAGGCACGTGTGAGCCCAACATCCTGCGCCCATTGTTAAAAGCTACATTGCTGCCTTGAGTTCAGGTGCATGCTTCATGTGGTTTAGTTGGCGAATGCTGTTTCTTCTCTTGCAGGGGCAAGAGGACCTGAGCATGATAATGATGAAGCAATTAGGTGAGGTACGTCGGAATGTTACCAATCAATTGCAAGAGATGATCGCTATCGCCAAGGCTATTAGACAGCGAATAAGTAAACGCCTTGGCGAATGCATGAAGGGTCTTGAGAACGAGTAGATTTGCGCTTTACTACAAGGCAAAGCGAATTAAAAAGGGTCGAATTCACTGCATCCTTGGACTCCTTGGACGATTGATGAAATTAAAATAATTCTGCATAGAAGCTGGCTCATCAAAAGCAATAACCATGAGTTGTATTACAGTCGAAAGGTGTCTAGAAGTATCACTTTCAAATTAACAGACAAGCACTGTAGAGACCTCGGGTTAAAGTCCTTTTCTGCCCACTACGCCTTAATAAGTGTGTCGCCTATAACTCCTCACCACGAATCAGCACCACATTCCGCCGACTAAGCGACAAGGCGATCTACGTAACGGGAGAAATGTATTTTAACCCTAAGTAGCATATGGGCTGCCAAAGAAGCAGAGGAGACCACCACAAGGCAGTTCAGTGGGATGTTCATGTGGAAGAGGAGGTGGGGAGGGGAAGAATGGTGGGGTGGAGGGCGGAGGAGCGCTCGTCAGACACACCTGATATGAAGTTGATGAGATTGCAACGAATGCTCGAAGTCATCGTGAGGCGTAGAAGCTCGGCGGAAGAAGCAGTTGTCTATGCAATAGCCGAAAGCACAGATGAGTGCGGATGGGAGGGAGGAGGTGGAGGGATGCTATGTGAATGCGAAAAGAGGAGGTTGAAGGCAAGCAGCTACTCGAAGAAGAGGTAGGTAGAGTAGGAGAGGGAAAGGGATTTGAGGAAGGAAGGAATGGAGTGTGGCAGAACGGAAAAGGAAGTGAAGAATGGCGAACGATAGCCATGGGTGGTAATGATTTTCATGGCATTTCATTGGGTTAGAATGAGATTCGTTACTTGATGCAGCTCGATTGTCTTAGCAAGGATTTGCATAGATGGAGGCGTCTCGGTGTTTCAAATTGGCTTCTAATGGATGGCATTCACAGGTAGGATGGCAAACATTTCCATCTTGACCACTCGTAAGCGGCGCTAATTTTCGTTTTTCTATTAAAATATTTAAAGCATTTTTCCCTCATATGAACTATTTTTCTCTCTCAGACGCAAGGGAAGGAAAGACTAGCAGAGAGAATAAAAGCCGCCAGAGTAGCGTTCCTGGGTAACAAGGATGGCGATCTGTAGGCGCCACCACCTTGCTTAAAATCGTCAGCATGAAGTTTGGGCATTGCAGCTTCTATGGAACTGAAGCCATTCACTGACGAGACAGTTTGTATACCCTAATTGGATTATCACATTGACTAGACGGATGCACTTACCTGCTAGGCAGAGATAAGGCAAACCACACCCTCGCCGTCATCAGCTGATGACTAAACAGCTTTTCAGCAATTGACCAAATGATAGAATCTCAACTTCCAATTAGACCACGCTTGAAAGAATGAAAGGGAGAGAACTGCAAAGGCACCACAAACCCTTTTCTATGAATATTTGTGCTGCCTTAAAAGAGAACCTCCATTACTACTCTCTGCATCTGCACCACCCTATTTTGCATAATTCTGACATTTGCGTTTTGTTTTGAGGGTCTAGGCGGTGAAATGTGGGTTAGGTTCTGGATCACCCAAAGGGCAAATGTTATTGCTTACTTGCAAAACCTAAAAACTTCTTAGTAAGCAGCGTTGTTTTAATCAATCGCAGCACTTAGGAAACTCTAACCAGGCGACCGAGAGTGTGGAGAAGAATGTAATCCCGTTTCTGGCTTCTCCAACGTCGCAATCAGTCATAGCGCTGTTGATGGTAGGTGATACCTTTGCGGTGTGTACCGATGTAGCATCCAGCCAGAAAGACTTCCTTGCGTTGGAAGATTGACGACAGGCATTACTAGTGTAGTGGTGAATCCGGGTAAAATTAGGGACATCTTTACCACAGATAGCCAAATGGCTACTTTTGATGTGCTACGATTCGAATCTCATGCTGTGCCCCAACCTTACATCACCAGAGGGTACTCTGCTCCACGTTTTCCTTACAATCGACCATTCATTGTTTTGACACCTTCGTTGACTTGGAGCACTGTCCACTTCCCCATGCTATTCCACGCATTTTGTAACTGTAATACGTATGATGTACGGTTTCGTGCCTTACTTGGTACTTACTTTATAGGGCTGCTGCGCTGTCGGAATCAGTGACTCCAACCGACATCGTGACGCTATTTTGGCAACCGAAGCACGTGATTAGCATACCCCTCATAGCTAAACCGACAATTGTGATCGTATGAAGGGCCAAAGTGTGCACACTGCAATCATAAAGGAATATATTTTCTTGAACTTTGGCGTCGTTTATTCAAAGCTGACCAAATCATCGCCCTATGTTTATCTTCACTTCGGTCCATTATAAAATTAGACTTATACGAATTTCATGGTAGAATAAGAAGGGTGGGCTAGGCAGTATAAGTTGCTTTACCGATTGGTTGCTAACAATAATGCTTGGACATCTTGTCCTTTCTCTCTATGCTGGTAGCGGCTTTGACCTTACGAATATATGGCAACAGCGGCTCCGTTTCACAAGCTTCAACTCACAGTCTTCATTTTGTTTGCCATGCACTTAGCCAGATGGGATACTTACCATTACTGCCGCAGAAAAGAAACGGATTAAGCTTGGCACCTACAATGTGTCTTCAGTTGCGGATGTCCTTTCAACGTCCTTCCGTGGACTTGACGCTGGCACTATCAAGCCGCCATGGCATTCGACTCCTCCGGCGAGGCTTTAACGTCGCTCTACCTCTTTGCTGGCAGTTGCTTACGCCACTACTACAAATGCAATCCCATCTTTTACTTGTAGTACCATGGCAGTCTTATCGCTTCAGTACACCTTGTCGCTAGTAGTTTGCCTGCTCCAATGGGATGGATATGCTCTCTATCGCTTGCGGCTTTCGGTCGTTTGTATTTGCACAAGTGGATGGCGATTGGATGGAGATGGCTCTAAGGTTAGTGGTGAAAACCAGTTGTACTCCAGTTCAAGTCCATTCTCTTCCCAGTGTCCTCCTCCATAGCTTGCTTGTCTGCATGTGTTACTGTGCTCCACTGATTGACCGTCACTGATGACTGCCTACCACCTGCCCTGCGGTTGGCTGTAACCCTTTTTCTTTCCCTCCACCCTCAATTAATTGCGTACCTCTCTGCCTATTTGATCACTCACCTACAGGCTGATTTTCCGAGAGACCAGCCTATTTGGTAATCTCCCGATCCATCTGTTTAGCTCAGTACTACCGCCCTCTCGATCCGTCTTTGCCCCTATTTCGCCTTAGTAGGTGTAGCAGGTGCATCCCCGAAACCAGGAAGGGACCCAAATTTGGGGAGTGCAAAACACTGATATGACTAGCACAGTGAGGAGAAGGTGTCCTCGCTCTTTCCCTCCCCCTCTCTCTCCTCACAAATCGCTTCCAGGAACTTGGTCACGACTCATTAATGATTACGTATTCTACAGCGTTTTGTTGTGATAGAGCACCGTGTTGAAAGGATCGCGCGGGGTGTCGGGGCAATGACTCATTCATGTCAATCCATCCAGTAAGTGGAGTAAAGACGGGTCAATCTCACGGCTTGAAGATGAGACTAAATAAGAGGTGACAGCCCCGCGTTGCGAAATAAGCTAGCTAGGGAGCAAACTAGACCTCTGATCGTAGGTTGCACAATAACTGTGTGGACCACTGCCCACCAGCATCTCCAGCAAGTCACCGGATCATGAAAGGCGCATTCTGCATCCTCGAGTTCGTCAATGTTCTGCTTCATCATTTGAGTTTGCAGACACGAGCTGATTACCAACCCATATGTCTGCCCTTCACTACTTCTTCTGTGCAATGTGTAATGACTGGTTGTACTGCCAGTCTACTTGTCATCGAGGTAGCCAGCTGACCAGCTACTTAGCAAACTCGTATCCTAGTCACGCCGTACCACCTCCACCCACCACATCAGCATGAAGCAGTCAGAGAGGCGTATCAATTGTTGTTCGAGGTAATTCCTTCCATTTATTCAAGCTATATCTGTGGATACTTTAGGATGCAACTGTTGGGGCAACGGAACACAAGGTTCGCGACAGACGAAGTTTTCTTCACATCCAGAAAGGCATGCTAGAAACACCGTTGAGTGTATCGAGCAGCAGTAGCCTTAAAACGCTCTCCACTAGACGTGCGGGATGACGTAAACCCAAAGCAACATATCTGGACCTAAGTTTTGCCATCATATTGCTCCGTTCCCTGTTTGCCGGAGTGAAACAGGTATTTTTATGAATAGACGGAAATTGGAGACGATGATTTTAGTGCCCAATGTCTCATTCGAAATCTATTGCCACATATGCTAACTCGGTCTCAATTCATGTCGGAAGACAGAGAACTGATGAGCGTCACCTAGTGTTAGGCATGACGAGATATTGTTGTGATTCTCACGTCCCTACCGGATCGGCGTCCTTCCATCATCAACAGCAATGACCCTCACAGGTGCTTGATTCCAGCCCACCGAAATATTTTCTGCCCATGTCAACTCGTCTGAATATATTCTCTTTCCAAAATTAGTAATAAGGCATGCGGTGCGCAAGGTGTAATCAAACGCTTGCACTGTATTGAATTGGTGCCTTACAGTCCAATCTAACAAACGGCACATGAATTGATGAGAAAACTTGGCATGGCAGTGTCGTGTTCATGTCAGAACCGAGAAGATAGGCAAAGATTAAATTGCATCATTGCAAACTGGTTCCACTACTACTTCCATTGTGATGGTGCATCCCAAATTGGCTGATAAGGTTAGCTGCGCCAACTTCTGCCGTAGACCTCTGCTTGCAGACGACAATCCTAATCTGCACTGCATGCATGCGAGTCTGTTTCGCATTCAACATGATTGCTGAATTGTGAACAGGCGAGGAGTGCAAGTCTATCCTCACATGATTTTGCTCATGAATAGACACGAGCAGAAATATTTGATGGCAGTCATTTTGACACTTGCGATAGCGAATGGGCTTAGGCGGATTCTGAAAAGATGCAACCAAAGGATATTAATGGACTGCCATGATGTGAAAGAGGAATTCGTCCACGAGTAGCACGCGTGGCTGAGCTGAATATTGTCAGCATGTTCATAAGTCGGAGGGAGATCAAAGTGACGTTACCCTGATGTTAACACATTGAGTCGTGTTATGTCGTGGGTTACACGGTCATGGACACGGCGTGACATTTTTCATCATGACTACCGCAACTAGGGTGGACGTGACTTCTAATCAACGGCTATGGTGATTACCTGACTCTGAATTCTGCGCTGATACCAATTGAATGAGGGAAATAGGTTGTGAAGAGATCTGTCGTGCAGAATGACATAATTCTCTACAGCCAGATGCTATCATGGCTGACCTATTTGCAATAGCAGCCTGAGGAGTTCGTCGCCCATTCATACAAAGTGGCTATTATGGGCGCAACTTTTGCGCTGCTTATTTCATCGTATCACCGCTGCTTTGAATGCCCCGCACATAGTTTTTCTGGTTCATAGGCCGAAGTGATTGTTTGCGAAACAGAAGGTGAAACTGTGGATGACAGATCAGCCACAGTGTCGCCAAATATCTGTCTACGATGAAAGTGTCGCCTGATTCAATGAAGTAGCAAGTTTCATTCGCCTCATGTGGGAGCGGTATCCATTTAGAGAAAGCTGATCACAAGGTGTCTATTCTGAGCAAGTATGCCAAATTTGGCGTGTACACACAAGAGAGCCCATGAATTTCATTCTCCTGCTCTGTCAAAAGACCGACAAACCGGTACATCTTGTCTCTTATCAGGGCAGGCATTCGGTATCACTTTCGCGAAAGCTAGCCTAACGCACAAACCTCACTTCGGCCCAACATACAGTTCAATCCAGACTTGTAACATAGCAAAAGAAAGGGGGCGAATGAATGAATCGCTGTCAGCCCTATGTTTGTGCTCACTTGCTAAGAGTGAAAAGGGAGGAAGGTGTCAACTGGGACTACTTATTAGATATGCGCTACCTCGTAAAATAGAGACAAGGCGGTTCTCGGATTAAGATCCACTGTCATAGGAGTAGTTAAGATAAAATTTCAACTACAAATCCAACTCACATGTGCCACTGTCGTGCAAGCCTTCGCAGCGAGAAACGAACCAATGCGGTAACGCCACTGTGAGATCTACTCACTGTTCATTCGTCCACTTCTGCACCGCCAGTATTTAAGCCTCGTCTCCTCTGCCTCACCGTCAATCTACCTTAGCACATCTTATCAATGGTGGGTCCTGAATCTTCCATTTACTTCCCCACGCCTCTTTATTTTTACTAGCCCCACTTACTGCTTTCCTTGTCTTCTCCGTCATCCCCACTCATTTAACCAATTCCGTTAAACTAATGACGGCACATTTTGCTATGCTTTAGGAGCGGCGCGAAATCACTACACTTCCAGCCGAAATGGCACTCCGAATATGCGAATTCCTAGACGTGGAGGATTTGGTGAATGCCTGCAATGCCATCCCCAACTGGCGATGGATCCTGTCAAGTCGACGATCAACCCAGGCAATGAGTCGATACATCCGTACTTGGAGGTGGCTAGACAAGCACCTCTGTTGCCTCCTCTTTTCCCAAGCCTCATCAACTGACGATGGGAACCTTCTTCCTGCTATAGAATATCGCTTGCAGGAAATGCACTATTTTCAGCAGTATTCATCTCAGTCTAGTCTATCCTCACCTCGACAGCCTATCAACTGTTGCCTCACTTTAAGCGCTGATATCTTCCACTTCTTCGCGCTCTGCAAGCAGGATTATTATCATTCCATTTTGCGCACCATGGATCTCTGTGACTCGCTAAGGGGTGCTCCGCATCTTTTAGATGTTATTAACATTGTGAATTATGTCCATGCTGCCCCTGAGAATGGATACGATAGTAGAGTAGAGTACGACGAGTTTGGGGGAAGAAAATTTAGGGGAAGCATCCTGAGCTATGACTGCTACTTATTCCTGATGGATCCCAAATTTCGTTCCAAGCACCACCTACTACAATTCCTAAATGTCATCAAGCCGCAGCAAATACTAATCATAGCCATCCTGCCAAGGAGTTGGGACGAGGCAGTCAATGATGTGCACGTCTTTGCAAAGTTCATTGCGAGTTCAACATCTTCGCTGATTGCCCACTTGCAACTACTGCGGTGGATTGGCGACTGTGCTGTGCCAGGCGAATGGATACCGGAGAGCTCAACCTAAAGGAGTGGTTGCAATACGTCCAATACAGCTTGCAGCTTAAGGGTATTGGCAGTAGACTCAAGGATGAAGGCACTCCATCCATGTAATAAAGTCTTAGAAAGTGCCTGCTTTCCTTGTAAATGCGCGCTCAAATACATCCCTTTCCTTTTGACTCACCGCACTTTTCCTTTCTCAGCAATATTTGTGGCTCTTAAAACGACTCGTTTAGGCTTTGTTGATCCAAGTTGTTAATTGCATGGATCTTCTACTGATCTTGTGCTCTATCACTTACCGCGATAGCTTACACATCACGATGGATGGGTGAATGTAGGTGACAATGTGTTAAAGACGACAGTCATTTTGGCGTAGCACAAGAAGCTGCGACACATGCGGCAGTTGCGTGGTACGGTGGAATGCGGATGAAGTTGCATTGCTTAACTGATGGTCAAGAGCTGTGCACTGTAAAGCACTGCAGTGAAATCCCACCCATTCCATCTCATCTGGTCCCGCTCCTCTCGTCCACCCGTAGTGCATGGATGCATTGGATCTTCCCTAGGTTCCAATGCATTTTGTGCTCCTCTGAATCTACACACATCTGAATAGTTCTACTGCTGATGGTTTAGTAATGAGCCAGCCGTTCTTCCACAGCTAGGACACCATAACCACGTATTGCTGACATTTGTCTCAAACTCGTGACCAGCAGAATGCCCATTGCGAGTAGAATGGACGGCAGACCAGAACATTTCCGTCTCGCTTTTCACCTCATGCCCTAAATTATTTGTGCAATACAAGTGTCCATTTATGAGATTCAGCGTTTGAGACACCCTAAATTGCGTAAAGCATCGGGTTTTCCCATTCCCAGTGCATTATGCTTGGACCAACTGCCAACGTTGCTGTTGCAAAGTCTCAAGCTGGTCTAGTTGACTAAATCTTGACCAACTCAACTCATGCACGCCGTGTCAGTAGACGCTTGGGATCAATCCTCACTGGGTGGTGTTAAGGGAGGCCAAATGTTTGTTGGTAGATCGTGGTCCACACTTCTGCCCAAAGACATGCTGCTGAGGATGCACGTGCTCAGAAACCGTCTCCTGATGCGCTATTCTCTGCGAGTGATTCTACCCTCCTTTGAGCGTTCTATGATGATCCGACTTGAGGATAATTCATCCTTCCTCAATGCTTCTCCCAACTAACTTTCGCGAAGTTTGTATGAACAGACCCCACCGCCTTCATTGGCTTTCTCAACCGTTGCATGATTGTTTTAACCGAAGTTCTCACGTGTAGTAGGAACGCTTGCAAGCATAACGCCGATCTGAGGCTTTTGCCGGACCGTCCGAACAATTCATTCGTAATTCAAACCTAATCACGTGGTTAACGCGGCCTAAATACAAAGCTGGGTAGGAACCAGTTTCAAATGACCTCAGCTGGTCTCCGCATGTTCTATCAACTCAATCATGGATATGACGTCAAAATGAAAAGTGCGAACTATCACTCAGGGTGTGGTGCTACTCTGCATGCTGATGACATCAACAGTTTCTGCATTCAGTTGTGCTTTCTTGCCAGTTAAAAAAATTGACGCCACTCTGGAGCCGTCGGTGACTTTAATTAAAATTCACTTGGTTCATTGCTCACTGTCTATTGCTTCGAATCGAGAGTCAATCCGGATAAGATCAACATGTATTTGAAATGAAGGAAATCCTTCCTGTTTGAGGTTTTGGCCATAACTCAGCAAGTTCCGATAAACTGGGATGTCACATCAGGGTCCGACCAACCCGCACGACTGACCGTGTTGGGATATCGCATGTCCGACATTTAAGCTCTTTCGGAAAGTATTTAGAGACTATAAGTTCAGAGTGTGACAGAGCACAACGCTTGTGGTAAACAGCTCTGCAACAAACGTTCGACAACCGTAGTATTCCTGCGAAATGGAAGGGAGGCATAGCTGTCAAGGACAAACCACTGTGTGGAATGTATGTTGGGGTCGTCATTGATGCTCCCATCCGCAGCAGCATTCGAGACAACCTTGAGTGCAGATGCACGCAATTGGCAGGACGAAGCATATGCTGACGACGTTGTAAAGGAATGGATGCAATGCTTCACAGTAAAATCGTTAGTACTTGCGAATGCGAAACGAAGAGTTACACAAGCAACATATCAGCGTCTAACGTCGAAGATTAGTCACTTAAATGCAAAAAGAGAGGTGAGCAGAAAAGATAATACAAAGTAAGCTCGCAAATTTTCCAACAGAGGAGTAAATTAGTACCTTCCAACAGTGCATCAAGATCCACTTTGCGTCACGATGAGGGAAAACCTAGTTAGATGCAATTGTTTGCATACCTGGTTGGGAGTTTCCACACGCTTTACGGTTTGGTCATTTCGGCTTTACAACAGCGATAGCAATAAATTGTGGATTCTTAACAGCTGGTCATTGACACATCAGGCCTACCTGCGATGGCAGTTTGAGGAGATCATTGTGCTTGCGGTGCTTGTTTTACCGCACTGTTGCTGTTTTGGGTGTTCCACATACTGTCATCCTCGTACACGAGGCCAAGTGAATACTTGCCGAAACAGGGAATACGGTGGGGAAAGATGTAGGATTGCGCACAGGAGACGTCGTAAGACGAAAGCTAGCCAGACTTGACGTGATTTGCTAATGCACCTGATGGAGCATCGGAATGCAAGATTCTATGCAGACAAGGTCTGTTCGCATCCAGAAGAGCATGTTGGGAATGCTGTTGAGTGGTTCAAGTCACAGTTGCTTTTGAACGGTCTTTGCTCGCTTTAATGGGTTGTGAGAATGCACCTTTTTCGAGAATCAAACGCATTGAGGTAATTAGACAAACGACTTGGCAGGGGGATGAGTGAAGTAGGTGGATGAGAGCACGAGTATTTCTGAGGATGCTATTCACTGCCACAATGAAGGCAAAATCTCTGTGTGTGGTGATGGAGATTCTAGAGGTCAAAGTAGCACTGGACACAGAGGTGTGGTGAGAAGTAGGGGTGTTTAAGCCAAAGCGGGCGTCATTAGCACCTCTACCTACGATCAGTCGATAAACGAATGAAAGAAGGATGGAGAGGAAGAAAGAACGCAGGGGAGGGAGGGCGAGCCTTTATCTTTGTCAATAAGGTGGAGGCGCTCGGTGAAGAAGATGATGTAGTAATACGTGCATATATGTAAGCATATGAATCAAATGACAACATCGATTTGCGCAGCTTGATGGCTTAGACAGCGTAGAGTGTTTAGATGCCAGTGAACGCAAGAACATCTAATCTGCCAACATTTACCATCCAACAGCAATGGATGAAGTCATCTAAACAACTGACTAGTTAGGTCGACACCCTAGCTACAATGCCTACAACAAATCTGCCTTTTATCTTTGAATTCCGCCCCTGACGAGCATGATGTGTAAGCCAACAAGGAAAGTGATTAAGCACAGGAACAGTAGGACGTCCGTGCAGTAAATGATGTTGAGTCAGTAAGTCGCTTAGATAACTGGAAGTGGAAGGAATGCCGCGTCAAAGGAAAGAAAGATATTTGAGCTAGGTATTACCGAGAAAGCGATGTCGGTGGAAAAGTGATTGCGCTCTTTAACTGCAATTCAAAGGAGATAAATTATAGCATTTCCTTGAAACGGAGGTGGCCAGCTGCATGATGTTTGACACATCCCAGTTGCCAATTTAATGGTGTAGTGGCCAGTGGGCAATCATTGGAGTTAGCAAAACCTGCAATGGGTTCACCAAACACTTTCATATCATCTATTTCGTCATCCCAACGCTTAGGTAGGATGACTATAATTACTGTTTCGTGTGGTGCAATGACGTCCAGCAACCTCAGCACATAAGCCTGAAAGTAAATTCCGGATCCATCACGTATATATAGCAGTCGTACCATAGGAAACCACGTTTAAATGCTTTATGTTTTGCGTGGAATTTAGTTTTTTTGTCCTCACATATCATACCGATGGAATCAACGCAATATGGAGCCTGCGTCAGTGATTCAACAATGCAAAATATGTGACTGATTGCGCTGAAATGGATTTATTTGCACTTTGTGGAGAGATTAATTATGCGAGGATGAATCACGAGAGCGTAGTTGACGGTTCGTTGGAAAAAGTATTGACTAGGCTGGGTTGAAAATATTTGGAAGGATTCTGTATACTTCATGCGATATTCCACAACTGAAGTGGATCTTGAAGGATAGGTGACGGGGTGTGCGCAAATATCATACGACACAACTGCTGATTGAGCCACTTCCAAGTCCCGATGTACCGAAGCAATGCTCGTGAGGATGGTCGAGTCGGTAGAATACATTACCAGTTGGAAATAGCGCTGCAGGTCCGCACCACCAAGGAATTTGCATATTCTGAGCGCTAATTCTGGGGTAGGACCAGTAATTCGTCGTTGTTTCTAAAGTGGAACAAAAATATGCCAGCCTTAGTGACAATGAGGTGGTACGTAGAAATTGTGATGGCAGATGCAACGAGCAAGGAAATAAATTGGGATGGTAGGGAAAGGCTTCTGCGACCCACATTTTGGAATTTGACATGGTAGATTGACTGAGACAGAGGTGAGAAGATTTAAATACCGCTGCTCTGGAAGGAGAAAAAGGAAGGGAGAGAGATAGAGAAATTTGGATTGACTTTACAACGGCATTAACACATTGGTTCATTGCGTTTTGGCTGGTGTGAGTCACGCAATCGCCTCACCTCAACCGATTGTACTTCGTCGTTCATTGGTAAGGTCGGATGCAAACGAAGCAGACTCGGGCGTAAAATCAGGAACATTTGTTAGTGCAGTAGAACATTGGTCTCAACTGGAGACAGAAGTGGGTGATTTTCCTTCAAAGAGTTGTCAATCATAGCAATGTTGCAAGGGTGTGATGCTGTCAAGGAGGACAGCAGGTCCTTTGACAATGAAAGCAGATGTCAGCAGTTATATGTGTTTCTCTTTCAATGCCGCATGTTTTCGTTACTTGCTATAAGTGATTCACTTGAAAAGAAAGGGAAGTGGCGATTCAAAGCGCTTGCAGCGCAAATGATAGTGCTTAATGCCAGAAGCGAGAATATTTACATGATTTGCAAGCCCTCTGCAGCTGCTCAGTCCATGTTGAGACTCTTAACTATGACGTAGTATTCAACGCTTTCCCACTGAACTGTGAGCAGATTTACGGATTCGGGTAGGGCATGGCACAAGTGGTTTCCCAACACATTTCCTGCTTTGATGTCGTTTCAGTGTTACCTTTGCAGAAGTCGCAGTCAGACCGGATGACATGCTTGCCTACGCACTTCGTGGAGATGAATAGGAAAGATAGTGAGGAAGGATGTATTACCTCTGATTTGGACCAGTCAAAGTGCCTATAAGGTGCAGTTCAGCGTAGATAGTAGCAAAACAGTATGCCGATTAAGTTTGTTTTTTCTCAGCAGCACGTCTAGTGTCAGAGGTGTGGACCACGGTCTCTTATTTACCATTTATCCTCTTTTAACACTACTGAAATAGATTGGATTCAAAACAGCCATGAACTGCGGGTGGGTGAGTAAAGTGATCTGAAATGCAGTAGGTCATAGCGGGTTGGGGCTGTAGAGCAGCTAAATTGACAATTGGTGTAAATGCGATATACTGGGAGTCACAATGAAGACCCCACTGAGTACTAAATGAGGTGTCTCAAATACTGAATCTCATTCGGAACATAGCGTCTATCGCACTCTGGTCATCTATAAGTGACTTAGGGGTTGAGTGAAGGAAAACGAATACAATATTCAAAGTCGGCTTTTGGCAGTCTATTGTGGTCGAATCGACACACTGCTTGTCGGCCACCGCAACAGATTGGTGTTAAATATTAACTAGTTGGAGACCTCCTCAAATACATCTATTGTCAATGATTGTCTAGAGCATAAATTCTCTTTCCATCGAGCAGCATATGGAGGATTTGTCCGATTATTTACGGGTGCTTTCGGTCTTCGCAGCCCAGTATTTTGGTGTCCTGTGGAATCGCTGCTTCTGGCAATGCAGCAGACCCTCAAGATACCTATAAGCTATGCTCGGACCTATACGGCTATGAGTGCCTTAGGGTAGGAAATGACTTCAAACTGCACTTAAGATGATCAACATTTACTGCAGTAATTGAATGCGCAGAACTCAATGTGGCAGTAGACAGAGCTAGGTGCAACTAAAGGTGCCAAGTCAGTGGACATCTTCAAGCAAAGCGAACGTTGAGTCAAGTACCACCTGGTAATGGAGGCTTCAAAGAGAGCAGGTTGGTTAAACAGTCAACCACTTTAAATGGTCATAAAATGGCTGTCTGTAGAGCAGTCTTTCATCGTGCCTCCCTGCCATCACTACCTCATCAGTCATTTCCGTCCGCAGTCTAACAACACGAGTAAATTAGCTAACTTACCGTGTGAAGGCAGCATAATTTAATGCCCGGCACTGTCCCCTTACCCCACTTTATCATTCATTTGCTAGAGCAACAATTCTTGAGTTGCAGAATCGTCGAGCGGTCGGTGAATGGCGACCTACTGCTTTTCCTCTAGCAATCTTCTCCGCCATCAATAAAATGTGCAACTAAATCACAGGTGGGGCTTGAGGGCCATGGAATCGAGAGGGAACCGAAATACAAGGTGTGAGGAGCGGATAGCCTATTCAATTTTAAGCCTGCTTACTACACCACAAGGTCGTTTCTCCTCTTCAGGTGCCAGAATGTTGACATCAGTCCGAATTGAGGAGTAAAAGCAAATCTACGAAATTTGACTGATCAAAAGAGCGGTGACATTGGCAACTAAACGCCTCAGTAAGAAGCGATGTTGGGGTGAGTCAGCCAACATCACACCACCGGTCCTGTCAGGTCAGGCTTTTTAGAGCCTTAGGAACAGGAAATGGGTTTGTTGGTGGTATAGTATCATCGGATGAAGGGCGTCTGGTGGTTCAAATAACCGACATGGTGTAACAAACTCCTAAAACGGACGCACATATTAGCGCTGACCAAGATTGGTTAAATCAAACAACGAGGAGAATTACGAAGTGGTACAGCGATTTTGAGTTAGCAAGGATAGTGGCTATCCCTTAAGAGTCGACACCAATTAGATTATCGGGTTCAATTTCGTCAAAGTGAACTTGTGGTGTCACCGCCACCTCTTCATTAGGTCTTTAGATTCTAAAGTAGACAACAGACAGTAGCGTTTTGCTAATCTGGATTTGTCAATGTCTATTTAGCCCTTTGCTTGTCTAGAAGTCAATTGAGCCTGGCAGCTGGATAAGTCACATTTCCTGCTAAAAGAAACCCACCCAGCCACTTGCAGTAAGTCTCACACCCAGCAAGCGTAGTAATTTTAGTTGTTACAGGATGGGTGGTATGGTTTCCTGTCGTATTTGACAATATTTTTTTAGATTTATGGAGTCATTAATTTTCAGAAGAAACGATATTGTCGCTAGTCAACCATGGCAGGTGCGAATGATTCGTGGGTGCCTAGGCAGAACGAAACATATTGATTCTCTGTTAGGAAGAGATTTCTTGAACCTTGGACACCTAAGACCCTACCTTGCAACTGTCACAGGGTGGCATGACGTATGCGACTTCTCAGTAGCCACACACCTCTTCTGTAAATCAACCACGCTGACTAGGACTTAGTAGTATGTATTCTTTGCCTTCCAATACCACTTGAAGCGCAATACCCATACTACTAACTTAAGTAGGCTTTGCAGACTGTAAGGTGTGCCTTTGTCTTTGCAAGCGTAATGCGTTTTAAGCTGGCTAATCACACCAGCAACTAAGGCATACGGTTTGATGTTAATCAACTTCCTCCGACCCACGAACTATAGTTCTAGAAGTCAAACTCAATGAACCATGCATTGGCGAGTAAGCTTGTTATGCTCCACCGTTATGCTCACTGAGGAGGAGAAAATCCTTTTACTCAACTCCCGATTAACTCACTTGAGCTGTTTCGCGACCCAGTCTCTGCACGATTGTGATGTAGTCGAACAAGAAAATCTAAATAGAAATTTATACGGATGCTTCCAGAGCACTCCATTTTGTCAGCTTTAGACCGACTGCACCCTCCTTCCGAAACATGGTGGATTGGAGTAAACCGTAGTAAGGTGCAATCTTACTTCTTTGCTAGGCAGTTTCAGGCTTAATCTATAAATCTTTGCTTTCTGGCTATTCTGCTCACATCAGAATATCCAAATAAATTGCAAGGTGTAAAGAAGCGTTTCGTCTAGGACTTCATTTTGATTTAATGTGCAATGAAGCGACTAGATAGCATGGTGTCCGAGCCATTGCAGTAGCTCTCTAGCCATCTCAGGCAACCTGCCTCAAATCTTCGCCTCAAGATTCTGCGCTACTGGTGGCTTGAGCCGAATCCTGCAGGGAAGTACAGCAATCCTAATTTCAACTGTTGGATGACAGACCTGGTCGAGACGAAGGAAGTGCATAGGTTGCGGATGGAAAAATCATCGATGACTTACATCTGAAGGATTGAAGGTGGCGTCTACTCTCCCTTTGTGAGGCTCTTGCTTTTACAGCAGAACCATAAAAGTAAGTACAAGGAAAACAATGTAAAACCGCCACTTGTGCAACCAACCAACGAATATTAGTATGCGACAGCAAGAAGCATCAAGAAGTGAGCTTACGTTGTAAAGTAATGGAGACGGTAGCGGTTTCACGCCACTGCTATCTGGGCCATCGGCTCCAGTCCCCGGAAGGGTTGTCGTTCCTCTCAAATGGGAGACAAATTTAGTGACAACCTCCTCCGGTAAAATCGTAAACTCTTCTTCTGTCATGTTTGTCAAAGGTCCCTTCGAGGAAACAAGCAACCAATTAAAGTGCCTTACCTAATTGAGTTTGCAATGCCAGCTCTGTCGTTTGCTTGTCTAGCAGTCAAAAGACTCTGACGGCAGAATCAATCAGCCTCATGACCTGAGATGAAGACAATATATTACTTTGATCTGCTTCACACAAAGTTGTGCTTCGGGTATCTTGACACTGAATTATAGAGAGACCATCGTTCCCTACTAACACTGCCACGATTCTACCAATGACTACTCAAGACGTGAGAGAGCTGAGTCTCGACTTACATCGACATGCCTTCGGATGCCTGGGTTGTCGCCATTGTCAAGGCGCCTTACTATCACCCATTTATGTCAGCTCAAATGCCGTTGAAATTAATGGAAGTCTCCGCGTGCCTCAATTCCGTCCTAACGCCACATAAATGCGACGAACAATGGATTACGTGCATCTAAAGAGTCCTTGCGTTCAATAAGACTTGTGAGCTAAATGGTCTGAGCCGTCGTCAAGAGGGATATCCTATCTCTTTAGGCAGCATAGCTAAGGAAATAGTTAAAACAAGGTGTTTTATAAATTCTATTTAACAAATACCTGAGTAGAAAAAAGGATGCTAAAGATGCCTCACACATCCTTTCGTGATCACCGAGGCATTGCCTGCCTCATGGGAGTTTCCGTTATTTGTGACAAAAGATTGAAAACTGCAAATGGAAGCGCACTTAAATGAACCTCACTAACGCTTTTAGTAAATTCTTTTCCACATTGGGTCAGCTTATAACTTGCGCTAATGGAATGTGAAGGCAGAGCAGGAATTGCTTTTTGAGAGAAGAAGCAATCGGGAGATGCACGAGCTGTTATTGCTTTGAACTCATTCTTAATTCATTTTATGTCACTATCTCATCAACACAGTCTGTCAGTCTGTCAGTCAGCTTGGCATTATGCAACTCGGAGAAATTCGGTGTTAATCGCTAGAAGTGCTTTTGAGTTTTAATTACTAGCTAATAACCTCAGCTTTCGGAGGGAAGAGTGATCACAACAGTGACTGAGGTTGGTGAAACGAACCAGCGCAGGATAAAATTGACACCCAATTTAATAGCTTCGTCTCTTCGGGTGTCATGCCAGAGCCGAGTGGAGAGTAGGCGGAGCGGAATGTTTGCTATAACACTTTGGAAGACAAAGCCAAATTTGCATCACGGACGGGGAAACTTGCAAAGCCTTTTGTGTGGCATCTTCCGGAGCCCTCATGTGAATTATGATCGACACACAAAATGATCGAATGCTGACTCCGAAGGAGACGCGTCTCTATAATATCCCAACAGAATTCACAACACAAACAGTGACTACCAGATAGCATACACGACAAGACGTGATTTTCTCACTTTCTTCTCGATGCCGTCACATAAGAGCTCGTTTCAGTGGGATCGGAAGGCCGGTAATTGTTGGAGCAATTGGATCAGCGCTAAAAGAATAAGAGAGTTATGTAGTAAAACGACAAATGGTTTGGGCGTCAATTCATCCACTTAGACACATCAGTCTATGCGACTCGTGTCCCAGTCAAAGTTTCATGTCCAGAAGTTTATATCTGCAGTCTACTGATCTGCCATGAGTTCAAGGAAGTCTCGAACCACCACATGCGACTTTTCTCACGTAGTCGGCCTCAGAAAGTCACAAGTTACACGATTCTTTGAAAATAAGTCATGATGCTGGTTTGAGAAATGTGTAGCCAAAGTATGTCCCAGCCTAGAGTGCATTTTCTAGAGCGCGAGTATGATGATGGGGCCTTGCATCCCTACACAGTCAAAAAGCTGAGTTCGATAGCAATCTGAGCACATTTCTTTGTAGGATTGCTCACTGACTACTTCACTTTTAGACGCAAGCTTTGTTGAGGTAGTTTAACAAGAATTCCTACCTAGACTTTTCAATTCATCCAAATGTTGAAATATAGCACTCCGAAGTCATTCAGATGTATCATATTAAAAAAATTCGGCAAGAGAGGCGCTTTTTGAAGGCTGAAGCCAACAGATGGTTTAAAATATCTCTGCTGCCATTCTAAAGCATTTGAAAACCCATTTCTACCTCCTAAATATGTTGGTAAGTCGATGCGATAGCGCGTGATCGAATGGCTTTAGTGGCGTATCCAATTGCCACCGTTAAAGTGCACGGACACACGGACCTCAAAAAGTGCTGCTGACAGTTCATGTTTTAATTTAGAACCCAAGTTTGTGCAGGATCAAATGCTGTGTACTTGGACACAGGTACTTTGATGTCTATTAAATACGGACATGAATTATATCACAATCTGATGCTTTATTGCAATGCACTAGCTTCCACATGTTAGGTAAAACGCTGATCTTGGAGTCGGATATGGTGTCGGATTCCCTCTTTGTCAACAGATGTCTTGCTGTACGCATTAAGATATTCACAGGATTTGAAACTATACGGCTGAAAAATTGGATGGGATTTATTTAGCCTCCTTAAGATGCCTAAGGCTACAAATCGTTTGGCTTTTCGGTGATGACCGCTTTGCAAATGGTTCAGATCAACCACACCTCGTCAAGGGGCCATTCACATTTAAGCAAGGAGCTTGACAAACCACAGAAAAGAATAATAGAAGGTTGAGTGTTTCCAGAGAGTCATCGCATTTAACTGCGTATTATAAGGCATAAATTCAGAGCTCACTAATGCAGGCATTTCATCTCCCATGACTGCATCTTTAGGCGGGTATTCGAGCTAAATATTTAATTACTTCTTGTATAACAAGGGAAGAAAAAAACAAAAATTTAAAGGTCCATTAAACCCATTTTCGTGTGAATCTAGGTCCCGGCTGCAACTCAGCCATCAAATGAGTCGGCTAAACAAAATATTGCTGCATACATCTGATAAACAGTAACTATTACTCATAGGCGATTTTAAGACGCTAATATTGTGTCACTGGACCAATTTGAGTCCAAATTAAACCACAAAATCAAAGGCAAGTTGTGCATTGCTGACGTGCAGAAGGCGCTATTGACTTAGAAGCCATGCCGCTCCGCGGAGTCATAGCATCTGCGTCTTCAGTGACCGCTGAAATTAAAGCAAAGAGCTGAACAGAATAACTTGTCAACGCCTTACAGAACGCTTATCTACTGTGAAACAAGCACAGGAGTTAAAGAGAAATGGGGTATTACTTAGGCCTAAATAACCTCATATAAAGAAGTAAACGTTTGTCCTTAATTGTTCCATTCTGATCAAGATTGCATCACAGATATGGCAAATATAGTCTAGATCTGATTTATTTGTAACTTAAGTATATATTTGCTGTTATTTAAATTTTCTAACCTGGTTAGCAATAAGTTATTATCCTTAGATCCGCCTTGCCTAATAATGTGATGCAATCTCTATTTCCAAAAGATTTGCTGATCTTTAGCTCGTCCAACGTAAACGAGTTTGTCCCGAAACCTGTCAGCATGCCTACATATCTCCTGCTCTATTGAAGCTGAACGTAAGCTCCACCTCTCCTTTCTACAAATAGTTAAGCGGCAGAGTAGTTGGTTATTTGGCTGCCAGCATGCCATGCCTCTGAAGCTGGAAGATCTTTTGTAGCATTGAAGAGGAAGAATAGTGGCAGAAAATTGCTGCATTATTGACCTGTACTTCGACCTTATGGTAGTGACTGCAATCATGACAAGTAAATGGAGAGATGGTCTGACTGGTTGCAAGAGGTGGACTCAAAGGTGCCTGTGGTGAACCACAAAAGGTGGATATCGAGTCCTCACTCTTGAGCCGACTGCACGCCAGATTAATGCCCTGATAGCACTGAAGTGAGGACATGGTGACAAGGAGGAAGGATATGGAATGACTGTGAGACCGTCGCGAACACCTATTCTTCCTCAATGGGTGAGTGGATGGGCGGCAGTTGATGGGATGCAGATTTAGTGAAAACGACCAAAGTAGGCATGCCCTTCAGCACTTCCAATTCTTCACAGGTATCATATTCATGCTAAGAACACTTCAGCTCTCCTACCGATTGGTAACATCCATTTATCTACAGCGGTGTGGCATACAATGCCCTAGAAATGCTTCCACAGGAATGAATTTATGCAACTAAAAAGCAAACAAATGTCTTTGACAAGTTTGCAATGACTTTTTAAAATCACACTGGTAAACATCAACTTCTTTCTTTTTTGGCAGAGAACTTGTGGCTTTATTGAGTGTTGACAGCCACTGAGACAACACCTTCTCTGCCGATTGGCGTGATTACATTCTTAGAGTAGGTGATGTTTTGCATACTTCTGATGCTAACGCAAAAAACAATGTCACTTTCCTTGTCTGATTATCTGTCAGCGCTTTGAAAGCTTGGAGGACAATGTTTACGCGGGTCATTACTTCACTATCGTGCTAGGACTTAGCCAGGGACGTTGGTGGAGAAGAATACCACCCAGTAAGCACTGACAGAAAGCTTTACGAGTTTACTAAACAAAACATGTTCAATCATTGCAGAACTTACATATTTATTTTTTGAGGTGAGATTAAAGGAGGAGTCGCCATAATGTGACATTATGGAAGTTGTGGCAGTTAACAATCCCATATTTCCCTTTGTTTGTTGTGGGTGCATAAAGGATCCTGCTCTAGTGAAGGCGAATAAAAATTCCACGTCCACACCATCAAATCCAGTGTTGCACCATAGGACTTTTCTTCAACTAAAAGAAGACACAGTATGCATTGCTGGCTACAAGAATGGCCATCGCTACCCAAAGGAAGCACTACGACGCTATACTAAGTGACTGGAAAAATATCGCTCCCAGCGATATTCCTGCCCAATCCCTCGCATCGGCCATTGCAATGCATTTCTCTACTAACCTACAGAGTTTATCAAATTTGCCTGCAGCCAACCCTCTTTGCAATTTCATTGCATCTGGAGTTCCGTTCTGTTTGGGATCCGTGTTAGCGGTAAGTTCCACGTTCAGTGTACTCTTTGCAATAAGATGTCTACTGAATTCGTATCTCCACTAGATTAGATTGACGTCTAACAACGTGCTGCTTCATGCACTCAATTGCAACCATGGCTGACTGCCAGCGTGAATAGGAACACAATAATTTTGTCGGTCATAGTTCCCTCTGCAATGGGCTTGGTTAGTTCACCTGCAGCACCCACGGGAAGTGGTGTGCTCCGCGGCCCTAAGGTTCAACATCAAAGGCACTAATAATGCAGTTCACCGCCTGGAAATGTAGCAGACACTAAACAAAGCAAGGAAGACGCAACTTCTTCAATTTAGCCTAAATTACATATAGTTTGGAATAATATGCCGTAAGCGTCACACATGAAGGAGCTTTATCGGAGAAAACGTGGAACAAATTATTCAGTTCTAGTTAGCACTCATCCCTTACACTAAAAATTATTGCCGTTTTCTTCGTGTTAACCCTTATTTTTACATGTATTATAATAAAAGTGAGTTGTGATAAATCATTTGTGCTTCCAATATGCCTTTAAATGAACGTTTCGGATTTTTTGTTTACCCGTGTAGAGGCGAACCTCGATCTACTGCATGAGCAAGCATTATGGAATAACAAGGGTCAAAACATTGTTTGGCTCGAACAAACCTCCACGACAAATACTCCAACTTAAAAATGGAGTTTCAAATCGATGTTTGTTTGAGGCTTATCAAATTAAATTGGACATGGAAGTAGTTGTAATAATTGTGGTGTTTAAACGTGCTTGGTAGGTGGGAGGCAGAGGACAATTTTGACGTGTTTGCGAATACGCGTTCTTCCTCTCCGGAGTCGGGAACACCTTCGTTGTAGATAAGCCTACCGCTATTGCCCCACTACCTTACAGCAAAAGAATGTCTCGCGACATTCCGCCTTCTAATAGCAGGGTGGGAAAGAAGGAAGAGAAGGAACGGGAAGACGCCGATACAGTAATGGATGCATCGTAGACAATCTAAGAGGGTACGATTTTTAGGCCTAGGGTTAAGCTTGTGAGATGTGGGATGCGAGACCCCATCATCATACTCGCGCTCGCAAAAATGGACTCTAGGTCGGCACATACTTTGGCTACACATTTCTCAAACCAGCATCATGATTTGTTTCCAAAGAAGCGCGTAACTTGTGACTTCTACGTGAGAAAAGTCGTTTGTAGTGGTTCAAGACTTCCTCTAAATCATGACACATCGGTAGATTGCATGTATAAACTTTCAGATATGAAGCTTAAACTGAGACACGAGTTGCGAGGAGCACGTAAATTAAAGTATAAACAGTTTGTCGCTTCGCTGCATAACTCTCTTATGCTTTTAGCGCTGATTTAATTATTTTAACAACTACCGGCCTTCCGATCCCACTGAAACGAGCTCTTATGTGACGGCATCGAGAAGAAAGTGAGAAACTCACGTCTTGTCGTGTATGCTATCTGGTAGTCACTGTTTGTGTTGTGAATTCTGTTGGGATATTATAGAGACGCGTCTCCTTCGGAGTCAGCATTCCATTATTGTGTGTGTCGATCATGTTTTGCATGAGGGTTCAGGAAGATGCCACGCAAAAGGCTTTGCAAGTTTCCCCGTCCGTGATGCAAATTTGGCTTTGTCTTCCAGAGTGTTATAGCAAATATTCCGCTCTGCCTACTCTCCACTCGGCTCTGGCATGACACCCGAAGAGACGAATCGATTAAAATTGGGTGTCGATTTTATCCTGCGCTGGTTCGTTTCACCAACCTCAGTCACTATTGTGATCACTCTTCCCTCCGAAAGCTGAATTTTTTGGCTGGTAATCAAAACCTATAAGTTACCTCTAGCGTATCACACCGAATTCCCTCGAATCGCATAATACCAAGCTAGAAGGGTGGAGACTGACTGACTGACTGACTGACTGACTGACTGACTGACTGACTGACTGACTGACTGACTGACTGACTGACTGACTGACTGACTGACTGACTGACTGACTGACTGACTGACTGACTGACTGACTGACTGACTGACTGACTGTGTCGATGAGATAGGAACGTAAGAAGCGGAATCATTGAAATCCACATAGTTTAAATGAGTTCAAATTGGTACCAGCTGGCGCATCCCCGATTGCTACTTCTTTCCGTAAGCAGTCCCTGCTCTGCAGTCGCTGCCTTCAAATTTCATTAGCGCAGGGTATAAGCTGACCCAATGTGGAAAAGTATTCACCTAAAAGTGTTAGGTGAGGTTCATTTAAGTGCGCTTCCATGTGCAGTTTTCAATCTTTTGTCACAAATAACGGAAACTCCCATGAGGCAGGCAATGCCTCGGTGATCACGAAAGGATGTGTGAGGCATCTTTAGCATCCTTTTTTCTACTCAGGTATTTGTTAAATAGAATTTATAAAACACCTTGTTTTAACAATTTCCTTAGCTATGCTGCCTAAAGAGATAGGATATCCCTCTTGACGACGGCTCAGACCATTTAGCTCACAAGTCTTATTTGAACGCAAGGACTCTTTAGATGCACGTAATCCATTGTTCGTCGCATTTATGTGGCGTTAGGACGGAATTGAGGCACGCGGAGACTTCCATTAATTTCAACGGCATTTGAGCTGACATAAATGGGTGATAGTAAGGCGCCTTGACAATGGCGACAACCCAGGCATCCGAAGGCATGTCGATGTAAGTCGAGACTCAGCTCTCTCACGTCTTGAGTAGTCATTGGTAGAATCGTGGCAGTGTTAGTAGGGAACGATGGTCTCTCTATAATTCAGTGTCAAGATACCCGAAGCACAACTTTGTGTGAAGCAGATCAAAGTAATATATTGTCTTCATCTCAGGTCATGAGGCTGATTGATTCTGCCGTCAGAGTCTTTTGACTGCTAGACAAGCAAACGACAGAGCTGGCATTGCAAAACTCAATTAGGTAAGGCACTTTAATTGGTTGCTTGATTCATCGAAGGGACCTTTGACAAACATGACAGAAGAAGAGTTTACGATTTTACCGGAGGAGGTTGTCACTAAATTTGTCTCCCATTTGAGAGAAACGACAACCCTTCCGGGGACTGGAGCCGATGGCCCAGATAGCAGTGGCGTAAAACCGCTAACGTCTCCATTACTTTACAACGTAAGCTCACTTCTTAATGCCTCTTGCTGTCGCATACTAATATTCGTTGGTTGGTTGCACAAGTGGCGGTTTTACATTGTTTTCCTTGTACTTACTTTTATGGTTCTGCTGTAAAAGCAAGAGCCTCACAAAGGGAGAGTAGACGCCACCTTCAATCCTTCAGATGTAGGTCATCGATGATTTTTCCATCCGCAACCTATGCACTTCCTTCGTCTCGACCAGGTCTGTCATCCAACAGTTGAAATTAGGATTGCTGTACTTCCCTGCAGGATTCGGCTCAAGCCACCAGTAGCGCAGAATCTTGAGGCGAAGATTTGAGGCAGGTTGCCTGAGATGGCTAGAGGGCTACTGCAATGGCTTGGAGACCATGCTATGCAGTTACTTAATTGCACATTAAATCAAAATGAAGTCCTAGACGAAACGCTTCTTTACACCTTGCAATTTATTTGGATATTCTGATGTGAGCAGAATAGCCAGAAAGCAAAGATTTATAGATTAAGCCTGAAACTGCCTAGCAAAGAAGTAAGATTGCACCTTACTACGGTTTACTCCAATCCACCATGTTTCGGAAGGAGGGTGCAGTCGGTCTAAAGCTCTGGAAGCATCCGTATAAATTTCTATTTAGATTTTCTTGTTCGACTACATCACAATCGTGCAGAGACTGGGTCGCGAAACAGCTCCCTCCTCATTGAGCATTACGGTGGAGCATAACAAGCTTACTCGCCAATGCATGGTTCATTGAGTTTGACTTCTAGAACTATAGTTCGTGGGTCGGAGGAAGTTGATTAACATCAAACCGTAATGCCTTAGTGGCTGGTGTGATTAGCCAGCTTAAAACGCATTACGCTTGCAAAGACAAAGGCACACCTTACAGTCTGCAAAGCCTACTTAAGTTAGTAGTATGGGTATTGCGCTTCAAGTGGTATTGGAAGGCAAAGAATACATACTACTAAGTCCTAGTCAGCGTGGTTGATTTACAGAAGAGGTGTGTGGCTACTGAGAAGTCGCATACGTCATGCCACCCTGTGACAGTTGCAAGGTAGGGTCTTAGGTGTCCAAGGTTCAAGAAATCTCTTCCTAACAGAGAATCAATATGTTTCGTTCTGCCTAGGCACCCACGAATCATTCGCACCTGCCATGGGTTGACTAGCAACAATATCGTCTCTTCTGAAAATTAATGCCTCCATAAATCTAAAAAATATTGTCAAATACGACAGGAAACCATACCACCCATCCTGTAACAACTAAAATTACTACGCTTGCTGGGTGTGAGACTTACTGCAAGTGGCTGGGTGGGTTTCTTTTAGCAGGAAATGTGACTTATCCAGCTGCCAGGCTCAGTTGACTTCTAGACAAGCAAAGGGCTAAATAGACAATGGCCAATCTAGATTAATAAAACGCTACTGTCTGTTGTCTACTTTAGGGTTTAAAGACGTAATGAAGAGGTGGCGGTGACACCACAAGTTCACTTTGACGAAATTGAACCCGATAATCTAATTGGTGTCGACTCTTAAGGGATAGCCACTATCCTTGCTAACTCAAAATCGCTGTACCACTTCGTAATTATCCTCGTTGTTTGATTTAACCAATCTTGGTCAGCGCTAATATGGTGCGTCCGTTTTAGGAGTTTGTTACACCATGTCGGTTATTTGAACCACCAGACGCCCTTCATCCGATGATACTATAACCACCAACAAACCCATTTCCTGTCCCTAAGGCTCTAAAAAGCCTGACCTGACAGGACCGGTGGTGTGATGTTGGCTGACTCACCCCAACATCGCTTCCTACTGAGGCGTTTAGTTGCCAATGTCACCGCTCTTTTGATCAGTCAAATTTCGTAGATTTGCTTTTACTCCTCAATTCGGACTGATGTCAACATTCTGGCACCTGAAGAGGAGAAACGACCTTGTGGTGTAGTAAGCAGGCTTAAAATTGAATAGGCTATCCGCTCCTCACACCTTGTATTTCGGTTCCCTCTCGATTCCATGGCCCTCAAGCCCCACCTGTGATTTAGTAGCACATTTTATTGATGGCGGAGAAGATTGCTAGAGGAAAAGCAGTAGGTCGCCATTCACCGACCGCTCGACGATTCTGCAACTCAAGAATTGTTGCTCTAGCAAATGAATGATAAAGTGGGGTAAGGGGACAGTGCCGAGCATTAAATTATGCTGCCTTCACACGGTAAGTTAGCTAATTTACTCGTGTTGTTAGACTGCGGACGGAAATGACTGATGAGGTAGTGGTGGCAGGGAGGCACGATGAAAGACTGCTCTACAGACAGCCATTTTATGACCATTTAAAGTGGTTGACTGTTTAACCAACCTGCTCTCTTTGAAGCCTCCATTACCAGGTGGTACTTGACTCAACGTTCGCTTTGCTTGAAGATGTCCACTGACTTGGCACCTTTAGTTGCACCTAGCTCTGTCTACTGCCACATTGAGTTCTGCGCATTCAATTACTGCAGTAAATGTTGATCATCTTAAGTGCAGTTTGAAGTCATTTCCTACCCTAAGGCACTCATAGCCGTATAGGTCCGAGCATAGCTTATAGGTATCTTGAGAGTCTGCTGCATTGCCAGAAGCAGCGATTCAATAGGACACCAAAATACTGGGCTGCGAAGACCGAAAGCACCCGTAAATAATCGGACAAATCCTCCATATGCTAGTCGATGGAAAGAGAATTTATGTTCCAGATAGTCATCAACAATAAAAGTATTTGAGGAGGTCTCCAACTAGCTAATATTTAACACCAATCTGTTACGGTGGCCGACAAGCAGTGTGCCGATACGACCCCAATAGACTGCCAAAAGCCGACTTTGAATATTGTATTCGTTTTCCTTCACTCAACCCCTAAGTCACTTATAGATGACCAGAGTGCGATAGACGCTATGTTCCGAATGAGATTCAGTATTTGAGACACCTCATTTAGTACTCAGTGGGGTCTTCATTGTGACTCCCAGTATATCGCATTTACACCAATTGTCAATTTAGCTGCTCTACAGCCCCAACCCGCTATGACCTACTGCATTTCAGATCACTTTACTCACCCACCCGCAGTTCATGGCTGTTTTGAATCCAATCTATTTCAGTAGTGTTAAAAGAGGATAAATGGTAAATAAGAGACCGTGGTCCACACCTCTGACACTAGACGTGCTGCTGAGTAAAAAACAAACTTAATCGGCACTACTGTTTTGCTACTATCTACGCTGAACTGCACCTTGTCTAGGCACCCTTTGACTGGTCCAAGTCAGAGGTAATACATCCTTCCTCACTATCTTTCCTATTCATCTCCACGAAGTGCGTAGGCATGCATGTCATTCGGTCTGACTGCGACTTCTGCAAAGGTAACACTGAAACGACATCAAAGTGGGATTTCGTTGGAAACCACTCGTGCCATGCGCTGCCCCATTCCGTAAATCTGCTCACAGTTCAGTGGTAAAGTGCTGAATACTACCTCATAGTTGAGGGTCTCAACACGGACTGAGCAGCTGCAGAGGGCTTGCAAGTTGTATGAACATACTTGCTTCTACCATTAAGCACTGTCATTTATGAGACAAGTTCTTTAAACCCCCACTCTCCTTTTTTTGCAAATGAATCACTTCTAGCAAGTAATGAAAATAAGCGGCAGTGAACAAGAAACGCAAATAACTGCTGACGTCTGCTTTTAGTGCCAAAGAACCTGCTGTCCTTCTTGTCATCATCACGCCTTAGCAACATTGCGATAGTTGACAACTCCTTGAAGGAAAATCGCCCACTTCTGCCTCTAGATGCTCTGTTGCATTAACAAACATTTTTGATTTTACGCCCGAGTCTGCTTCGTTTGCATCCGACCTTACCAATGGACGACGAAGGGCAATCGGTCGAGGCGAGGCGGTCGCGTGACTCACATCAGACAAAACGCAACGACCCAGTGTGTTAATGTTCTTGTAAAGTCAATCCAAATCCCCCTCCCTGTCTTCATTCCTCCCTCCGCTTCCAGAGCAGCGGTATTTAAACCTCGTCACCTCTGTCACAGTCAATTTACCACGTCAACTTTTTCTACGTACCACCTCATTGTCACTAAGGCTGGCATATTTTTGTTCCACTTTAGAAACAACGACGAATTACTGGTCCTACCCCAGAATTAGCGCTCAGAATATGCAAATTCCTTGGTGGTGCGGACCTGCAACGCTATTTCCAACTGGTAATGTATTCTACCGACTCGACCATCTTCACGAGCATTGCTTCGGTACATCGGGACTTGGAAGTGGCTCAATCAGCAGTTGTGTCGTATGATATTTGTGCACACCCCGTCACCTATCCTTCAAAATCCACTTCCAGTTGTGGAATATCGCATGAAGTATACAGAATACTTCCAAATATTTTCAGCCTAGACTAGTCAATACTTTTTCCAACGAACCGTCAACTACGCTCCCATGATTCATCTTTGCTCAATTGATCTCTTCACAAAGTGTAAATGAATCCAATTCGGCGCAATCAGTCACATATTTTGCATTGTTGAATCACTGACGCAGGCTCCATATTGTGTAGATTCCATCAGTATGATATGTGAGGGCAAAGGAATTAAATTTTACGCTAGACATAAAGCACTGATACGCGGTTTCCTATGATACGACTGCTATATCTACATGATGGATCCGGAATTCACTCTTAGGGGTTATCTGCTGAGGTTGCTGGACGTCATTACACCACATCAAACAGTAATTATAATCATCCTGCATAAGCGTTGGGATGACGAAATAGATGATATGTTAGTGTTTGGTGAACTCATTGCAAGTTTTGCTAACTCCAGTTATTTCTCGCTGGCCACTACACCATTTAATTGGCGACTGTGGTGTGTCAAACCTCATGCAGCTGACCACCTCAATTTCGAGTAGATGCTGCAATTTGTCCTCTTCGACTTGCAGTTCAAGAGCGCAATCACTTCTTCTCACTGACGTCGCTTTCCCAGTAATAACCTGCTCAAATATAATTCTTTTCTTTGACGCAGCGTTCCTTTCTTTTCCAGTTATCTAAGCGACTTACTGACTCAATATTATTTACGGTTCTCGTGCTTAATCACTTTCCTCGTTGGTTTACGCATCATACTTGTCAGGAGCGGGATTCAAAGATAAAAGGCAGATTTGTCGTAGGCATTGTAGCTAAGGTGTCGATTTAACTCGTCATAGTTACAAGCTCTCAAGTGATGACGAATAGGCGGAGAATAGATGCACTGATTTTAGATGAAGTGGCAAAAGGTCAAGCAGTGAGTAATATCAGTGAATGCGTCAGGGCTTTGGCTAATGCAGCACCTCATGTGCGCGGATTTAACATAATTTCTTGCTTAACTTCCCGTTTTGACGGTCATTCACATGAATTTATGCATCAGGACGGCTGTGTGTAGAACACGCGAAAGAGCAGTAACGCGATGAAATGAGCCCTACAAGCATTGCGCCACAACTTGCCTCTTTATGTGCATGAATGTTCATTCGTAGGTGATAAAGCTATCCTTTCGAGTCATCTTTTCAATTAGACTTGCTAAGCCAGTGACTAGGTGGAATCAATTAAATCTTTAAAGCAGTGGTTCTCTTTGCACATTATTTTCCTTGTTTAAGAGATATCAACACATTAACCACCAATGCGGGTGATCAGAAGCAGTCTGGCCTCATTTGTGGCATTTACGACGCGAAAGCATCATATCCCATCGGAAAATTGCGTAGTCAAGGCGTTAAAGTCGAGAGCTAAAGGTGTGATCAAAACCAGGTACAATGTGTGCACATCATGGTGAGGACAGTCTAAACCCCCCCCCCCCCATGGAACATGGTATTCAGTCTTCATCGTCCCTGCCACGTAGGCTGTCCATTTACGCATTCCTTGGTAATGGCAGACTTCGGATGTCCGCTGTACTTAAAAATCACACCACGAGTCAGCCAACGCTAAAGACTCCACCACTCTACGATATCGCATGTCTGGCAAGTGGGATGGTTTGAAATGTTGGAAGATATTTTGTGTTCAATGTTTTATTTTCAATGAAAAGTGGATGCCTAGGCTTTGTCTAGATCAGGAATATCAAATCGGTGCCTTGTATGAGAAGCATTTAAAAGTTGTCGACTTTGCATTATTTTGAGCTCAGAGACTGGGATTGTTATTCTCGAGCGGTAGTCAACAGCACAAGTTCATTTGACTAACCTGTCAATCTCATTTTTGTGTTTTCAAACAGCACAACAAATTTATCAGCCCAGTCATGGGTGTGACATCACAATCACATGGACCTAGGGGCACTGCAGCAGCAACTATGAGGAATTCTGCTTTGCCTTAAATGCTTCTCTTCGAATCTAACTGATGTTCCTGCACATAGTGATGATATCACAATCCTTCCCATCATTTTATATGCTATTTTTCTAATGTAAAAATTAGACATCCCTTTACTGCTGTGCGAACCCACAAATCTTAGTTTGCATAAGTCCTTTCCTATTACTGTGTTTTGACACGAAGGTCTATCCAAACGAAATGACATGACTTGAAGCTAAAAGAAAATATATTGTCACCCTGATGAAAGCATCTGTTATTCGGTAAGGACGTGAGAATCACGACCATGACACGTCACGTTGAAAAAGGTTTGAGGTCTACAAAACCTTCCTCCCCACTACCATGGAAAAGGACAGAGTTAGCATGTCTGAGCCGCGCATATGTGTGTGTGCGTGTTGGACAGCTTTACTGTGTCAGTGGGTAGCGTTGATCACGTCTGAACACGATAATAAACAAGTCATTTTGAGTAGGAATGAATTTGAGCTACTCATTAAACAGGATGCAATTGCTAATGTTGAAAGATCTTAAAAATGCAGAAGGAGGGTCGCAGTCATAATTCCACATTTTAGTTTGATTTTACCACATGAGAAAGGATTGCTTGCAGTTTTACTGCGATAGTAAGTGACTTGGACAGTAATTTTGTCCACATTTTGTGGTGAAGAGGATAAACAGCACGGATGCCATCTCGTAGTGTAAGATGGTTAGGTTCTCAACAACTTAGAATCAGGAATTACATTTGCTTATGGTCTACGGCAACCGCAATCGCAACCGCACCCATCGGTCTCATTTTTAAGCTCGACATGTTTCAGCCCCAGTTGGGCAAGCCTTCATTTCTTCATCCTTCTTGATTCAATCGGTTGATTTCATTTCTGCGAATGCAGAAACACCACGCAAGTTCGCCTTTGACTCCGACGCTACCCTTACCCATTATGCCAAGGATAGGTGAGTTGATTAGCAAAGCAGGAGACGACAACAAAGGGTAGAATTTGAAATGTGTGCGGATTCGAATGAGGATGCGAGTCTTGGTCCTTTCATTCAATCTTCTAGTTTGTGGAAGGGTCCGTCCGTGCCCTTCATGACACTGAAAGTCCGACAGCCAATTCACTGCCCACGCGATCTCCTCGCACACCTTTCCCATGTCATCGACAACGGAAGGGAAGAGCTCCGGATACTAACAGTGAAGTGCACAAATATAGTCTCCTCGTTAGAGTCGAGCTAAAAAGGAGTGAGTCCTATGGTAGGTAGAGGAGCTGATCTGAGGGGAATCTTTATGAAGCCATCGAAGTCACCTTGAGTCTTACCAGTTGTAATAGCAGGGGGAAGGCCGGAGACCAACGTTTACTACAGGAAGCTGGAGGTTATAACTTAAGAAGATGGCTTTTCATTACCTCAGTCAGTTGATGCGATAGACTACCTACACGGTTACAGCGGGTAAGTAGGAATGGTGAAAATGGCCAGAGGAGAGGAGGCTTTTACCACTGTTAGGGGGTTATTGCAATTTCCATCCAATTTTTCGAATTAGTGGTGCAGAAGTTGCTTTCTACCACCCTATGTGAACCACACCGACTGGCATACTTGCGAAGTATTGTATACGATAACCTGATAACATTCATGGTTGCCGTAGTAGTGGTCTGGATCTTAGCGCTGATCTGGAATGCAGGTTTGAACCTAACCTGAAGTTGTGCCAGCTTTAACAATACTCAAGCAATGACTTGGCAGGAGAACTTATAAGCATTTCCTTCCACCTACCTATTTACATGAGTGCATTTAAATGCACACCCACACAAAGCTGGATGAGTGGTTTTCTTATCTGGTGCGAGAAAATTAATTGCGCCTTTGCTTGCTTGTCACCTCTATATGGTTCACGACAACCGTAGCCCTCTTGCAAAATAAAAGCAAGGGTTAGTTATCAAAGACAAGTGTCACTTGGGCAATATGTGTTAACGGAGGCCACTGAATCTTCCTAACCGTGGCAGCATACTCTTCTTTCCTACGAATGCAGCAGTCCAGACATCTTTGAGTGCACAAGTACACACAATGCTGCTACGAACTCTGTGTTGACAATGTTGTGGAGGGTTAAAATAACACTTTCCAGCAAAGGTACATTCGTTGCATCTTTTGTGCTCGTGAATGCGAGTCAAGCAAGCAACCTTTATGTCGCACATTCTAGTGTAGTCACTCTAATGCGAGCAAAAGTGAACCAATAGAGAAACTTAAATTAGGTTGAAAAAATCCCTAGCATGTTAATAAATGTTACTTTCAAAGGATTAGCTGGGCTTTAGCTTGTATCGCAAAGGGAAATAAATCTGTTTGTAGCTAATTTTGCTGTGAGGTTTGTTTGGTTTATTTAGCTTTTTAACCACGATAGCAATAAACTGAGATATTTAAAGATGTTTTATACAAAAATGCGGTAATTTATGCGGCTCATAAAATTTGCTGAATTATCTGCATTCCCTCCAAAGGCATAGCGCGTCTGACGGGTACCAAGATCTCCAATCGCCTTTAGCTCTGCTGAGACCCCTTGATTTCATTATCATCAAAAGATTGATGCCAAATCCTAAGCACTCTCACACAGTGGAAATGGAGAAGTGGGGGTAAGAAATACCTACAGCAATAACCACTTTGCAAGGCAGGTGTTTACACAGATTGCTTCTTCTATTCTGTTCATGAAGAGACTGTAACTTACTCCAAAACATTGTCAGATATTGCTGTGGAAGGGCTCAAGCAGCCTCCAAAGGCCTTGAGAGACGTAGCACTGAAGGTAGTGGCTCATGCTAAGTTCAAGGAAGGTGAAAGCATGCATCGGACATGAGCATATTAGCAAAACCGTAAACATTGAAGAAGAGGCTGCCGTCACTGCCTGTGGTGGTGGTGGTGGTGGTGGTGGTGCTGGTGGTGGTGGTGGTGGTGGTCTCCCGCATCACTCGTCAAAGCGAATTTGACGACTTCATAACTATCAACTGGGTATGAATGAGGAACATGCCTTGATGCACACCTCGATTTTGCTTCCTCTTTTCGAAGCTCAATAAAAGGACTTCTAGTCTTTATACTCCACATGATATCTTGATGATCCGAAACGGTTCCTCACTTAAAGCGATTGCAGACATCTATGATGGAATGGCAAGTCTTTCTAGTGTTATTATTCTCCAGCAGCACTAGTGTTAAGGTAGTGGCTCAAACTTACCCCACAGTAGATTCTCTTCTACAGAAAACTTACGAAGAAAGTGAATCTTTCGAGGTGGCCTTCTGAGTGGATGAGGATGGCAATCCATAGGCACAGCTACTGAGCGCCATAGCCTAGATCTTTAATCGTGGGCACCAAATCTACACAGGAGCCAGGACTCTTCACTGACAAGGCATACACCTGATGGTCGTATCTGCATTATCTGTTTGGAGGAAGGGTGGTTCATTTTTCTCCTACTACTCTCTATGGCTCAGCATCTCATGGACTGACTGAAATCTATGCTCTCACCAAACATGCTGCGGGGGTCAAGGGCAAGCTTATGTCAGGGTTCTTAGGCCTGTTGTTGCAGTCTTTGACTCAATAACAGGAAGATGGGGAAGAACAGCGTTGAAATGGAACATGTTTACCTGTCTTTCACCAATCGCGCCTCCTCATTATGCATGCATTCCACGTGTGGGATTTGTTTTGATGGTCTTGATGGAGAGAAAAGCGGAAATCTGGATTATGGAAAGGGCAGTTTTATTATTGCCCAAGGCCAAATCCAACACGCACCTTAGTGAACAACATTGCATTAATCAAGTGCTACCCTCACGAAAGCTTGAATTAGCAACTTGCAAAGCATAGTGGAGCACTCAGTGTCTCCTGCTTTCGTAAATGTGACAATCAACCACAACGCCATAGCGTGGTTTTCAAATGACTGGTCATCTTATGCACCAATTAAGCGCCCAGGATGTAGGATTCTAGGGTCCCACCTGAATGTGCGCGGAAATGTCTGATGTGGAGATGGACTTGGAGGGCCATGGAAGGCATCCCTACTGACAGACATCCCCACGGCAAATTCAAAATTGTTTGCACAATCCAAATATCTTGCTCTGCTAAAGATATCTCATCTTCCTTTTATGTATAGGTTTTTTGCTGCTCTGAAGCTCCTGTTGACGTACAGCTCCCTCAACCACCGCATGCTGTTCCATGCTTTCAATTATTACCGATGCCGTCTACCGCCCTAAATGCATTTTGAACTATTAGATTATAATAGTAGGCGCTTCGAGTGGCTACTGAGTTTGTGAAAGTATTAACTCTATAGGACACCCACATGGTGGACTGGCAGTGAAAGACTGCATTTACTGAAATCCCTCACAATTGAATAGACCATGCAAGCTAGCTGTTCCATTTTTCCGTGTCCTCCATTTCCGACTTTATAAAGAGGGACTCAACATCCCATGCAATCAACAACAAGGTTTATGTTTTTCTTCACGAATTCAGACTTTGTTTAAACAATGCAAAGCAAACAAGTATCCCAAATGACTAGCCTTTTCTTTAGTTCTTCAACAACTCGAACTCTCATTAGGTCCGAACCATGAATGAGTAAAGTCAAGT
This sequence comes from Taenia multiceps, assembly GCA_001923025.3. NCBI lineage: Eukaryota > Metazoa > Platyhelminthes > Cestoda > Cyclophyllidea > Taeniidae > Taenia > Taenia multiceps. The sequence goes on from CM010314.1 coordinate 5,100,351, forward strand.
TTAGCTGGATCATTGGTCTCCCCAGCTCAGCGTCTTGCCCAATTACTGTAATTCAGCTCCTTCTCATGTTTGGCAATATCGACAGAGTATCTCCGAATTATACCCACAAAGAAGAAAAAAATGTTCAGTCGTAGAGCAAAAAAGTTAAGTGGAAAGGCGCGTTTATTTGATTATTGGATGAGGCAGGATTCGGCAAAGCGGATGAAGCCAACTGTCTCGACACCTGTCCAACAGCACCTTACCAAGTAACGCTCCGATGACAAAAGTCATGGCAGAGAAGCTGTCTAGATGGGGTCTACGCATTCCTCGTGATGGCGATGTAGGCGACGTATGTAGACAATGTGAATAAGTGACATTCTAGTGGCTAATGTCTAGAAGGTCTATGTCTATTTGACTGTCTAGTCTAGAGTGTCTCGAATGGTGTGTTGGGACTAAGGGCACATCTAAACCGCCTGCGTAGCTATGCTCTGCTACCCTCACTGTTGAGCTGCTGGCCTGTTAGCATCCAGCTGGCAGACGTGGGAGTGGGAGTTGATGATAATGAATCGGGCAAAAGTGGAAGTCCTGATGTGTATCACGTGGCAGAGGAGCCAAGGCGGAGATTTACGTTCCTGTAAACCACTGTGATGCGTTAAACATCTAGCCCTAACTTAAACAAGTTTACCTAACTTTCGATCAGGTGACCAAAGTAGTGGTCCACGCAGGAATTCGTGTGCAACTCAGAGACCGCGTGATCCATCAGCCCTATATTCGTGTACAACCCACTCTTGGAACACGTCCTATCTTAGCCGTAAGATACTCTTTATCTCCCAAAACCAATCGGTGGGAAATTCACACCTGTCTTTTGAAATGTTAATAGCACATCGTCACATCTGTTTTCAACAATCATTAGCACTAATATACCCCTGTCAGTAGGCGTCTCCGCGTGTTGGTCAGTCAGTTGTAGCCTCCATCCTCTCTATCCTATCCACAGCACCAAACATTTGTTACATTTGATTTATTGTTTAGCTAGTAAATTTATGGAGGCAACCCCGCTTATGGCTAGCTACTAGTTGACCGATGTGCAGTCGTAAGTGAAAAGGAGAGTCATATTGCTACAGACCATGCAGATTCCTGCTGAAGGTTTTTAGAGGCGGAGCACAAAACAAAGTCAGACAAGTTTTCTCTAACAAAATTACCCTTCCTTCCCTTGCTCCTCCTCAATGGCAGTGTTTCGCAAGAAATGCTACCGCTAAATGCAATATTTGGATACATTTGCACTGACCAACCTTGCTTTGCAGATACCGCAACAGTGGTAGACTTACCAGTATGTAAATTACCACGTTTCTTTCAACCAAGTCATACAGGTCTCCTTTCAACCATTTAACAGACCAATGCTTGATGGAGCAATTGGTGTGAAGCTTGAAGCAGTGGGAGAGCTATACAGTGAGGTGACAACTTCCTGGACGCAACTTCCTCAACTTCAATTTGCCTAAGCTGAATTTTTGATGTTAGCGGTTCTTCCCTCTACCTTGGCATAAAATATTCATGTCTGCAGCCTACCAGTCTGTCATCACCTGAAGGAGGTCATGGACCGCTGCAAATGAATGCTTTTCATTTGATGTCTCAAGAATTTTGGATTTGGTTGTGAGCATTGGGAATGGGCTACAATAGTAGGGCAGAACATTTATTGCTGGTGCATGGTAGGATTGAGGAGTTCCTGACTCAACTCGCGGGCCATCGCGTCGAGTGTAAGCACAAGAGCGAAACGTCACGTTTTCACTACTCAAACCTCAGAGTTGCAAGAGCAATCAAACTATGTCTTTAAGTAAGGTTGTCCCTGTCTTGGTCATTATCTTGACTAAATCCTTATTGCAGTATTTTAAAGGAACTCTTAGAACACTAGCCTGAGCACCTAACAAGCGATCGGATTCAATGCAGTGTGTCGCAAACGCTCATTTCTCATCGATCCGGAAATGGTTGGCAGTTTGGAAAATGATCATTCATTGAGCAGTAATACACATCGGTTCGTATTTAATATTCTCGAAATCTTTATCATCAGCGTTCACATTGTGGAATTCAATGTATCCTGATGGACGGGTACTCCGTAGCACTAAGTAGCATTGCATGCATCGCCGATGGTATCGAGAGCATGATTAACTTCATAAAGCTGCAAAAGACACCATGCATGACGAGTACAGCAACAAGACAGCAAAGCGTGTAGAAAGGTAGGGAAACTTCTCTTCGTCTATACATGCCATTTTCTGCAAACAGAGCAGCGATGTGCTGCTTTGCAAACATCAGCAGAATTTTTGTGAATGTCCTTACCCGCCGCTTGGCACGTGGGCCACCTTGACAGCGAAAAGGGATTGAATGCCTGGTGGAGGTTATGAAGATCAACCAATATTCTGGATGTATTCGTATTTACACCCCTCGTAAAGATCTTAGTGCTCTCTGATGCTCTGACACTCAATAGCTCGAATTATCATTGCATGCAAAAGCTATGCGCGATTCAACAGAGTACAGAAATTTGAATTTCGCATGCGTATCCAACTACTGTGTATGTGCTGGCAACTCGACCACCGTTTCGCTGTTTACCTGACGCAATTAAAACTCTAGACACTGCAACAGAACTGCGAGAGAGCTAATCGTTGGAAGCAGTCACGACTACTGCCTAAAACTCAGGAGGGTGAGCTGGACAATCTCGACAAAAGTGGTGCCGATGCAGTCGAAATTATGACCAATTCTCCGCAGATACAAAATAGTGCTGATGCTTACAGTAAAGTATGGTAACCTGTCCATCCACCAGCGACGTTGAATAAATCAGTACAAAGCTTCAAAAATAGAACAAGACTTTCACACAATCACTTGCCACTTTATTACACCGTCAGTTGGTCTTTCAGTCTGCAGTTGGATTGCGCGTGTCACCACTGCAAGCATTACTCGTCAATTGCAGTTTTATTTCGAGGAGCTATAAACGGCACAAAACACCGCCGCCACAGTAGACGACATAATGGCCCATCGGTGTTGTAAACGTCGCAGTCACCTAATTTTGACGAGAATGTTGTCGTTGTTGAAAGTGTTCCCAATCCCCATCTGCACGCCTTATCAGTATCGAACCCTGACACGTGCGAATGCAAGAGCCAGAGGCGGGTATGAAGTAGGGCCAAAAAGAGACTTGGAAACAGCATCTCGCTACTACCAGCATATGTCAGTCCAATTATTCAGCTATTCCTTCAATCAACAGTAAAACTGAGGTTTTAGGCCTAATCGTTAAACAATGGGGCTGCTGGGCGTAACCAGGGCAACAGGACGTCCCTCCCTTCATTCAGCCTAGAGCATCTAGCACTAGTAGCGGTATCAGGTAGTATTTTTCCAATTCTATCGCGTGGAAGGCACCCTCATATTTCACCACTTTCTGTCTCAAAACTTGATTTCTATTGTAGGCCTCCACAAGTGCAGAACTCAGAAGCAGGGCTGCACTAGCGCTTACTGTTAATAGCCCTCTTCAGAGAGATTTCTGTGATTAAAGGGTTGTACAAGTTACCCTCCTCTCTGGAAAAGTCCAGTAATTACCCGCCACGTTGAAGTACGGGTCATTAATTTGTTTTATTGATGTTGAGCATGAAGGAGACAGCAAATGGGCAATGGTCAGGATGGGGTTAGAGTAAGTTGGCAGCTGACCAAAGAAACTACTTCTGTAGCGGATCCTTAAGTAATAAAATCCTCTCCTTCCTCCAGTAGTGGCTTGTAAGTTATACTGCTCGGCCAGTTCAAAATAACTAATACAATGGTATATCATAGGCTTTTTGACATTTTGCCAGCTGTATTTGTTGACTTATTATCCGTCCAACTTATTAGCCATATTGTTTTCACAAGAGAGGCAGATACAATCTATCACCTGGATGATTCATTTAGGACTGAGAGCAAAACCAAAAAGCAGAACGTAGAGCTGTTGCTGTACCGAAATGCAGAGTTAGACAACCCACCGACCCTCTTTAGAATGTCACCTGTGTAGCCGAATAGAGAGTTCTACATCAATGTGAGTTCCATCCGAAGCTTAAAGACATCACACAACCCAGCCAGGCTATGCATTATTAACTTGGAGAAGGGCAGGATTAGGGACTACAGACATGATTTGAAAGCCATTGTCGCCTGAGGGAAGTAAAAATGTGGAGTCATCAGTGTGTTTGGATGCAAAACCTTTTACTCAATCATATTAATGCGTCCAGTGTGTCCACTTCAGTTTACGTGAGCTGTGCAGCTAAGAGGTGGTAAATTACACGGCAGTGGCACAAATGTTAATGGCAGGCACAAACATTGCAGGAAATGCATTAGGCTGGAGGGTTAGTAGGAGACAAGAAGAGTGAACAAACCAAATCATCTGAAAGCATCCGAAGAACGTCAGAGAGGATGTGGCCAAGAATTTCGTTCTCATGCTTTGATTGAACCCATCAATATGTCATTGAAAACCCCAATTAACTAAGGTGATTGCATCCCCTAATGTGTTAATTCAGTGCTGAGGTGGACGTAATGAACACCAAGAGTCCCTTTCACCTTGAAGTCAGTTGCGATGACACAAGTGGTCAAGAGTAGAGCTTTTCAAGAGCATTGATATCTCGGGTCTCTGAAAGCATATTGATGGCAGCCGAGGATCGGGTCGTGCACGTGTTCGTATGCGAATGGATTTGTGACAAAATTGGTTGCATTGAAAGAGTCCTCGCCTCCGAGGTCTTGGCCTACTTCACCTGTTGTACTGGAAACGCCAGAGCGTCTAGAGATAATACCTGTCTTTCTATAGATCGGCCCATAAGCCAACTCTCATTTACCTCTCAAATTTTAATTAAACTTGTTTAGCAAATTTGTAAAACGTTTCTTGTCAGCAACTAGATGTAAATCAAATCCAGCGTGGTTGAGTTGTTTTTTCTCAACCAGGAAAGGCGATTCACCCCGCCGGCTGTCAGGGTTTTTTGACCGTTAGGCACGCAAGTGACAGGATTGAAAATGACAAATTTGACTAGGTGAGAAAATTCAAGAGGTTATCCCCTTTAAAAACTCATTAATATCACTGGTGAAAGGAAACTGGCAGTTTCACCGCAAGAAGTTGCCGACAAATTTATTCCATTGGGAGGAATGACAGTTTTTCACCTATTTTTTATGTTCCTTACCTTTTTATTCAATTTGCTGTTGGTTTATGCCAAACTTGGGTGTTTTTTTTACGGAACGGTACCTGATCTATGCGTCTGCCACGCCATGCAGGTCTATCATAGCATCATTCATTCCTCTGAGCGGCAAACCAAAGCCACTCGCTGAAGAGTGCCTTTCATGCGGGACTTGAAGGGTGGCTCCGTAGCACCACTGGAGGTAGCATTGGCGAGCTCGCCCCGCGAAAGGCGATAATTCTGACATCGCCTTTGAAGAGGGGTGGAGGAAATGGAATGGGATACTCATTAGCCCTCTAAATGGCCATTTCTGTTAACGGTTAAGCCATCCCTTTTTGTGGTTCAAGAAAATAGCTTCCAGGCTAATTCTTCAGCACAACTGAGGCTCTTTCCCAACCAGTTTTTTTTATAGCACCGACTTCCTCGGCAGCATTAAGCACACACTTTGCTGTTGTCAGGTTTAAACTATGGAGACGGTGAGGGGCTAAAGTGGAGTTTAACTCTAAGTGAATGTGGTGAGACCACTTCCTCCTGTGGGTTCCTACTACTAAATGTCAAGTTGCATCTGTTCATTCATCTGTTCAACTTACATCTGGATCCTATTAGAACCCACTAGAATGCTTCACATGCAAGAATTGATGTAACTAAGGAAAGGAAAATTGTGTGATCAAAAATATGCATTGTGTCCGTCCGAGGGGCCTTGACCGTTCGATCTTGATAGAACGGCAACGCTCTCGTGCTGTTGTACCATTCCGGAATGAGCGGATGAAACAAGCATTGAGTTACCGTCTACTCCTCGCTATCGCTTCCCTCACCACTGAGAGGACATTGTAGGATGGATGATTAACTTCTCACTTCCCTTCGCCTTCAGGAGGAGGCCTATTTATATGCTCAGCAAATAACTAATGGCTGGTTTCACTACCATTCCGATGCAACAACAGCAAGAGTGGTGAGGCACGAGCAGTCGAACGCTTGAGTTAGTTGTTGATTACAAGCATAATACATGCCGTCACAGCGTGGATTAAAGGCATGGGGAACAAACAATGGGCAAATTAGGCTCTTAGTGGTAAAATGGCTTTTGAGAAGATCAATACCCAACAATACAACCTTACATTGCATTGTTATGGAAGATTTCTTTATCTGCACGCGCTGACCGGGCATGAGGCGTCCTTCTACACTCCGCAGGTGGAGAAGTCCTCCCAGAAAGAGCTTTGACTTCCGCTACTTTTGTGCTTTCTTGTCAGTGCGTCATGTAATGGTCGTGTTTCTATCCAAGCTAAAAGAGGGGCAGATGAACTCAGAGGCACAGGTGTTTCGGAAGCTACAAGATATGGTTTTGTCTATTTTACAACTGTAACATTTAGCAAAGTACAATTTCCCATTTCTTTTTGCCTTTAAAATGACGAAGAAGAATGTGATGGCAAATGCAGAGGCGGAGGTGAGTTGGATGTGTCTGGAGTCTTTTGTTTGGCAAGCGGGATGAGATAGCGGAGAATGATACCGTGGGCATACATCACCTCATTCCCTTCCGCTTTTGTGATTCTTATCGTTAAAAGATGCAAAATCAACTGACATAATGGCCATAGCTATAGCCTCTCAAACGTTACCTAGAAGCATAAGAAAGGCAACAATCGAGTAGATTATGCACTAATGAAGTGCAGTAGAGCATGAGGAATCGGGACTACTGGTATAATCCCTAAGCCAAACCCATCAAAAGAGGAATAGTTGCAATGTTTCTAATAACTGAGATCTAAAGTTAAACAGTCATCTAAAGTAGCTCGTAGAGCAGAGACTAGAATGCCACATTTGAGGCCTCGTCAGCCAAAGGGGAGGAAATCTTATGTACAATCAACTATCCCTCCAAAAGCACGAGGTAATGAAAAACTTGTTTCCATTCTCTCGTAGTATAGGCAGAATACAATCTAACAAGTTGGAATCAGAGCAGTCTATTTCTTCAACAAGGGCATCAGGAAATGCACTTTGATGTGCTTTTTGATTTCGTCTGCATCATCATCTTGAACACAAGGGTGCAAAAACTGGCTTAGTAGTCGACCCTTCCCTAATCAAGGGGAGGATAGATGCACCAGCGTCCGAAACACTCTTCAGGGGCTAAAGCGTAAAACACATCATATGCCGTCATAAGAGAACAATCGCTTTGACCGTGGGATTGACTCGACTTTGTCTTGGATCGACTCATACATATGGGTATCCAGGTCCCATCGCCCTTCCTATTACTGATTAGACTACTGCGCAGAGACTTCGCCAATGGCTTGAGATACTATATCAGCACTACAAGACGACATCCGTTGCAGGTGGCCAAATCAATGAAGACTCGTAAAAGGAGTACGGTTGTCAACAACTTTAACATCAAGTCTTACATTGTGGTCAGCAACAAACCCGAATCGGATTTGATGCCGCCATCTATCTAACCGCCTCATGCCCATGTTATGGCCCTTCTTGATGTTTAGTTCGTCAATGGTGATAGGTGGTGGGGCCCCTGCAACGCCTTGCCTTCACTTCTATTTGAATGTTCGTCCCACTCAAAGGGCCTTTCATAGAGTTGAAGCAGAAGTTCGACCGCACGAAACACCAAGGATGATCTTCCATAGCAAAGGATGCTCTAGACATTCCGGCTTCAAAATTAGGCAGCTGCTCATCGCCATGGCGTTTGGTATAACTCCGACAACCGCTTGAACCCATCTGGAGGTTGGCAGCGCACGAGAAAGAAGGAGGAAGGAAAGAATAGGGCCATTTTTCGTCTCCTCATCCAATGTGTCCATTGTTTTGGCTTTTTAGAAAGGGTAGAGGTTGTTACCATGGCGATTGTATGATAAAATGCCAATACATGGACAACAACAAGCGTCAAATTATGCGAGAGGAGGGCACTGCCAACTCCTTCTCAAAGTGCGTGGTAGCCTGGCCTGAAGGCACACCTAGGTGGAAGTATAAATCACTACGCAAGGTGAGCACTTGAGTCGGTCGCTATTTAGGTTCTGTTCATGAAACGAATGACGCTTATTTGCTTCCACTGTGCTGTTCATCTAAGAACATTCAAGTCCACTTCTGCAATGGCATGGGATGAAGATCAAGTGTCGCCTGTCATCAGTTAGAGAGACGATAGTGTGTCCTGTCTATCAGTCCTTTGTTTGAAACCATAGACATTGAAGCAAACGGCGTCAGAACTGTCCATTTTGACTATTTTTCGCATCAGCCGTCAAGGCAAGACCAATGATTTCAGTTGAAATGCATTGGGTAAGAAGGAGTATCATAAACCGATGCAGTTTGATTCGCTCTGCAAACATCATTAGAATGACTTCTGGGCTTTTTACTATTAAAGGCTGCTCGGTGCTACAATTTGGCTCATAATGCAAAGCATTCAATGTTTGGAACTGTATTGTTCTCCTTAGAGAGAAGGAATTGGGAGACTTACGAAGAGAATAAGATTCGTTAGATTGATGGCAAGTCGTAGACGTCACCATCACGTCTGGCCGCTTCAGTCGTAACGTGGATTCGAGGCTGTATGTTGGCGAAGCATTTTATAAATGCTACTTGAGAGGTTACATTTGTTTGGCACACACACATTCACCATGTCTGCATACGGAAGGGTAAATCGTCCCCTTTCCACCACCTCTCAGTAATTGACTGGAATCCCATTGACCCCTCTTACACGCGACCAGGTTCATTAGCAGGATTTCATCAAGACTGTTGCCTTCTGAAATTCCAATGCTTCCTTAAAACAATATGGAAATTGAATCGCACCTTGTTGACTTCACAGCTAACCCCACATTTCATTCAAGAGCTTACGAGTAGGTAAGGAGGAAGTAAAAGAGCATTAATGTCATCATAAATCCCATTCTTTGGTATTTTCTACCGCTTGAAATAGAAGTTTTATTACTTGCATTTCGGTAATTGTACCGCCCTATTTTGCCCGCGTTCGACATTTGGAGATTTGTTTTGATAGTCTGGATAGAGGATTCGTTTGTTTCGGATCAGCGAAAGAGCAAATGTTGCAGCCTAATTGTAAGGCCTAATATCTTTCCAAGTGTACCCTATTATACCACAAATCGGCATCCAGGAAGGAAAGGAAGTAATTGACCCAGTATTCGTCTTCTCTAACCTTACATTCAGCCACGACGCTCCAGACGGCAAATGACACTTGAGGTATGCAAACGATAGGTCAGCTTGGTCACCAATTCAGATACCAGTTTGGAGGACTTTCTTGTGTTGTCAGATTAGGGACGGAATAAACGGTACAGTGGATGAAACAGAAGTAAAATTGAAGAGACCCTTACCAACAGACGTTCGCTCGGCCACATTGGAAGTGCCACGATTCGAGTGCCTTGCTATGCCCTATCCTTCCATCACCGGAAGATGCTCCATGCGCCATCTTCTTTACGCTTGAATAATCATCGCTTTGGCACCTTTGTTGACTCAGAATTCTGTCAATCACCGCATGTTGTTCCACACATTTAATTCTTGCCACAATTGCAACCACACTGAATGCACTTGTAGCGAGTATTTTCCCCTTAAACACTGGCATTTCATTTTTCGCTACCACAATTGCAGTATTTAGAGCCTTTCTTGGAGGCAAAGGAAGCTAGAAAATATATTACCAACGTGCTGAAGAGCTGCAGATCTTCTGAAGCAGTCCGGAGGCTGTACCACTCTACTGCCTATCTTGACCGAGATTCAAACTGCGCAGAAGCCGATACAACGAGTTAAGCTTTGGAGCGAATCAAGGTTTTTCAAAGTAAATTAAATAAGGTTACCCAGTTTTCAGATTGGTTAGACAGAAGGTAGTCCACATAGAAAATTGCACGTAGTTTGAATACCGTATTGATCAGCCGTCTTGTTTAAATTCACATCTTTCTATTTGGCCGCTTTGTTACCTTAGATTCAAAAGAGTTTGGTTTCGGAAATAGTTTTTGGACCGAAAATCGATTTTCTCACAAAATATTTTGCTTGCGACAATTTTTAAGCCCAACTATTAGTGTGACAAGGAGCGGATGAAATGCGAAATTTTAAGCAGTGCATTCGTGACGAACCAATGTCAAGGCGAGTTTTGAGGACCTAAGTAGTGATAGCTCTCCACATCAAATCGTTTTGGCAAGCTCCTTTAAGCTTTGAAAAACTACTTGAAATAAGAGTCCTTTTTCGAAGACTTTTTAGGCTGGTGTCCTTTGCGGATTAGCAATTGACTGATGCGGAACCGTTTGCATTCCCTCGTTGAGCAAATTATTCGGATAGAAGGAACGTCTTACAGTTTTGACAATTTTCCTGTTATGCATCAGTGAAATTATTTCTCCGTCGATCCCCATTGAATTGCTTTAACTGTTCCACTTTCTAGTTTGGTCGCGCTACCATCTGGATGACAGGGTCGTGGACTGCCCTCATGCTGACGATCTCCTCTACCAAGTTTTCTAATTTTTAGTAAAAGGCCCGCTGACGGACGATTTGATGATGGCTCCAAAACGTGGATCCACACTGACCTATCCCAGGATAGGAGGTGTGCGAGAAGAAGAGTATTACCTTTTACAACTCATGCAAATGGCAAGTTTTAATACCGAAGAAGGTGTTATGCAGAGAGCTGTCGACGAATGACGCATTTAATCATCTGCGCTTGCAATCCCACGAATATTTAGGCGGCTCTCTAAGTAAAACAAAAAGAGTAAAAGGAAAATACGTAAAGTGATCGTTATGTTTCTTAATAAGTTCCTATTCCTACCACTCGTTTTCGCTACAGAGACAAATTTTGTGTTGGCGTAAAGGCGTCTGAGTTGAGGCGCCTAGGACTTATCCAACTTTCATGGATATCTCTACCTACGGTGAAACAAAAGCCCAGCAGAATGCATTCCACCTCTAAACGAAACCATTGAATTATCTTGAGAGGGTCAAATAAAAGGCAAAGCATGTTTTTTGCATTCCCTCCGTAACTATTAGGAGGCCTTCAGATGATGTTATTAATAATTAAGCCCCAAATCCAAGCCGATAATGAGATGTAGCAGCAAAGTTGAGTAGGAGAGGAACGATTTGATTCAGGCTTGAACAAGACTACAAAGGAATTCCACTGTGGCGATTGGACAGGCTTTATCGATGTAAATCGGTCCTGCTAGAACACTGTTTTGACGGTGACAAGCACATCTGCTACCCTAAGCGAGTAAGTGAAGCAGCATTTGCTGGTGAAGAGAATCCTCGGTTAACAAAAGCACCGTATTATGATGTTAAGTCACTGCTAAAACTTTGAATGGTGCCATAGGGACGGACTTAATTGGCCGATTGTGGTACATCTGTTCTCATTGTTGCAACAGCACATTTTCTTCCACAGAAGCGGCCAAAATAGTTCTTTAAATAAATGTTTGTTTTGGCGAGGTCAGCAAAAGCTGTAAATTCAGGACCATAAGGGATTTTAGCCACCGTTACAGATGAAGAGGTGAGATAGTTTGTGCCAAGAAGATCCCACTCTGTCGGCAACAAATATAGACTTGGAAGCTAGAGGAAAGAATAAGAAGGGCGGAAGTGGTTCCCGCCCCTTAAAATGCGTTCTCAAGCTAACCTAATTTAACCATCTTAGTTTACTTTGAGGTTGGAAGTAAAAGGTCCGCAAATATATTGTCCCAAGATGTATGATAATGCTTATCTCATAGGAGTTGTTGGGCAAGGATTTTACGCCTGTTTTATATAAGGGTAGGCAACACACCACAATACCTGCTCACGACACCAAATGCTATCTTCGTGGTCCTCTCAGAGGGTGTCTCTGCTTGTAGATCGGGTGTTTGATTTTGGCCCCCTTCTTCCTATCCTACCCATTCCACCAACTAATCGTTGCATTTAATTTATTTTAAAGCTAAGCATGTTTAGCATTCGTTAAAAGTGGTCCGAATTCCAGTTGCAAGTGAATAAAAGAATCGAGACTTATTGCTACAGACTATATAGACTCCTGTTAAAGACTTGTAAGAAGCAAGGAACGAAGCGGTTTGTCGAAAGTTTACCATTGTGGTCTGTAATCAAGAGCCATCTTGTTGAAAATTGTGCTTGTAGATTTAAGGTGTTTTCCAGTCTGATGTAGAACGAGTATTGCAGCAGCATAACCATTTTTAACCACTTTTGGTAGGCAAATTGTCCATAAGGATGCAAAGTTGCCCATTTGAGGAAAATTTAAAAATCTCTGCTTTTTTGAAATTTGAAAGAAACTAGCGCGAGTTTTCGGTTCCATATGTTTCTTAGAATGTGACAATGATCCCAATCACCACAAAAGAGTAGAGAGTGGACAAACCACTCATTCCACGAAAGAGTAAAGCATAGTTGCAAACTCTATACGCATGTGTAAATGCACCACTTAAGCAACAAACCACCGATCCCGGTCAAGGGAACCAATTTTATTCTCCAAAAATCATCTGTTTTCGGAGTAGCCTCCTTTTCTACACCAATCAATGCATTATGCTTTTGACAAGCCAAGTAGCAGATAGGAGGAATGTAGACGCTTTTACATAAATAACTAATTAGACAAGCCACAACGTTCTACAACGACTTACTAGGTATATACCCTAATACACCACTACCACACACTATGCACATTATATCATTTAAGGCAGCATCGTTAAATGAGTGCTTTGACCGTACGGTTAACTAATTTTTGCAAAGTGGGGAGCAACGAAGGCCAAAGGAGATTGTTGACATAGCAGATTTCCTCGCGAGCATCAGGACATTAACCGGACTTCAGCCATTAAATTCGCTGGTTGCATTCAGACATCTAAATTTCAATGGCTGACTTTACAACTGAATGAAAGGCGAGCATAAATTAGATATTTCGACAGTACACTCTCCCGCACTGGGAGAATTGCACTCAGTAAGGCGCATCACCAGTGCCAAAGTGGCAGTACGAATGCTCGTCAGTGATGGTAACTTTAGCGGCGCCTCTGTTACCACCATCATAGCAGCCGATCCTGTCTACATTCCATCAAGAGACGAGTAAGTTCATAAAGCCGAGGAAACCGGTCACTTTGAGGAGTAAGCCAAAGTTAAGCACCAAAACAAGTAGCTGATTCTGACTGCTGATACATGCGCTGGGTGGCAGACATACATGTGAAAATAGAGAAAAAGTGGACAACAAAAGTGGTTCTCACTCTTTAAAATGCGTTTTTAAGGCAAAATTTGCTCACTCAGCTGGATTTCCCTTAATTTTTGAGATGAAACATGAGAAAGTCAATGGTGGATGATCTTGCACCTCCCTTGTGCACCACTGCATCTGTTTTCGACACCAACTGCCGCTTATGCAGTCCTCTCAGTGAGTTTGTTTTAGGCCTTACTCCCAATACCTTCTGCCTACTAATTGTTACACTTGGTTTATTTTAGCTCGTAAATTTGCGAAGCCAATCCTGCATGCGGCGTATTATGAGAGGACCGAAGTTTATTCGTAAGTGTGCTCTTTACAGTCACCTTGGAAATTTATGGAAGACAAAGTACAAAGCAAGACATACTGCTTCCTTCTATGTGCGAAGCTTTGGTGTTTGCCATCATGGTGGACGATTGGCCGGGACTTTAATCTTGTAATCGGTGTTTTAAGAGCATTTGGAGGGCTGTGAGCAAATGGATCATGAGAATACAATCAGGTTCATCATGCTTTGAATGGACTGTACCAAAATTCAAATGTAAAAGATAGATTTCTATTCTATTTCCTCAAGCAGTTTGGACCGCGAACGAAAATTTAAGTTCTTCCAGCACAGCGATTTGGCCAAGACCCCAATCCTCTCAAATTTCAGGCGTTGGTTTAGTCACAGCTGGTGAGTTTCCCGACAGAAAATCTAACTTCAACACTTCTAACAATTTCTGCTTGTTGCATTACTTCCAACAAACTAAGGACTGAATGGTACAACTTGTGAGTGTACAGTCTGGGACGACGCCAGTATAGTCATCTTACCGCTTAGGGTAGCATTATTAAATGAAAACTTGAACCCAATAATTACATAAATTTTGTGAAACAATTAACGAGGATGGCAAAAGGTAACAAAAGGCATTAGCTTAATTCCAGCCACCGCTGTTCGTCGGTCGCATACAAGTCCTGCGGCTTCAAATCACCGAATTTACAACTTAACAGCTGCATAAATGGGAGATACAAACTGAGATTTGGTGGGAATTAATTACCAGCCAACAGACACATAAATAATTCAATCTTCGGCTAGTAGACATATCCTTTATAAAAGTTGCTAATTTATCAAAAAAATACAAAACTTAAAATGAGACGCTTAAATAAATTCTGCGAATTAATTTGATCTAATTAAATCAAATTATTTCATCTTAAAAATCGGGAAGTTGTTATGCTTGCACTATGAAATGGAAAAGAAGTAACAGTCGATTCATGAAAGCAAAGCAACTTTGCCACCTTTGATTTGTGCAGTCAACAAATTAGCTTACCACTTTATAGGATCGCATTTGAAAACCTTAACCGCCATTCAAACCTCCTGCACCTAACTTGCTTGGTAACAAATAAAGACCTCATAGAAGGGACATGACCGCACTGAATGCCAGGGCATGGAGAAAGCTACCGACACCGACGCGAAACGTCGTCTATTTCTGTCCGGTCCAGAATATCAGTGTCTACGCCTACTTTTGAGTTCTTGTCCGTAAAAGATGATGGAACAAAATCAGGAATCACCGATTTGAAAGTGAGCCGAGACATGGATTTACTGTAGACCTGTAGATTTTGGTGAATACCCCATAAATCATGAGAGTGGCATTCTCCTTTTTGGCTACACCTTCAGCAAAGTTGTAAAAGAAACGTGATTGACCTAAAAAATCACTTTATACTTTTATTTTTGTAACTCGTTACGCTGAGAGCGCGACACTAATATGTTCTGACAACGCAAGGACTTATTTTGGCTGAAACGAAAGGATGATTAGTGCTACAGTGATAGGGCACATCAGTCTTCACAGTTCTTGTCTCTGTTGTAGTAGCATTATCGGAAGTAAACTTTTAGAGCCTATCAGCCCACCATGGCTGGAAGGAGGTCTCAGGGTGCTGTTTTGAATGCTGACGCTTAAAAGGTTTGAAAAGGATGGAAATGATGAGTCCCTTTCTAAAGGTAGTCATAATGAAGGAGTCGAACATATTCAGACAAGGTGTAGAAAGGCTAAGAGGTTACCGACCTATTGAACGTAAGTGCAATGGCGGAATCTTACGTCCTCGCGTAGTCAAAAAGCAGAGCCTGACAAACATTCGAAGTTTATTTATCTAGATTGTCGCCTCCTGATACAGTTAGTGCAATAACTTACCTTTTGTTGGAGCAATTTGATGTGAGACCCCATCCAAACTTTAGGAGCTGCCAAGACGGCATTAGGTCGACCCAAGCACTCATGAGGCAATCACTTCTGCCACATTGCATGCATATCATAAATACCACTGCAAAACCACAACAACGGGTGGCTTTTAAAAAAATAAAATGAAATGAATTCTAGCCGTATCAAAGCCTGACTCCATGTAAATTTATTGCGATGCAATAACTCAAATGGGGAGAAGTGTCTCCGTTCCAAAGTGCGCAATTTAGCGGCCTACCAGACTCTCGTTGCTCAACTTCATCAATACGAAAAGGCTTGTTGCTTTATAAAGTCACCAGGCCTTCATGTTTGTGCTCTCCGAAACCTTTGCCATTTAACTTTGGCTCTGAAAACGATTCCAGTGAAACCTGCCACACTGGCGCTGGGTGACACGAGGCACCGCTGCACGGATATGCTTACCACGATTCTCCAAATCACAAGCCACCCATACTTGAATTCAGACTGATTTCACAAGAGATTATGGCAAGTACGCAGCTGTTTACATCGTGATGAGCTGTTCATGTGGTGAGTTTAATGCAGTCAAAGCGCCTGACATGACAACTACTATGTAAAATTTATTCATTGCGTGTAAAACTTGCCAATTCAAAAAGTAGCTCATAAATTTACCTTGAAAACGTACATAAGTGGGCTGGGTGATGTTAACAAAGAAGAGCATGATTAATTCTTCAGAGGTGCGAAATTGTCAAAGTTGACAAGGGCAGAGACAAGGTGATGACGCTTATAGCCAAATATAGACATCTTCCTTCATCCAAACTCGCCGCCTTCTAGGAGATCAAGATTTAATAAGGTTTCTACAAATGCACCCGACAACTCATCGGACCATCAATTCGTCTCTTCCTATCTGTCAAGTGGTTGCCCTGCAGTTCGGTCACACATGCCACTGTCGTCAACACCATTCATATCAATCGCAGGAACTAGACACCACACCAAATCAGTGGAGCTGTCAACGCATCTTTCGGGCTGGATCCGTGGAGCCGCCAGTCTCAACAAGATCCTAGCATCTGGGCTGCATTCCTTATCAATGTCAAACAGTGACACCTGCATATATATCAGTTTTCACCTTTTTTGACGAAAATGTGTAGTTAGGACAAGGAAAGTGATGAAGTAAAAAAGGCACTAAAATATAGCTCTTCACTACCACAACCAAATGTTCACAGACTCATCATCTCATCTTTTAGCAGACAAAAAATTGGGGATTTTGCCTGAATTCTCAGAAAAAATAGAGCTGCCATGAGCATTAAGCCGCCCTGTATGACATTCCGCTGACACTTGTAGCAGCAAGAGCAACGGTCCTTAACTTTCTAACTGCATTCCATGATTACTCTGCAGACTTGCTCAGGTGTACAACTCTTAAACAAGACTAATTTGGTGTTTACTTTAACCAGCCTTCTTGACAGGGGAATTAGATGTTGTGAGGGCAGTACAATTCCCCTTCCTCGAAGTCGGAACCATTAATTATCCATCTCATTAACTAGCAGACCACTAATTTGGTTTGTTATCATCCATCAAGAGGTAGAAAACAACAAATAGGCATTAACCCGAGTGGACTATGGGCTTTTGCAGCAGCGCTTGGCGCATAAATACTAAAGCAGTAAAGTATGAAGTGACCACCGGATTCGCATTGGTAAAGTGGACAAGGTAAAGAAAACACGTCGCAACCATTGCAATCGCCTAGATGCTTCGGTAATACTAAGGTCAAATGCTATTTTATCCCTGCAAAACAAAAAAACTGGTGCCTCATTTTCGTATCCGTCTAGTAAGTGTTTCGCGAGTATGGAAGTAGGTATGAATTATGAACATGAATAATGCAGACAGACTCCTTAGCCTCACAATGTTTCGTGGGTAATTTTCCTCGCCTAAAACCCCTACCGCTATCCTAATCAATGATTGAAACTCTGTCTACGGCATTGTTTTATTGTCCTCGGGTACGTTGCACAGTTCTGTGATTTGGCGGACTCAATGAAAATTTTGTCATTATATGAGGTGAGACATGCTTATTTACCCTTAATAGTCCCTTATAGTAGACTACCAAAAGAAACACCTTTGGCGTCGGATTTCATTTTTTGAAATGTTGCAGCCATATAGATTATCGGCAGCTCCTAAGGTGACAGTTTTTGTGTTCACTCATGTAATCACTGTTATTTGAGTACATGATGTTCTACTCATTGTCCAGCGATGTTTATAGTAGATAATCAACTAAGTTTCCTTGCCTTGCTGCCTACAAGGTCTACATATACCAGTTCTTTCGGTGCATACAAACTAACTCCTTCCGAAGATCCCATCTGGGCTGACTTTGAAAGCGACATCTGGCATCGATACGAAAAGGGATTAATTGTCAACATGCCGCAAGCCCGGAATACTTAGTTAAAGCAGGCGGCCACGACACTCTCGTGCAGAGAAGTTGGTGAAGTTGAAATAATTCCACTTATTTGTTTTGAATCGGAAAGAAAATGCTCTTTTTTCCTTCCTAACTACTGTTAACAGGCGAAATAGGAGGCTTGCTAGAAGATACAGACTCAACTGAGTTGGGCGCATGAAATGCGGATTTGAGGATTGAATATGAAGGCAAGGAATAGCAAGCCTCAGTGGCGATCAGAAAGCCCGCGTTTCCTCATAAATTGCTGCAAATTTGAAGCAGCATTAATATCATGATGTAAGGTAGCCCATCGAATCTTTCTTGTTGTTGTGCAATATGCATTTCTGACACAAAGAAGAGCTGAGTAGCTACTGGCACAGTCCGGAAGCCATTTGCGCCCAAAGGAAGTGCCTGGAAAGACCTTCAGCGTGCGAGAACAAAAGGAACTGTCAACCAAGCATGCAAGTGTTATACTGCGTCCCTCCCATTTTGAGTTATGCTACAACATTCCTCTCGGATAAAATGCAGTAACCCATGAACCAGCTGCCTTGGTCATCAAATTTGCGTAATATTGAAAGAATAGCTAATTGCAGTGGGACTATCCCTTCAGACAATCCTTCCAGAACTGGTTTGCTGTCCTGTCTGGAATATGTAGTAGAAGGTGATGCGCGGGTCTTCACCGGCGTCCATTGCCAGTCGCAAACACTGGCCTAAATGCGAGGCTATTCAACACAGGACAGAGTTAACAACAGCTTCAATGTGATAAAAATTTTGCGCCCGTCCCTCCTTGCCACCTTATTTACCACTTCAGCACTGCCCTGCATCTATTTGAGCTGAGTCCCGATAGTTGGTGATTACTGTCGCTTCATTTGCTAATAGCGCTCCTACAGAGTTGGATTGAGATGGTTTGTAAAGTTAAGCATCATTTCCAACCCTTCTGTGAGACTTCTTCACTCATTCTTCCCTATGCACCCAATGCACCCAAATAGTGGGGTAGGCAGATGTGCAACATGTCGAGTTTTATTTAAAGGTGAAGAAAGAACAAAGTGTCCGGTGAGAATTTGTATTACTGGCGTAGTAAAAGGCTAACTCAAGGGTTGCCGGTACGGTTCGTTGGCCATTATCGCCCAGCGCAGGTGCAGAGTTGGAGTTCTTGGTGTCTGGGCTAGTTAAACAACCTGAATAGCCTTTTACGATGAGCTCAGCTTTCTAACCCTTTTATATTTTCATAATTACAAAATAAACAAAAACCACCGACTCCGAATCGCAAACCCATGCTCCTTTTAGTTGGTAAATAGTTCAGTAGTGGCACAAATGTTCTTGAAATGTAAAAAATCACTGTAGCCCAGTTGAGTTGAAAGTCATTGGGTAAAGGGTAAAGTAAGGGCAATAAATGCGAGCAAGCCAAATTGGTTCACAGTAGCCAGGGTTTGGCTCACAAAGTCTAAGAAAATAGCTAAGAGTGCAGTAACTCCCTAGGAGTTGATAATTAATCAGGAACTTGCAATCCCTAATGTGCTTGTATGCCAAAGTCCTCTTGACCTCAAGGCTAGAATAGGACGATTTAGGAGCGCTGACATGCCGGTCCTCAAGGGGCATGAAAGTGTGAGCCGAGGTTCCGGTTTTTCACGTATCTAGACGTGAGCACACACGCAGTTTATATCGGATGTGCCTAGAGAGTCGTCTCTTTCGAGGCTGGTGGGGACGAGGTCATGTCAAGGGAAAGTGTCGACCTCTCTGAAAGTCAACTGCTTAAGAAACCGCCACATAGCTCTTAAATTCACAAAATTTCTACCTTGAGCAAGTTTTGTTATTTAATTTTCAAATAACTTGATGCAAAATGAATCAAGGTGGATTGAATGCTTTTACTCCACCATGAAAGGTGACTCATCGAGTTGTCAGCGTCTTTTGCCTGCTAGACAAGCAAATGACAGGAGTAAAATGACAAATTCGGCTTGGCGACATGCTTCTATTGTTTGCTTGTCTTCTCAAACAAACATTAGGAATGCAACCAGAAAAGTTGACAGTGCCACCGCGAGAGGTTGCGAATGCGTTTGTGTTCAGGTCCAAGGAATGGTAACCATTTCGGCGACTGACGCAGACATTCCAAATAAAATCAGTGCATTTGTAGTTAACTTTGAAGCATTTGATCACTTTGCTAAGCTTTTTGCTGTTTCATTTGACGTTTTTTCGGTTAGTCAGAATTCTTTGTAAAAATAGTGCGAATTAGAAAACCTCTTGCTCCTCTTTAACTCGGAAAAGAGGCAAGCTCAAGCGAAGGCTCTCCTTCCAATTTATGGGAGAATGTAAGACGAGATAGCCGTCTATGATATCTTAATAAATGAACTTCCATGTTTCTACATTTCATGGGTTTACAGTGCATACTACAAAACTCTTGTTTTTATCTTCCAAAAAGAATATGGAGAAGAATGCGAAGGTGTATGTGAGCTGGATGTGCACGGATTGATTGGTCGGACGAGCGCGACAAGATAGCGGTGTGTGGAACTTCTGAAGACTGCGAATTCTTATGTGTTTTCGTTTCACAGGTGTTATATTGCATACCATAGGAACCCTTGTTCTTTTCATCTTTAAAAAAGAGGAAAAGAATGCAAGGGTGAATGCCAAGGCTGAAGTGGGCAGGATGCATACCCATTGATGCATTGGGCGAGCGCGTCAATATAACGATGGGCAAAGTTATAAATGCTACCTCGTCTGCCTTCATTTTAGGATTTTGCAATTGAGAAGATTATTTTAGGGTTGGAAAAGTAAAAAACACGGAAGTAATGAATATGGTTCCTGTGCCCTGCGACTTCCCTGGCAATGAAAGTAGGGTAATACTCGAGCAGAATATGCATTAAAGATGCATATTGGAGCTCGGAGAGATGAGAATTTTGCTGTAGAGCAGGTATTAGGTCCCCTGGCAAAGGAAGAATGGCAGAGCTCGTCAGCAAAAGTGAGAGCTAGCCTGACAGTTTATGTAGTGTAGAGTGTGAGAACCGAAAACCCACTTTCGTAGTCGCCTCAGTCTAAGCGCAGAGAACCTTGTGTACACACAACGATTCCTTCATAATTGTGGAGTTACGTGGAGCGTATTTCCTTTCTTATTTGTTAAAATATATAAGCCCGTGTTCTTGCGGTTTCGCTAGGCACTGCTTCAACAAATCAGAGTTGGGGTAGTCCACTTTGAGATGGTGAAGTTAATTTATCCGACTCAGTCGCGAAAGCTCGCACCTTTGTTTTAAAGTCCTTTGTTTTATATCTCAGGGATAAAAAGCACTTGTGCAGCCAAAGCTCTCTTCCTGGATGAAATATTAGGCTTATCACTTCTAGGGTGAAGCATTAATCTCGTTAAGGAATAGTGGCTCCACGATTGGGTCCGAGTCATATCCACGGGTATCTATGTCTCATCTTTGTTTATGTCACTGACTTAAACATTACGAAGAGGTTTTGCCAACGGCTCAAGACGCTACAGTGGCAAGGGAAGACGGTGTCTAGTACGGGCAGCTGTGTCTGGAAAGACCCATAAAAGGATAAAAATTGCCAAAAACTTAGATCTTAAGGTTCACATTGTGGTCATTAATAAATTGGAACTAGGCATGGAACCATTTCTTAGGGAACTGCTCTTTGTGCCTGTCATAGTCAGAGCCGCGCCATTGAGCTGCCAATGTCGTCAAACAGGGCTCTTCCGATGGGGCCACTGCATGGCCTTTCCTCCAGTCATATCGTAATGCTGATTCCAAATCCAAGAGGGCTTCCTCATGGCTAAAGTGAAAATAATGACGTGAACAGTATTAACGACTACGCTGAAAAGCAAGAAAGTGCTCTGGACTTTCCGATCTTTTACTTTGCTTGCCATTTATTGTCAAAGCGTTCTGTCCAGCTCCTACAGTCCTCCAGCCCCAACAGGATGGATAGGCACATTTTTATCGCAAGGAACAGGCGGAGATAAAAGTGGAGTTCTTCATAAATTCGAGTATCTGATACGGTTATTGCTTAGATTCTGCAAAAGGGCTATAGAGTATTGTCACGAGAATTGCATCAAATCATGCTGGAGCAGGGCTTCACTGACCCCTCTTGAAGTCTTAAGGCTTCGATGCAGTGTGCAAGAGTATGCGTGCCTCATACGCATTAGAGCTCGAAGGCTATTAGCTTGGCCTGCTAGTGTCGCTGAGTAGTCGCCTTAGTGACTACTCAAAATGGATATTCGAGTCGACCGCTACTTCGATTCTGTTCACGAAGAGAATGCCGCTCATTTACGTCATCTGTTATCTACTAGAAGGGCCTAGATGTCAGCACTTTGTTCGAAACCGTGGGCACTATAGCCCACATTGTGAGCACTGTCCGTAACGACAGTCTTTCGCCTCTGTTGTCAAGAAAAAGTTGATGATTTTCATGACAACTCATTAGGCAGGAATAAAGTTCATTACTTAATGCAGCTCGATTGTCTTAGCAAGCCTTATTAAAACGACTTCTAGGATTTGCATAGTTGAAGGCGTCTCAGTGCTGCAAATTGGCTTCTAATGGATGGCATTCATGGGTAGGATGGCAAACATTTCCATCTTGACCACTCGTAAGTGGCGCTAATTTTCGTTATTTTCTCTTAAAATTTTTAAAGCATTTTTCCCTCATATGAACTATTTTTCTCTCTCAGATGCAAGGGAAGGAAAGACTAGCAGAGAGAATAAAAGCCGCCAGAGTAGCGTTCCTGGTCAACAAGGACGGCAATCAGTAGGCGCCACCACCTTGCCTAAAATCGTCAGCATGAGGTTTGGGCATAATAGCTCCTATGGAACTGAAGCTATTCACTGACGAGACAGTTTGTATATCTCAATTGGATGATTACATTGACTAGATGGATGCACCTACCTGCTAGGCAGAGATAAGGCAAATCACATCCTCGTCTTCACCACCCGATGGCTCAACATCTTTTAAGCAATTAACTCAATGATAAAATCTCAAATTCCAATCAGACCACGCTTGAAAGGATGAAAGGGATTGAACTGCAGAGGTACCACAAACCCTTTTCTATGAATAGTTGTACTGTCTTAAAAGAGAAC
This sequence comes from Taenia multiceps, assembly GCA_001923025.3. NCBI lineage: Eukaryota > Metazoa > Platyhelminthes > Cestoda > Cyclophyllidea > Taeniidae > Taenia > Taenia multiceps. Next base: position 5,123,237 of record CM010314.1, read on the forward strand.
CTCCATTACTGCTCTCTGCATCTGCACCACCTTATTTTGCATGCTTCTGACATTTGCGTTTTGTTTTGAGGGTCTAGACGGTGAAATGTGGGTTAGATTTTGGATCACCCAAAGGGCAAATGTTATTGCTTACTTGCAAAACCTAAAAACTTTTTAGTGAGCAACGTTGATTTAATCAATTGCAGCACTTAAGAAAACCTAAATAGGCGACTGAGTGTAGAGAAGAAAGTGATGCCATTTCTGGCTCCTCCAGCGTCGCAATCAGTCATAGCGCTGTTGATGGTAGATGATACCTTTGCGGTGTGTACCGATGCAGCATCCAGTCAGAAAGACTTCTTTGTGTTGGAAGATTAATGGCAGGCATTAATAGTGCAGTGGTGGAATCTGGGTAAAATTAGGGACATCTTTACCGCAGATAGCTAAATGGCTGCTTTTGATGTGCTACGATTCGAATATCATGCTGTGCCCCAACCTTGCATTACCGGAGGGTACTCTGCTCGATGTTCTCTTTACAATTGACTATTCATTGTTTTGACACCTTCGTTGACTTGGAGCACTGTCCACTTCCCCATGCTATTCCACGCATTTTGTAACTGTAATACGTATGATGTACGGTTTCGTGCCTTACTTGGTACTTACTTTATAGGGCTGCTGCGCTGTCGGAATCAGTGACTCCAACCGACATCGTGACGCTATTTTGGCAACCGAAGCACGTGATTAGCATACCCCTCATAGCTAAACCGACAATTGCGATCGTATGAAGGGCCAAAGAGTGCATAATGCAATCATAAAGGAATATGTTTTCTTGAACTCCGGCGTCGCTTATTCAAGGCTGACCAAATCATTGCCCTATTTTTAGCTTTCCTTCGGTCCATTAAAAATGTAGACTTATGTAAAGTTCATGGTAGAACAGGAAAGGTGAGCTAGGCAGTATAAGTTGCTTTACTCATTGGTCACTAATAATAATGATTGGACATCTTGTCCTTTCTCTTTATGCTGGTAGTGGCTTTGACCTTACGAATATATGGCAACAGCGGCTCCTTTCCACTAGTTTCAACTCACAGTCTTCATTTTGTTTGCCATGCACTTAGCTAGGTGGGATGCTTACCATTACTGCTGCAAAAAAGAAACGGATTTTGGTGCCTAAGATGTGTCCAACTGCGTTCTAGCAAAGTACCTCCCCGACAGTAAATCTTGGTAAACAAGCAGCAGGGTCAAAGCTTACATATCCTATCCGATAACGTTGTAGGCAATGTATGTAAGCGCTGAATGAGAATATGCAGGTGCTTAATGTCTGATTTATGCCCCTTCTTAGCCGTCTAATCTTGGTCGTTTCAGCCGATCTTCTAGGACTAAGAGCATGTCTATTCTGCCTCTGCGGCTGCGTTGTACCAACCACACATTTAATCTGCTTGTCTATAGGCATTTAACTAGTGCAAGTTTGAGTTAGGGAGAGAGATCGAAACAGAAAAGAAGGTTTAGACATCGTTTTGGTTTCGTAGGCACCTAATGCTCGGCCTTTTTATGTCAGTGGGATAGATCAGGCCCCAAACCATGCCAGCGGCTTCCACTCCAGCCCTTTTCCACGTCGGTCATGCTTATTTCGCCCATTAGTATGACTTTCTTCACCTTCAGGTAAGACTCGGGGCTCTGCCCAATTGTTCGTTTGATTATGCTAGCACTCCATTCCCTTTGAACCGTACAATTGATCCGTAGCAGGATATTCGAGTTATGCTAATAGTCAGACTGATGGCTAAATGGATAAATATGGGTGACTAGAAGCTGCACAGAAGCTACCGATTCTACAATGTTTTCGCCTTCCCCAATTTTTTCAGCGCTGCTGAGAGAATGCTCAACTTCCACCAACCCTTACTGAATTGAGGACCGATTAATCAAAAGCGCAAGCAACTTTCGCTTTATTTCCGAAATATGAGGTTAAAATTGGCTTTCAAGGTTGTTGCTTTTTAATACATCACCCGTGTTTTTTGGAGTAAATTTACCAAAAAGGCAGTCCACATGGAATTTCGCGTGTAGCTTTATTACCGTTGCCTGCACGAGCCCTGTTTTGTGTGCATTCTTTTGTTTGGCTAAGTTTTTGCCCCAGTTTTTGCATAGTTTTGCTTTGAAAATTGTTCTACTAAAACAAAAAGTCGTTTTCGCAAAAAAATTTTGCTTGCAAGGTGTTTTGCGTCCAATTTTAAATGGATCAAGGAACGAACAACTAGAGAAATTTTGTGCGATGATTTTGTTGAAGTCAGGGCAATTTGTGAGGAACTAGGTAATGAGCATTTTATAAAAGCACCCTTCTTAAAACTTTAAGTTTAGGGAAATTGTTTTATGCAAAAGTTTTAATCAATTCCCACTTGAGCAACCGCTTTTGTAAATCAGTAAACGGCTGTTAGAAATCCACTTAGATGCTCTTCTTGAACGGATTATGCTGTTAGAACAATTTGTGCACATTTGAGCCTTCATTTTTTCTCATTTTGCATTATTGGGCTTTTTATTTCTATTTCTTGAAGTTGCTTTGCCTATTTCACTTTTTCCTCGAGTCACACTGCTATCTTGACAACAGGGTCGGAGGGGCCGACCTCATGCTAGCGATCCCCTCTATGGAGTTTTCTGATTAAACAAGAAGCCTGCTGACGGATGACAAGATAGTGTATACTGACTTTCCTTAGGATGGGAAGTGTGTGGAAAGCAAAATATTACAGCTCAAGCAACTGACAGTTTTTTTGCCGAGGAAAGCGATATGCCGAGTGCTATGGACAACTGACATATCTGATCGTCAGAGCTTACAATCCCATGGAGTTCCCTGTGGGCTCGAATCTAGAGCTGATAATTTAAGAAGAAAAAGGTCTAGATGATCTCTAGTTTTTTTTTAATCACTTTCCTTACCACTGCTTGCTTTAGGCAAATTTTGTGTTGAGATAAATAAGTCCGAGTTAAGGAGCCTACAGATCTCCGTCTTTTGGGGATATCTTCACCTACGGCGAGGCAAAACCTTAGTCTTACCTTTTGATCATGCCGGCTTCCATAAGCAAAACAGTAGAACTGGCCTGCTTTAATCAAACAAAAGGCGGAGCTTGTTTTTTTGCATTCCCCTCCACCGTTGCCGAAAAAGCCTTCTGATGAGAGCATTAATAATTTATCCCCAAAAACAGGCAGATTATGCGAATGCGAAGCAAAGGTAGATAGAAAAACAGTGATTTAATGTCAGGCTTAAGCAAAGCTATGAAGAAAATCTGATTTTATGGTCTAGGTCAGTTTTAAACCCAAACATCGTTTCAACAGCGTCGAACACAACTGCGGCCCTGAATGAGTGCATGGAGCAGCAATGTGTTGGTGAAAGGAGTGGACATCAAGCAGAACACCTTCCCATGGTGGATAATTCCGACACTAAAGTGTTGGTACGAATGTCTTTTGTTCGGATGCCTCTGTTCTCATCATTGTAGCAGCCAATCCCTTCCAAACTACAATGAGGGACTATTCTACTCATCAAAGTGACGAACATAGTTACCTGCGGAAACGTGTATTTTATGAAGCTAGCGAAAGTTAAAACACCTAACCTACAGGAGGTCTTATCCACCGGTACAGATAAGCAACTGAGATAACTTATGCCACGATGATCATAACCTGCAAACAAAGAATATAAACGTGGAAGCTTGAAGAAGAAAATAAAAAGGGCAGAAGTGGATTCTACTCCTTAAAATGGGTTCTTAAGCTAACCTGACTTAATCGTATTTGTTTACTCTGAAGTCGGAAGTAAAAAGCCTCCAGATATGTCACCTTAAGCCGTAAGGTAATCTTCACCTTGCAAGATCTGCTGAGAAGGGATTCATACCTGACTTTTTTAGTGGTGGATAGTAAATCACAACATCAGTTGCGAAGGATAATCGCTATCTATGAGGTTCTCTCAGTAAGTATTTCTGTGCATTAGTCGGTTGGTTATTTTTAGCTCCAGTCTCCCTATCCTACCCATTCCGCCAACTAACTGTTGCATTTACTTTGTTGTGCAGCTCGTAAATTTACGGAAGCCAGTCCTACTTATGGTGCGTTATAAGTGGACTGGAGTTTAGTTTTAAGTGGCAAAGCGAAACGAGACAATTTCACAGACCAACCATTGTCTTGTCAAAGATTGTTATGAAGCAAGACAATGCTTTGCAGATACGTACATCTGTTTAAAAACTTCGGTTGTTAAGGAAACCTAAAAAATCAAATTACTGCACTTGAGCAATTATTGCAAATTAACACAGCTTGTCAAATGGAAATAATTTCTTTTTTCTTTTACCAGATGCGACGCATTCTTAGACTGAGGAATTTTTACTCAACCAGTATTGAGCAGGGATTTGTTAATAAAGCAAGTGTGCGGCTCAGCTACTAAAATGGGAAGGAAGTAGTAATGAAAGCATGGAGCAAATGCACATGTCTGGCACGGATGCCTTTGCTCATCCACATTTGCAAAGCGTTTCATAGGATTTTATCGAAATTCTTCTACGAAATTCTGTGAGGTGGTGCAAAACAGATGCATTCAGTCTGGAAGAAAAATAAATTTATTTCCAGGTGACTAGCAGAATGAAAAAGCGTTTCCCTGGAGCGATTCGCTGCAGGATGGGGTCAAATAAAATTATTAATGAATTTACATAAAGAAAGGGTATTTTAAGCTGCATCTAACGATGCGAATTTCACAAACTTCCGATACGTATCCTCATCTCTGTAACACCGTTTAATAACCACGTCTCCATCCATATTAGCATGGCCTCTGCGACGCGGTGCAACTCAGCAATGACCGTAAACAGCATTTTCTCGGTATTGGTTACTGGTTACCAAATCTAAGCCTCAGAGAATAAGAATGATTGTTAGATTAGGCGATTGAGTTTTGAGAAACTCACTAGTGCAGGCTTAATTCGACGTCAAATTTATATTAAGCCGCAATTTCGAGTTCTGAGCCATAAACGCTGGTCAGCTGAACCCAGTAGTAGCCATTCAAAAGCGATCCAAGCAGCGGATTTACTTTGAGCCTTTGGACAAAATTATCAACCTCGTAGACCAAGAAAGCGGCATTTTTCTTCATATAGAGTCTTTGATAGATTTTTTAAGAAATGTGATTGAAGTACACAACAACCGAGCACCTTTTCTTTAAGGTAGCTCACTCTGAAGACGACGCTACACCAAGCTGTTCCTATTAAATGTGCATTATGATCCATGACTACTAAATAGCTTACTCGTCAAGACGTAACTTTTTCACAACCCCTTCGATCCCGCCACTCGGCGACTCAAACCGGTCGAAATGGAAGGCTGGTGATTGACCCGGCGCTTGAAAGATTACGACGGCTAGACAGTGGAGAGGCAATTATTCGGTTTTTGTGATTCGCAAGCACATCAGTCGCTTGCTTAATGTAAAGGTTTCCATATTCTGTAGAATTGTCGACGGAGGAGCAGACGTGGTGGCAGAATCAGAGGAGTCATGGAGGGTACCTCCACTAACGGACATTAGAATAACCGCTCCAAGGATGTTGGTACCATTAGAATGTATTGCTGTGCCAGAATCCCCCGCTACCAGCAAGTGTCACCCTTGACGAATCCTTTGGCGAGCAGATCTTTGCTGCTATGACACCTTTGTTGACTTTTACTTCCGCCAACTGCCACATTTCGCTTCATGCAATCAATCACAGCTGCATTCGTCTGCTACCTTTCATCAAGGAACCCCAAACTAATCGTCGTCTCGTCTCTCATCACTCCATTATTAACGTCTGCCCTTTCCCAGGCAGCGTTTATGAGCTTAAGTCAAATGGGCAATCGCTTTTGTCTTTCCCTTTAGACTATACAAAACAATGTAATATCTGTTTGCCCCATGATTGAAGAAGACAACTCTTGTGGCCCTTGTCACCGTTTAGATATAATAGCTTTGTGATTCTGTAAGAAATACCCTGATAAAGTGCCTTTGTCAATCACACTTCCTTTAGCCACCGACTAAACTTATTCTACCACTATCCTCACAGATAGCAGTGCGCTCTAGGTCCCTAAGATTCAGCAGTCTACAGGACTCAAATCACTTTTAATTCCACCTAGATTTTTATAGAAATCAGAATGATAAAGAGTACCTGTTGTATGACAAGGCCTAAATTACTACTTTCATGCGTGTGGTTAAATTGTAGCAACATAGTTCTATTTATAAAAAGAAACTAAATTTAAACATGGTGCCAAAATGCATAAATAAAACATTGAATGCAAAAGCTACGTTCTATTGCTACCTATGTAGCGCTCCAAAACTTCCCTGAAGAAGAAAGTGAACGTACCACCCAGCGGAAGTGCCAAGGACGAGATTTCAATGCCTGCGAACCCAAAAAGAAGAGTAAAACAAATCGCTGTTAACCCTTCTACTTAGCTGCTCTACCACGAGCATAGGACTGAGACAGAGAAGAGGTATTAATTAAGCCCAGGAAATCCCTCATAAGGGAAGTAAACTTTTACCTTTAAATGATTTATTCAGATCCAGCAGATTTTGTAAAGGAAGCGAAGATGGTCTAAAGCTGATTTATTCGGTTGCTCAGGGAGATTCCTTATGATTTATTGGTTCAGCTTCTTATTTCTATATGCACGACAGCAATGAATCACGATTTTCTATGTCTCCTTTACTTAAAGATGCGATATTTTTGTGCATATAAAATATTTGCCAACATTTTAGCGTCCCTTCCATGGACAAAGCGGACCCGACGGGTTTCAGAATGTCCACCTAGCTTCAGCTATGCTATGCCCAAGCGTAAGCTGAGTGGCTCATTCCTGTAAATACCTAAACTGTTGCTTTGTTGATGGATTACTTACTTCCTAAGCTGGAATATTGTCTCAGCTTTGACGATGAAGAGCATGAGCGCTGGAAGTTATTCATTCAATGACTCCTACCTCAAACTCGTAGCGCACAATATGCTTACTGACACTAAGGACCGCTCCAGACTTTAAAGGTGGCGAAAACTGGAATTTGAGGTGCTTGGGGCTAAAAACTGCAATGCGTGGTAGAGTTCTTTCTCTCCCTCTAGATGGATGGGCACCAAACTGATAGCGGGGAGGGATGAAATTCTTGATAACTTGTCTTTCGAGCAAATAATTGTGATGCATACCTATGAAAATAGCAAGGCTGAGGAGTAGGGCGTGACCCTGACCAGTAGTAAGGACTCTGAATTGCCATTGGTGCAGTTGACAAGGTGGACAAATCCCTGAGAGTCAGTACCATCACCCACATGCATCAGTGCATTGAAATCAAATGCAATTTTACCTTTACGATAAGAAACCTAACATGAGATTCTCGCTTTTGTCTTGTGGGTGGTTTTCGCGGTCCATTGTAAGGGTCACGTTTTGAAGGTAGCAGTCGCGAGTATGTTCCTTAGACTCCACGGTGTTTCATAGGCACCTGGGACCTTCAAGCTATTTACTATGTTAGTGATATCTGTTCTCAATCTAGTAACGTGTCTTAAAACACCTTCGAATGGATTTCGCAGAGCGATCATTTCATAGACCAAATGGAGAAGGCTGACCTCCCGGTTTGACGAGGTAAGGCATGCTTTTTAACTCTTGAAAGTACGTAATACTTGTTCTTAATTTGCAAAAGTTAATGCTGACATCGACTGCTTCATTCCTTGGCAACTACCAGGCTGACGGTTTTGAGCCAATTTGAATACTTACAACTTCTTTGAGTAGACGACGTAGAAAATCGAATAGGTCTATTCGTCTCTCTGCAGATCCACATGTACCTGGTTTTCTGATTGAATAGGAAGCGTCTTTTTTATAGTATCCATTTTAGCTCGTCTCTGAACGCATTTCTGGGCATTATGGTACGGAAATTAATCAAATGTCAAAGTACCGAAAGCCTGGTGGGCTTGGTAATAAGGAGCGACCATGTCACCACCATGCGGATACAAAGTCAAGAGAGGACAACGGTAAAAAAACAATGCCTAATTAACTTATGTTTAAGCAGAGGTGTTTTGTTTCCCTCACTAATTACCTTTGATAGAGAAATTAACAACTTCACTAGGCGATGAACAGCCAAATAAGTTAAACGTTCAAAGCGTAGGTTTGAAGGTCAGGGAGATTTCATAGGAGAGTTTAAACAATGGGGGCAAAAGCATGCTTTCAAATTGTCATTAATTATTGCTATTATTTAAGTAATACAGCTACAGGAAAGGTAAATGCAATTTCGACCGTCTACATCATCCAATAAAGCCAGTGATATAAGTATAGCGCACCAAGTCCCCTCTGAGTCGTGAACAAATGGAGAAAGAAGTTTAGTCAATTATAAGTGGCTTATGATTGCCTTAAATGTTTAGCCCAGGTTTTAGTTCGTCGGCTTTGGTTCTATACATGTGTTAGCATGGCGTTAAGGTGGGCTTTGAGTACGTCAGAAGCTCTCCTGACCTCAGGGTCTACTGTAGACAACAAAAATGGTTGACAGTGGGGCATTTCAAGAACGTCAACATTCCAGGTTTGTAGAAGCATAGGGCTGGGGGGCAGAGGCCACAGCGTCCAGGGGCATTATTGTTCCCTAACATCTGTATTTCTCAACAAATTAGTCCCGTTATCTAAAAATTTAATTAAACATTTTATAATTTAGAAGATTCTTTGATTAATTACCCCACTAAAATAGTATGAAGCAAATTGGAGATAAATAAATGGTCCTTTTCTCAGCATGGAAGGTAATTCATCCAGTTGTCAGGACCTTTCACCTGTTAGGCAAGCAAAAGGTGGAGTTAAAAATGGCAAATTTGGCTGGGCGCTACATCCCAGTTAATTGATTTTCTTCTAATTGGAAGGATCTAAGGAGGAGTTGACAGTTCCCAATTAAATTCCTGTCGCTAGGAAAGATCACCGTCATCTTCAGTGCCAAAATGGGCAATTTTTTCTTGACGTTTCGTTGTCAGTGCCAAAATCGAACGCTTCTATAGACAGTGGTGCTTGTTGTAACTCTTTACCGGGCCTAGCAACTATTTTTAACTACGAAACGCTTTTATTGTGTGGTTATGATAAAACTACTTAAAAGTATTTGCTACTTCAAAGACTTTGGAGATGACTAAGCAGCACGGCTGGTAATAGTGTCAATAGATCTACTTTGATGGAGAGATCAATTCTGACATCGCCTTTGAATGTGAGCACAATATATAGAAGAACTAGTAGACGCCTAATTGGACCTTTCCATTAAAGGTCAAGCTATCATCCCGTCTCGGCAGCACTCAAAGCAAAGAATATCACGAAAGTGATTTCCTTTTGAGGTCAAAACAAATATTCTTAAGGGCTTTCTTTAATCAACCCCTTTTGGTCTACTGCCTTGACAGCATCATTGCATCTCTTGTTACCATTGTGTGATTTAACCTGAGGGCCCAGAGTTGCACTGCAATGAAATGACACTTAAGTAAGTGACAGGACTCTCATCTCCTCCTTTGGGGTAATGGAAAGGCTGATTCCGATGTAATATTAGCAGCTGGTAGGAAGGGAAAGGGAGTCTGTATGCATGATTGATTGTCTGACAGTAAGGAGGGAAGGTGGACCGAATAATATCCTCTTCACAGATGACAGCCAAATTAGTCTTTAGGAGTGTTCAACATTTCAGAATTAATGAAATTGAGGAGGGTAGGGTTTTGACAATAATGTTGCTATAATTAAGGAAGGAAGAGAAATGTACATCACGTACTTTGAAGAGTTCTTTACTAATCAGTCTTGCATGTAACGCAGCACTTGCACGCTATCATGCTCTTTTAGAAAGGAATGGAGGAAACAAGTATCCACCTATCCCTTGCATTCATCCCCCTTCACCACTAGGAGTACATTTTGGGGTGGATTGACTTATTGCTTCGCTTCGTCGTTAAGATGGGGCTAATTAATATGCTCGGAAATGGATCACGTGTACGTAGAGGCAAGTGGGGTGTCTAATTACACCGCCGTTCTGGCTAAAATCGGTAGATAATGGAGACGAAAGGAAAGCGAAAGCTCATCTTTCATAGAAACCAAACGTTAAGCATGTATCTATGAAGTGGACCAAGGGATTGGTAAAAGAATAAAGCCTGAAAACCTGATTCATAATGACAAACTAAGACTTTAGGAACAAATAAAGCCTTACAAACAATAAGAAATTAAGTAGTTGGAGAAGATTTTTCGTCTCAAGATTAAAGTGGTACAGCCTTCGGTGCCCACAAAACCAAGTCTTTCATTACTTTCAAGCCTGCTTTCAGCATCATCTCCAACGATCTCCTTGATCAACCGTTCTCTTTAGGCCACAAAAACGCAGTCGGTGCCGTCCGAACAACACCCACGAACCAAGCGCGTAAACTCCCTTGTCAATTCCACTAGATCAGACGCATCGCTCTGTTCGGCAACTGCATTAGATGGAGATAATTTTGTTTTTCTCATGCGTGTCTATCACCTCTTATAGTTCCACTAACCCAAAAGCGGAATTCTGTATAAAGGGTGAGATTTAAAGCAGTTTTGTCGAAAAAAGATTTCGCTTCTACACCTCCTTGTCACCTTGTTCCTCCTTCAATGCTGTTCAGCTGTGTCTATCGTAGTTTCATACAGCTATTCGAAAGGCGGAGGAGGTGTTTCACCTTCCTTTTATTAATTAACTGTTCAAGATGTTTTGGGACTTGTGCTACTTTGGTCGTTATTACGAAGCTTTCGTTTTTTGTCAGAGAGAAGCCAATAAGGTTACACATGAGAAGACAACCAGAATTTCTCGATTCACCAGTGCGTAATATGAAATTGTTGTTTCCTTTTAGCTTAAAAATGAAGCAGGCAAATGCAAAGGCTCAGGCAAGCTTAAGGTTAACTTGTAAATTTGTTAAGAGAAGCGTGACGAGATAGTGAGGAATGATATGAGTGAATGAATATGGCATTATGTGTACACGAAAAAACCCTATTTTTATCAGCATTTGGGAAGGAGAGAGGAAAGAAGACATGCAATATCGGTGGTGAGTCGGATGCGCGCCTACTGTTTCGTCGGGCGAGAGCGAAGGGATATTGGGGCGTGAATGGTAAATAAATATAACATTTCCCTTCTTTTACATTTTACTACTAGGTAAGCAAGATAGGCAGAAATAAAGTCTATATTTATGGCATCGTGACAACGAAAGAAGAAGAAATACTCATGTAGAGTATACATTGCTGACTTTCAGTAGTTCTTTGGGGATGGGTTCCTAGCAGTAGTAAAACACTTAAGTAACTCACTATTATAAGCGAGGACTGGATAATCAACACATTGCATATTCAATGGCCAGAGATTTGACGTTCATAATCTCGTCACTCTAAGGGATGAGAGCTCTTGCGAGGAGCCTAGTTTCTTGCTCACTTATCCGCATAAATGGGATCAGTCGCTTGTAGGTTTTGTCAGGTCAAGTACTAGCATATCAAATGTCTTCCGATTACTTCTGTTGGTAGGCTGAAGTTAATTTGATCCAAAGAGGCATTAGCAGGGGCAGGTCAGTGGATTCTTTTAGATTTATATCTGCCCCATTTGGCCAAACCGGAGGATTCATGACTTTGACCTTAAAACTCTCCCTTCTGTAATTGCCGGATATTATATACTCTAGCATCAGTTCTGTTCTGAGGTGAAGAACTAGCCTCGATAAGCGGACAGTCGCTCTGCCTGTCTGTATCTAGCTCGTGCTACATCATCACGAACGGACGGCGTTTGATACAATTAGCTGCGTTTTGGAGGATTTATAAAAGGATGGCTTTAAAATAAATCTTTTACCGCAAATTTCGCTTTGTATTCGGTAATGCACCGGAACCAGGCACGGTCTGAGTCTTGCTGTTTAATCGTCAATGTCAGGAGCCGGCCTTCCATGTTTGAAAGCGCTTCACCGCCTCTCAGTAACTCTTATTCCACAGTTGATGCCAGCTCCAAGGAGGCTTTCAGACAGCGACAAACAATTATGGTCTTCCACTTTGGTTGTCTATCAGATCACTAAGCAGGACGTATGTTCATGTAGACAATTGCCTCACTTCTCTTCATGAAGTAATTGGAGCTTACCAATTCCCTCATTAGCATCCAACACAGCGCTTTAATGCCTACTGTTGTGATGGAAGGCCTGAAGCAATCTCCAAAGGCTTTATGAGACATAGCGTCAAGGAAGAGACGCATCTTCTCAACTTTTAAGAAGATGGAAGCATGCCCTGGACGCATGTATATTCTTCTGCATCCACCATCAAAGCTATGATGACTTAATAATTGTTCACTAAGTAGAAATGAAGTTCATACCTTGATGTATCTCAATTCTGCATTCTACTTGCAAACCTCTTTGAAAGGGCTTTTAGAGTTTTGCACTTCAAGACAACTCAATGTTCCAGAATAGTTCTTCATGGACAGCATTTTAGCAGATATTCAAGGTAAAATGGAAAGCCTTTCCCATTTCAAGGTAAGCGTTTGCTTGCACAGTCTAAGGGAAGGTGATATAACCTTTTTTCTGGCTAAAATCCTCCAGAATGGTTTGTCTCAGTGATAAGGATGACGAGCTAAGGCACCTCAGTCTCATCCAAACGCCTCAGTTTTCATACATCGACACTGTATCACATTGGCACACTAGGCTCTCCATTAACGAAACACCATAAATCATAATTTAAGATTTGCATTAACTGGACGGACACATCTACCTCGCCTGATAAGGGAAGGGCCAATCATCGTGCCCCTTCCACCACCCTCTGCTGGCTCAACAAATCTTCATCAATAGTCTAGAAAACCGTTCCTTCTTTTTGCATGCATCTTAGAGCCAAAAACAGGATTTTGCCAGGAACTTTCTCGCCTAAAAGAGTTCTGACTTTCCTCAATACAGTATTAGTTGATTGGGAAATGGAATTGTGCTTTCCCGATTCCATGATTAATCCCACTTTGCATCCTAGAGCTTACCAGAAGGCAGAGAGAGTAGAAAGCGAAAAAACATTGACGCCACTTTGAAAAAGAAAGCTCTTGTGCTTACCCTCCTTAAGACGCACCGCCTTCATTTGCATGCTCTTGACATTTAGGGTTGTTTTGATGGTCTAGACAGAGAAAACGTAGAACTTTGGATTTTGGGAAAGGACAAGAATTAAATAGTTCTTTAGTAAAAATATAGTGTTAGTCAAATGCGGTTCTCACATAAGCTTGAATTAGCATCTATAATAGTGGAGAGCAAGGTGGAGCGATTTGCTCCTTGTCAACCTGGCTATCAACTGTAGCACTGCTGATAACAGATAACAAGTTAGTTAATACACCGACTTGGAGCCAAGCTTGAAGGACTACCATGTCCCCTTTGAATACGGATAGGAACGTTTGCTATGGTGGGAGAACAAAGGACCCATGGAAGGTAGCTATGCTGATAGAGTTTCAAACGGTCGCTTTTAGAGTGGTGGTATTACTGTGGCAGCGCCTCTAATCGCTGGCAAGTGCGTTATTCGACATCGTCTTTCCGGTGAGCACCTTACTGATTTGACACCTTCGTTGGCGTGAACATCCGTTTAGCACCATCACATGCTGCTCCATGCAGTTAACCATTGCAGCGGTAGTCTATTACTCTTAGGACATTTTGATCTCTAAATCAACTGTAAAGACACTTGAAAATGTGTGAATTCGTGCATGATTAGACTATGAAAAGCGATTTTCCTCCTAGCTAAACGAAAGATGTAAATTAGTTCTTCTATACTGCAATTTCTTTAGGCACAACCCTATAAAGAGGACCAACTAATACTTTGAGCAAACTTTAAAAAAAATATGCTTGTATTCCAAATTCCGACTTCGTTTGAACAAAATCAGCCAAATAGATTTTCCAAATGATTGACCTTTTCTTTGAATTTTGTGGCAGTTCAAGTTCCTGTATGATTCAAAGTAGGACCAAAAAGTCGACTAAGCGGAATAATTGGCCATATCGGCTCCACCACTACATCAAAACTTGGCTCTTCGGACCTCGGTGGTGGCAACGCCTCAGTCCCACTTACTTAAAGTCACAACAATGCGAGAACAGGGGATTGAAATGCAAAATGAACCTAAATAGGAAGCAGAGCTTGTTTTGCCTATCGTGACTTTTTATGGTTAGTCAGGCGATCAGCCGATCTTACAGCCAATCTTACAGCCCAGCAGGTGCTGCTCTAGGGATTAGTTCTGATGGAGATGCGATGACGATATTGACGACGTATGTAGGTAGTGTAGATGGTAGTATGCATGTGTCAAATGTCTGAATCATTTAGTCTTGATTATTTCAATCCGCCTGCCAAGAGTGGGGGACTGTCCAAACTGTTCGCGTAATCAATTTACTTGCCTATGTGCAGATGTGGGGTTAGGTGACAATTATCTGGTCTTCCTGAGGTGACGTCTTTGTATTTCTTTTAGGCAAAATGGCCTCCGAGCCAAGGCAGTAGCTACCACTACAGTTCTTCCGTACGTCCACCATCCCTCTTCTGCAAGGATACTACGAGTGCATTTGATCCTAAGTAAGATATGGGAGCTACGCATCTACCTGCCTGAATACGCTGGCACTCCATTCCCTACAGATTGTACGTCAGCTCTACAGCATGACCATTCAGCTATGCTAGTAGTCAGGCTGAATGTTGTACTTGTAAAATGAGGTGAAGAGAAGCTGCATAGCGAAGGGTTAGCCTCCGACTTAACGCTGTTATTTTTCTCCTTTTCTCCTTTTTATGGCGCTTCTGAGAAACTGCAAAAACAGAATAGAGAATGAGCTGGGTGAAAATGGAAACAACCTCCTTTTTTGCTTAGCCACGCAAGAGACTACAAAATGATCTGCAGACTTGTAGCAGTAATTTGTAGCATTAGCTCACCAACCGATAAAGAATATTTGTCCCATAAAAATTTACCAAATAGAGGATTTAAGTAGTGAATCACCCTCACTTTTCACAAGCAAATCTCTTCTCTTGGTGGACTATACTAATTGGAACATTGTGCCACCCTCTTAATTATCTCTTTCTTTAAAAGCGGTGTAAGGACAATACCTTCATTCAATTGCCGTCTTTTGTGTTTTGTAAGCTCCACTAATTAGCCGAAGGGGACTGAATAAGGCACTGCTCGGTTTTGGCTCTTATGGTGGCAGAATAGTTAGGTCTAATTCGCATTGAGTCCATTGGCATAGACAGCATGCCATGTCGCTTAGCAAGATTAAAGTGGTACAGCCTTCGGTGCCCACAAAACCAAGTCGTTCATTACTTTCAAGCCTGCTTTCAGCATCATCTCCAACGATCTCCTTGATCAACCGTTCTCTTTAGGCCACAAAAACGCAGTTGGTGCCGTCCGAACAACACCCACGAACCAAGCGCGTAAACTCCCTTGTCAATTCCACTAGATCAGACGCATCGCTCTGTTCGGCAACTGCATTAGATGGAGATAATTTTGTTTTTCTCATGCGTGTCTATCACCTCTTATAGTTCCACTAACCCAAAAGCGGAATTCTGTATAAAGGGTGAGATTTAAAGCAGTTTTGTCGAAAAAAGATTTCGCTTCTACACCTCCTTGTCACCTTGTTCCTCCTTCAATGCTGTTCAGCTGTGTCTATCGTAGTTTCATACAGCTATTCGAAAGGCGGAGGAGGTGTTTTACCCTCCTTTTATTAATTAACTGTTCAAGATATTTTGAGACTGGTGCTACTTTGGCCGTTATTACTTCATCCGTCATGTCAACGTCTAGCTTTCAGTGATGGACACCATAGCAATTGTCTTTTAGGATAGGTTTTGCTTTTAGCTGCCACCAATGTAGAAGCTTAAGTATTTTCGAGGAAAAAGGAGGTTAGAAAGATGTATTACATGCAATCAGAAGTGTTGTAGGGCTTTCAAGACTGTCTACAGGCCTTTTCATCTGAAGGAGGTCTCAAAAAGAAGACATAAGCTCCCGCAGAACCAAATGAAAAGACTCACACAAGTTAACAAATTACGATTTTTAAATGAAAAGTGACAAATTTTGCGCATTTTTCTTGATTAGCGAAAAATACAGTCCACATGGGAATTCGCGTGCAGTTCGGAGAACGCAGCGTCCAAAAGCGCCATGTTTTTGTGTACACCTCATTGCTTGGCCAAGTTTTATCTCACTTTTTTAGTGGTTTGTACCCCTGAAGTTGTCTATTGAGGCAGTAAATGTTTCTCTCCCATAAAATATTTTGTGTTTGAAAAGTTTTACGCCCAACTATTTATGGGACCAGGACCAAACGATAAGGATCATCTTAAGCAGCGATTTCTGTACGAAGTGTCGGTATGGCGAGTTGTGAGGAACTGAATGATTGAGATACTTAAGAACAACGTGTGTGGTAATTTTTTATGCTTTTGAACTTAAAGATACCTTTAATTCTAGGCCATAAATGATAACTAATATGATCAAATATTAAAGATTTGGAAGTGATCTTATCGACAGGTTTATCGTGAGACTTTGGACACAAATATTTGCCTCATAGACCAAGAAAATAGCACTCTCCTTCTCAATTGCGCCTATGGTAACTTTGTATGCAAAAAATGTGTGCTAAAAGTTAAGGTCGTTTCTTCCTCTTAGCTCACTCTGCTGAAGGCGTAACACTAAGGCAATCCTACCCCACAAGGACTCGTTTCGGCCGAAATGAGAGACCGATGATTGATGGAGCACTTGGATCATTTCTTAAGGCAGTAAGAGAGCTATACAGTGGAGTGATAATTGTTTCGTCGTCATTTTAACTAAGCAGACCCATAAATTTTCACGGTTGTGTCGCTGTTTTAGTAGCACAACCGGAAGTTCATGTCTACAGCCTTACGGCTCGTCAGTACTTGAAGGAAGTCTCGAGGCACTACAGGCGAATGCTGGCACCTTAAAGGCCTGAATTCGATGGCAGAAAATGTATTGCCAAGGCTTTGAAGGGATAATAAATTTCTATGCCCTTAAACTTTAAACATTTTTGGAACTACACGTGCCTCCTCAAATTCCGCTTAAGCAACCGCTTATTGTAGATCGGTGTTTGATCGACCGGAGTCCGAACGAACCCATCGCTAAAAAAACTTTTTATCAGACGAGAAAACTCATGGCTACGTCTACTCTTCACCTCTTCTTTTGCCAAAACAAATTTTCTTTTTATTTCATTAGTTAATAAATAGCGTCGCTTATTCTGTCCCTTCCTAGGGTAAAGCCGCCAGTTCGGCGATAGCGTCCTTTACTGTGTGTTCAAGTGAGACTAGGTGCCTGCAGCAAGAAATATTTTTCTTCTTTTAATTGATATTAAGGTGTATGTCAATCCTGTTGTCTTCTTAGGTTAAGCAACCATTTTGGTGACAGGTAACAGAAGGTCTGCCCTCAAGCTATCAATCTGCTTTACTCATTTGTTTTGTATAGGGAGCAAAGAAGGCACAGCTGCATTCTGGCTTTCTTATTAAAGCGCTTTCGTTAACAGCTTTTGTTTTTCAGGTTTTTTTCCTTGTCTCATCACAGAGCATCATAAATCTTCTGAATTCTCAGGACATCTTGATGCTGGGTCACAATATGTGTTGTTTAAACGCTATCGGTGTGGCCTGGATGCCATTAGGACCTGCAGGACCGAAACAAAGAGTTCATAGAGTTGCATAACTCCCCTTCTTTATTAAAGTACCGTTGCTGATGATCTCATTTGTCAACTACCCCCATAGACTATCAAAGGGCGTTCGGTGTTTCATTTTGGTTTTGCAGGAACTGTGGACTCGACCTTTGTCCTACAAAGGGCTGAGTGGCCCTTGGGCCATGCCAGTAGCTCCCACTTCAGCCAATCTGTGGATCGACAACGCATGTTCTGCTTAAGTGTTATGGCCTCTTGTGGCTTAAGAGAGCATTCGGTACTCTACGCAACCATCTATTTAACTACGTTGGTACTCTTCTCTCTTAAGGCTGGCCACCATTCTGTTGTACGGCCTTCGAGGTATGCTAATATCCAGGCTGAAGGTTGCATAGGTAAACTGAAGAGGCTGGGAGCCAAACAGACAGAAAAATTACAAAATTTGTGGTTTTATATTGATTCCTCTGTTCCAACAGACTTTTCCATCGTCAGCCGATGCTCTGCTTTTGTCAGAAAAGGCTTGATATTAGGTTATAAAAATTAAGGTACTTGTTCCTTAGGTTCAAGTGTGCTCTTTGCTATCAACTCTGTAGCATTTTTTGTTGGGTTAAGAAGTCAGAACACGCAACGCTGACGTACGGAAGATCTACGAGGATACTGGCACGTTCCGAATGCCATACCACCCGGCGGTGGTATCAGAGCGGAGCCTTAAGTTGTCACAAATCTAAGACAACAAGTAAAACGATCAGCCATATTGTAATTCAGCAGTGATTTCACCAAATTTCAAAGTTGATGAGCGAAAAAAGTAGTTTGCACAGGAATTTGCGTGCAGCTTGGCGACTGCACCGTTCAACAGCTACATTTTGTTTGCATCGCATTGTTTGTCCAAATTTTTTATCACATCTTTTACTAGTTTTTATTTAAAAAGTTGTTGGATGGGATAAAAAAGTCCTCTTCAACAAAATATTTTGCTTGCAAAAATGTTCACGCCCAACTTTTAGTGGGACGAGAAACGAACGACAAGAAAATTTGAAAGCACCGCACTCGTCACGGAATTACATTAAGACAAGTTGTGGGGAAATAAATGATTGAAAAAGTTCTCCACAAATTCTTAATAAATGTTTCTTCTCAGAATAAACGCCTTTTGTAAGTCGGATCGGACGAAGTTCCCCTTCGAATGCCTTACTTACATTGGGAAGAAACACGTATAACTGTGGCGTTTTGCTTTCCTTTTTTTAATGTATATCAAAATGCGTTGCCTTGTCTGCTACCTTCTTGAGTTAGACTGCTGCCATGGAAAGTCAGGTCTCATTATCAAAATCAAGCAGCTGCCAATTTATAAATGCCAAACAATATGATTTGCTGGATGCTATCGACAAGCGATATTTTTCAATTGCCTGCGCCTTACACTCCTACAGAATTCCCGGAGCGTCCACGTCTTAAGCTTGAAATTTACAAGAAAAAAATGATATCACACTCTGTATCTCTGATGCACCTCCTATTTGAACGTTTTATAGGCACTGAGGGAGATTCATAATCATCGCACAAATGTGTCTGAGGTGAAAAGAGCTTAAGATTTACCTCATCTTTTCTAGTATCTGTACCTGCGGTTAGGCAAAATTTTGGTCTTTTCTCCTGAGCACACCATATGCAGGCAAAAAACATGGCCACCTGCAAAGATCAGACAAAAGGTAAAACTTTTTTCCTGCCTCTCCATCCCCACTCCCAAAGAAGCCTTCTAATGCTGGTATTAATAATTTATCTCCAAAACATGCAGATGGTGGAAACGTGAAAGCAGTTTTGACGGGAAAGAAAAGCAATTGTTTCATAGCAGTGTTTTGGATTATGCTGAATAGGGACTGCAAAGGGAGTAAGTTATTCAAGCCTAAACACTATTTTAAAGGCTGAAAGTGGCTGAGATCCTGAATGATTGCGTGGAGCAGAATGTGGTGATGAAAAGGACTCCAGGTCAAAAAGGCGCCAATCAGTGAGCACGAAGCAGAGCACCTTCCTGCTATTGGAGGTTCTAGTACAGTTTGACGCTCTGTCGGTGCTATTTTGGCAGTATAGATGTTCGTCTTTGAGGCCGCCTTCATGGTACCTCTGTACATAGAAATGATGAATGCAGTTACAAAATCTGGACGTCATGACAGCTTAACGTCTCCGATTACTGATTTGGATGCCAAAATGAAGCAGGTTGTGCTACAGTGATTCTGCTCTCCAAGAATCATACATAAATGTGAAAACGGAGGAGGAACTTATTAAGCAAAAGTGGTTTTTAACCCTAGAAACGCATTCTTCAACTTGCTTGGCTTTATTATCTCGGTCTGCTTTGAAGTCGTAAGCCCAACGCCACTAAATCTATCATCCAAAGTCATAAGATCACCTTTCTCTGGCAAGAACTGCAGGGAAAGTATTCACACCTTTTTAATGGTAGGCAATACATCTCCACATCTACTTCTGGCGCCATCGGCCACCTCTTTAGTCCTCCCAACAGGCGTTTGTGTACACTAGTAGGTTAGCTGGTTTTAGCTCCCATCGTTTCTATCCTCTCCGCTCCACCAACTAATTGTTGCATTTGATTTGTTGTTTAGCTCTTAAATTTATGGCGCGTTAAGCGTAGACTGAAGTTTGGTTAAAAGTGAAAAAGGAAAATCGACACATTACTACAGACTGAAGAGACCCCTGCTAGAAATTCGTAAAAAGGTAGAGGTGAAGCGAAGACTTCACTCTTCGCCCATACGCGGAGCTTCGATATTTGCTGTCGTGATGGTTAATTCGCCGAAGCCTTAACTTTGTACCAGGCATTTTGATTTTAATCGGAGTGATGGGGACCGAGTCTTAGAGCACTGCAGCCACAAACAAATGCATTTTTAAGCACCCTTTAAATAACAAAGGGATCATTAATGCATGGAGGTGTTTATCAAAGTGTCGTCATAAGGAACTACCAGTTGTATAGAATGTGAATGTCAAACACGTTTTTTACTGGAATTCGAAAGTAGTTAATAAAGTTTGTCCTTGAATTCTTGAAGTTGCTTGAGGTTTATGCCATAATTCGAGTGCTACCGACACCACGAAGCAATTGTTACTCCAGTCAGCGTTCCAAAATGTATTGAAAACGCAGGAGAACCTATGCACAACTTTTACACGTCGGTTCGACTACACTAATTAAGCAACAAGTTGCTGAGTTAGGCGAATTGTTGATCCCACACAAGGAAACAAATCCCAAATCCTCATGTCACTATCTATTCTTTGAGAGCCCTCTTAATAAGGCATTGTATTTTTAACGTACTAAAAGGTAGACAAAGGAACAATAACAGTTATGCACGTAAACAAGTAACAAGGCAAACTACAACGAAGTACCTCCAAAAAATCATTGCGCTTGACTAAGAGATGTAAGGTGTTTGGTCTGTCATCACCGACACATCGTTAGGAGCAGGTATCAAGCAAATAAATTGTTAAATTTTGTGAGTCAGAGGGGTTAAACACAGAGCGGTTTTGTTTTCGTGATCATCGAGGTATCGACTGAAGTCCAGTCATTAAAATTAGCCAGTCGCATGCAAGGCTTTCGGATTTAAAGCGCCACCAATTCGCCACTGAACAGCTATATAAATGTAGGACATAAACATGACTTGGATGAAAATTAAAGACCTTCAAAAATGACACTTATGAAATTTCAAATTGTCGGCCGTTTGGTGATGTAAACCACGTTACCAAGTTTCGATTAATCAAAGCAAAAACTAAAAACCGTAAATCGAAATATTTAAATAAGTATTACTTGCTAATCCAACCCAATTAAACTAACTATTTTATCATCTCAAATCAGGCATGTATTGCTCCTACTTAAGGAAAGTATTAATGTACTGACCGCAGAGCAGGAGTTTCTAATTAAAGTAATTACATACCTCAGCTACTGAAATAAGAAAAAAGTAGCAATCGAAGCACGAATGCAATAAAAACTTACAAATTTGAGCTTCTAGTAAAGAAAATAAAGCAAGCGAATTTAGTCCTAAAAATAAAATTTATTACCAAGAGACCAACAGAACTAAAAAGCATACAACATTAGCTATTTGCTTCAGGATGAAGGCAAAATAAAGTGTTTTGTTGTAAGTGCTGTAGCGTTCCGAGACTTCCTTTAAGGTAAAAGAGGGCATAGTACTTGGACAGGATACATATTCTGGAAACAGAGGGCTTAGGGACTATTGGCACGGTCCGGATGCCGGCCAACTGGTCAGTACAATATGGCCACCCAAGTGACCGAAACCGGCAGTTCGAACAAACAAAGCATCACAAGCATGCACTAGGAACCGGTATTTTGTAAGCTGCATTTAACCGAGCGAACTTCGAAAAACTCGCAATTTATGTCGAGATCCTTGCGATATGGTTTACCAGCTGCACGTACCGCCTCTTATTCGGCCTTCATCCTTACCATCATTGCGATCTGTGGCGCATGAGAATTCTGCATTACCGCTAAAAGCAGCTTCTATGTTCTTATTACTATTTTATCATCATGACAGCTTATAAATAACCTAAACGTCGCAGGTTTAATTCGGCGTCATATCTAGCTACAAATGATAGCCAACATGAGCAAATATAATAGATTTTAAAGCGATCTTATGGACAGATTTATTGTGAGTCTTAAAGCATAAATATTAACTTCATAGACCAAGATAATGGTAGTCTTATTCTTGATTGTGTCTTTGGTAAAATCGTGTGCGGAAATGCAAGTGGTATACACCAGAACTTAGTGTTATTTCCTCCTCGTAGCTTGCTGCACTGTGTGCCTACCACACAAGGAGTCGATTCGGCCGAAATGACAGACCGATGATTGATGAAGCAATTGGATCAACGCGTAAAAGAATAAGGGAGCTACACAATGAAGTGGTAATTGTTGGACGTCGATTTAATTGGGCAGACACATCAATCTTCGAGATCCGTGTCTCTATTTTAGTAGCACAACCAAATGTTAATGTCTATGGCCTAATGGCTCTCCATTACTTGGAGGAAGTCTTGCAGCGCTGCATACGACCGCTGACACTTCAAAGGCTTGAAAATAATGGGAATGGTAAGCGTCTTTTGGAAAGAAGTCACAATACAAGGACGAAAATGTATTATCAACGTGTAAAAGAGCTAATAGGCTACTGACCCAGCTCAGAGGTCATGCTACCCACCAGAAGTACGAGAGTGAAGCCTTACGTCCAGCGTTGTCAAATAGCGGAGTTGGACAAACAATTAACACCCACTTTTTTCTTGACTCGTATGATTCTTTAACTTAATCTTTGTTTCAGTATTATAATTCAAAACTGCGTCTCACCTACAAGAAAATCAAAATTTTAAGCTACAAAATTACTGTTTTGGGTGTGAAACAGAAATTTATTTAATCTTTACATCAGACCATGGGCATGTTACCCCATCAATCAGAGATAAACAACAACCATAGTTCAAAGCCTTCTCGCCTTCTATTGGCTACCCCAATTGGACCAATTAGGAAGCCGCCTAACTAAGCAGGGATGTAAGAAGGTAACTGTAGTTTTCACGCCATTCAGAAGTAACATGCAATATCCTCACCAACATGGAGCCAATATCACCCAAAACTGAGTCAAAGCAGTGCCTCCGAGCCCGCATATGGACGACCTTTGTGCTTTTCTGTCGCTGTAGTACTGTCCGTGGTTTGGGCAAGCTGTGGCAAGGTCCCACTATCCTTCGTATAATTTGGGCTATTTTTGTGATCTCAATGATGTGTGTCCTTCTCACCTCCGTAGTCCTCTTAATCCTCGATTTTCTCGCTTACGATGTGGGTGTCCACACTCGCCTCCTTCTGGACGATCCATCACCTTTCCCAGCGCTCACTGTCTGCCATCATTATCCCTTTTCAATGCGAGCACGTAAGCTTTGGCAGGAGAAGAAGGTCCTCTCACCCGGTCAGTTTAATCGGTATATGAGAAACTTGACATGGACTAATCTCCTAAATAACGATGTCAATGCGGCCGAGGCTATCACCTTCTACGACAGTCTATCAGTCTACTACCAGAATCTCAGTCCAGAGGAGGCAAAAGCTCTGGGCCATGATCACCGTATTTTCCTAAATTGTATGCGCGTTTCTTCACAAACTTCCATATTCGAGGATGACTGTCGTCTACTAAAGGGCTACCTTGTTAGACAGTTCTCTCATCATCAGTACCTGAATTGTCATACCTTTGAACCAGCGGATCAAAAAGAAGCGCTGGAGACATCATTCCTTAGTCTCATTGTAAGTATGGGTCCCAAGGAAAGCTCTGACCCCGATGAACAGGCCTTTCTACCGGACATATTCGAACAGGCGAAGGGTCTGCGAGTGGTCGTTCACGAACCAGGCACGTATCCCGATTTGGAAAAATTCGGTCTTCACGCCGAGCCGGGAAAGTTGAATGAGATTGGCTACGAACCGGTGCGATGGACGAAGATGAACACACCCACACGTCCCTGTTTCCATGAAGCGGGGAAGTATTATGATCTCGACGGTGTCTACAACTACACGCATGAACAGTGTCTCCTGTTGTATCAACAGAAGGAGATTATAGAGGATTGTGGCTGCTACTACGTGATGAATCCGCGGCCCTCTTTTCCCACTAACGAGAAACCCTACTGTGGAAGAATGTGGCCCAATCTGGATATAGAGAAGTTCGTCAATCGTCTAGAGTGTTTACGGGACAAGTTGCACATCGCTGTGAAGAGGAAGTACGATGGAAGGGTCTGCCTACCAAGATGTGAATACTACACCTACGATTCTGCCATATCTATCACCAAATGGCGAGCACAAATGTGGCAGTTGTATTGGCTACGTGTTCAGACCCAGGCCGTGAGATTGGCCCAGGAGTTTATGCAAGGTAATTCAGGCAAGGACATCACTGAGAGCCTTGGCTATCGCATGTGGAAGCGATATTTGAGTGAACGCAATCTAAGCAACATCCCGGCAGAGGCAACTTGGAATGACTCCACCCGCCCACCCGATGTAATCAAACAGATTAATCTGGACATCGACGATGGTCTATCAGCTAACGATGATGGTTTTGCCTACATAGTGCTTAAACGCAAGTCTCAAAACACTATTGACAACACAGAGAAGTTGGTTCTAACTCTCAACGTTCTAGTTTCTCGAATTGGTGGGCTATGTTCTGTCACCATTGGCATTACCGCCGCCTGTGTGGTGGAGATCATTGAGTTTGTCTACTATGCGAATTGCCCCAGAAAGGCGACTGCCAGCAGGAAGAAGTCTGGAGCAGAAACGACCGAACAGGAGGGCGATCGACAGGTAGAGAAGAACTGCTAAAAGAAGTCAGATTTGTCGATGTCCTTACGTTATTCCCTCCGCACACATCATCCCACTCACGGACAAAACAGGCATAACCCGATTTCTCTCTCTCTTGCTCCCTCTGTACAAAAAAAAAACACACAGATAAGTTGGACCGTTGAATTTGTACATGTATTTGTATATGTATATAGGTATGTATAATCTAGTCTATCTAGAAAGTGGAGTCCGCACTTGCCCATGAAATATACACCTGCCATTCCGTAGAATGATGCTTCTTTTGCCGTTTACATTCCTCCTCCCAAAGCCCTAACCTTTTTACACGGGCAGAAGAATATTTGGGTAGCGGAAATACTGAAAAAGGAAAAAAGAGAGAGCTTCTGTTCCGCTTTTTCTGTAGGATACTAAATGCAGAAAAGGTGGTCCGCTTGATACCTTTTGTGGGGCCGCCTATCCCTCCACCCCCGGGCTCGAGTTGGTACATTCAAGCTCTGAGTGTTGGTGTAACCAAAAAATCCGGAAATGATTCGTTATTTAGTATTTACAAGACTAAGAAAAAGGTAATTATAAATTTCAATAGTAAATTTTATTAGTCGGAGGAGAAAAAAGGATTGTTTAATGGGTGTGGACGATAGAACAAACGGCGAGGCAATGCCTTTCCTTCTCTCCCTTTATTCAGTATGGTCTGTTTTAATTAAAGAGAAATAATAGCTCACAATTTATGGATGGATAAATTTATGGTAGGAGACGAAAATCTTTCACGGGAATTTTTGCTTCAGGTAATAATTTGCATTCCTCCTAATTGGAGTTTTGGGAGAAGGGAGAGAGGGGGGGGGCTCGGGGTTACCTCATTATGCCAAATAATATTTCTAAACAAGTCACATCTGTAAACCAAAGAGAAGAGGCGGTTTAAAGCACGATGGCAGAAGAGAAAAGGGTTAAATCCTAATTATAACGCCTCGAGACATTAGTGAAGACGAGAGAAGGGCGCTGGAGGTAAATAGCGTGGCCTGGAGGCCAGGTCACCCCGCGGGACACAAAGGTGTAGGCCCCAAGGAGCTAGCCACCAAGGTATCCGAGGGTTAAATAAACAATTAACTCTCGACATAATCCACCTCTGTGGGTGAGGCGACTTCCAAACACCGAGCCAACTTGATATGCATGGGGAGTACGTCATTTTTCCCTCCTCTCTCAATTTCATCCCAACATGTTCACTTCCAGTGGCGCCAAAAAGGCTTATAAAATAGTAGAGAAGTTAAATCTCTTGACTTACACACTGACAGGCATATTTGATGTCAAGAGAGGAGGGAATGGGAGCGAAGCTTCCCTTGGAAAATGGGTACCATTTAAGTCGGAATGCAACATTAACTAGCTCTTCAACTTTTCGAAATTCTAGTTAACACTTTTTTTATTAATGGAGTGACCGAGCATGACAAATGACAAGTGACAAGAAGGTAGATGTGTGAATTGGCCAGTTTGATTAGCTCCTTCTGTGGATGTCACGGCAGAGAGAGAGAGAGTTGAAGGCACGCAAGTTATTTATATAAGACACTTCTCTTCACCTTCATTTACGCATTATTTACGAGGTAGGGACAAAGGAGGAACGTCTTTTTCCCTGATCCTTACAACATACTTTGCACTCATTTCTTTTCTTACCTCCGCGTTATTGAGCGGTGAGGCAACTTCTCCTTGTTAAGGTCTTTTATAGTTAGCGATCTAATTAATGACCGTAGGTAATTTCTCTGCCATAAAGAAGAAAAGAACAGCAGCGGAATCTGGGGCTCACCGAATCTCGTGCTCGGCATAATAGTAATTTAATGAATAAAATAACCGAAACTGCCCTTTTCTTATGGGGTATTGAGGTGTGATTAGGTCCTTCCTTACCAACGACACGACATTATGCATTCTACGAATCCCTCAACGTCTGTAGAAGTAAATAAATTTGTTTTGGTTCCCAACTGGGACCCTCTACCAACTACTTTTCTCTAATTATGCATTGCATGGAGGCATAGGAATCGATAATCATGCTTTACAGAAATGAGCTATGCAATTTTAAATATTATATGAAGAATGCTCCGCCTTTTGGCTGGCTTAAAGTTCCTTTCCCTACATCTATTTTTTACCTTTAACAAGGCCTCTGAGGGGAGGTGCTTTAACATTTGGTCCCGACAAAAAGTACATCACCGAAACTTTGCTGTCTATTTATAAGTGGTTTGGAAAAAGAGGAGAAAAAAGTCTGATTCAGGCTCACCATTGTGTCTGTGTGTGTAAAGGGTAACAGAAAATTAACCAGTACGAGGGCGAAGGCGGAGGCGGAGAAGAGGACGGAGAAAAGATGACACAGAATAAAATGTTTTCCCTCAAAGCGTGTGCCTTGCAGGGCGAAGAGATACTAGCTTTTAGGTATTTTGCTATACATTATCTACGCCAACCTTTTTCTCGTTTTTTTTTGTTGCAAATATCATTACCAATAGCTTTACGCAACCCCTCAAGGCGTTTGAGTCGGAGTAGATATGTACGGAGGCAGCGGTGCGACGTTAACCCATTCGAACAGAGATTGTGACTTTAAATGGGAAAGATTGAGGTGTTCCTTCACGTTGGAAATTAAGCAACCAAATTGAGAATATTGGTGCTGCCTACATTATTTCCTCATCACCTACGTCGCTGACTCAGCAGTGCGTAAAATTGAAAAATAACTGCCAAAAGGGAGAGAAATTCAGGCAGTGATGCGTTTTGCCGCTTTAAACGCTCCATAAGTTGCGTTGCCTTTAAGAACAGTAGGCGACGGCACGTATCGGTGCTCTACAATGGAGGTATTATGCACATTTACCAGTATTTCTATGAGCTTCTCCCCAAGGTAGAGTCACTTCTTCACAGTTTGGTGCTTCTAGATCCCAGAGACCTCTCTATAGGCCAAAAAAACATTACTTACGTACAGAGGATCTGGAAGGCTACTGGTGTGGCTTGAATGCCAGATCGCCCGACGGGTGCATAATAGCGGAGCCTCTGTGTGGCTCATTACCAAAACTAAAAGTTAGAGAACCTATTGTCGCATTATATGCTAATTTAAATAACTTTTTACTTCATTTATTATCCCCAAACTTCTTAAGCAACTATGGGCTTGAATATGAGCCTTAAAGGGAAGCTAATAATCTCCTATTTTATTTGATGGGGCTATTTGAAGCAGATGGTACAGTGGAAGAACTCAACTCCTTTTATTGCCCAAATGACTTTTCTGGTACCTTAAAGCAGTTTTTGAGAAGCTGGAGAGTCTTTCAAATCGTTCTCCAAAGGGCACTAATGCACTGAGAGTCAAGTGACAGGAAGTAGAGCGAAGCACGGAAATATTGTAAAAGGGGAAACATGGAGCATGGGAAGAAGTGGTTGTAAAAAGGGAAGTAGAGAGAGGGAGCTGCCTCGGGTGACCGCCTTGTTTAAAAAAAACATGAGATGGCAATCGCTTCATGCTTTGATTTCACCATCCAATAGTGTGTGCTGGTTGTTTGTTTAAATTTCTGTTTTGGTAATGGACTGCTTGGGGCACCGCCATAGTGTCTTCGTCGGGCAGGCTGGTCTTAGCGTCGCACCAATAGGTCTTCCTCCTCCTTCTGCCTCAGGATTCCAAGTTAGTGGCAGCGACAACAAACGCTAGCCTAAAGGACAACAGCCTTTATTTTTATTTCTAAGTGGTAAGCACTAATGGGCCTGAGGAAGGGCATGTATTGTCACTAAGAGAAATGATGACGACCTCTCGCAGAAGGCTCTGCTGGAATGATACGATTAGCAGTATCGAAATTAGCCGCAAACCACCCAGATAAGTTCGTTACGGAGCATGAAGACGTCAGTCAAGTGAACTTTCTTCACCTCCTACGCTTCTCTACCAGCTATAGAGAGCCAATTTATATAGGTGTTGCTGGAATGCATTGAAGGAGAACAAGGTGGCAAGGAGGAATCGATGCGATATGGCGTGCACACTCTCCTCTATTCCAAATCCACTTCCCAAACCGGATAAAACTTCAGATCTAGTGGACTTGCCATGGATGTTGTTTATGTAGCACCAACTACTTTGTGAAGGCCGACGTGGGTAGCTGACCCAAGAGAGCGCTGGAAACTACGCTCAACTGGGGAGACGAGTTTTTCCTTACCCTAATTGTTCAGTTAACTATCTGTTTTGATAATATGCTTCTTAGGTGATCCGTCATTGTATCTGCGCTGGGTGGACTAGCCTCTAGGCCATGCTAGCATCTCCCGCCCAGCCCTTCTGCCCGACTACTACATCTCATTTTTTTCTAAAAAGTCTCGCAATGCTGCAACATTACGTGTCGTATTTCAGGTTGTTTTGACCTTTGAATGCATCTGTACCGCGTATATCGCCAATAGCTAAAAAAGTAGTCAAAAAGCTAGTCAACGCCCATCTGCATAAACAGCTACATGTTTCGGGAATTCACCTCCTTCCTGTCCACTTACCTGCTGAAGAATATGTTTCAAATCAACCAGTTATAGATATCTGGAAAGGTAATCATTCTCTCTAGCTTGTTAAAAGCCTAACAGGAGTAATCGCCGACCTAGCGTCTACCTTTAACCTGATCTCAGGAATTAGACTAGCAGCCTTGTTAATTAATTGCTTGCCGACCTACCCGAGTGGCCGATTAATTTTGCAGAATTTTATGGGCCTCCAACCATGCCCCAACTCTGCCCTCCCACATAACTGGGCCGATTAAAATGTCCCACTTTCAATGGATTGAAGGGCTAAGCATTTATGGGCGATTTTATGAAGGCTGAATTTCATGTCATGGTTTAATGGACAATTCTATCTTCCTCTGTGGCAAGAAAAAGTGGTTGATAGCCCAAGGAAAAAGGGAAAGCGAACACTAATGGTCAAAGCACAGGTTGTGGACTACTCCAGTCTGCACCTGCATCAGCAAGTACTGATGGATGGATGGATGGATGGATGGATGGATGGATGGATGGATGGATGGATGGATGGATGGATGGATGGATGGATGGATGGATGGATGGATGGATGGATGGATGGATGGATGGATGGATGGATGGATGGATGGATGGATGGATTGACGGATGGATGGATGGATGGATGGATGGATGGATGGATGGATGGATGGATGGATGGATGGATGGATGGATGGATGGATGGATGGATGGATGGATGGATGGATGGATGGATGGATGGATGGATGGATGGATGGATGGATGGATGGATGGATGGATGGATGGATGAATTTTGACAGCAAAGGTGCTAAACTTCCTAATTTGAAGTCAGGTAGCACCATGGCATAGTTCATTCAGCGAAGGCGCCTGTCGTGGTTGTTGCTAGTATGCTAGATTTGGTGTGCGACCTGTCATACATCGCATACTCGTCTATAAAAATGACAACTGTATTTCTTTACCGAAAAGTCATTTCACAAATTTGGCACCCATTGGAAAGCCTAGGATTTTGGACCATCAGTACAGGGGACGAAGTTAAGCAGCCCGCGTGGCTATAGTTCAGCCATTCAGGTGAAAGGCATTGTGCTGAAACCGCATAGCAGACATGAATGATATGCTGTAATAAGTGTCAAGAAACGAAGTGGGAAGCGAGAGTTGTTTTCACATCTTTAATGCACCCTCAAGTTGAATGGACCCAAAAGTTTCCATCGCATAGGGGCTCATGGACTAGGCGTCGCGGAGATCTAAGAAGATAAAACAAGTGTGAAGGTTTATCTCCCCTTCCTGGAAGTCAAACCACTCCGACGAGATACAATGACGGAGCACCTAACTAATCCGTTGCCAAAATCGTGAGCTGATGAGGACGGAGCGTCAGTTTAAGTGCAGAACCAGTGGTCTCCATTTGACCATTATGAAACCTCCTGGTCTTCTGGAAGCCCAATGGCCAACTCTTTCGCTGAGTTTGGGCCAAAGATGAAAACATACTCTATTTTCCCAAGAAGGGAACAGCCCAGACACCTTTATTCACCTCCCATATGATCATGAGATTGGTGTGTGACAGGGTCACGAAAGACAAGGCTGAGGGCAAGGCGGTCTCGCTCTACCTCATTCCAAAGTAAAACCTCTCCTCCAGATTAATTTTACCGTAGAGCATCCATGAGTTAAGCATTGCTTTGTAGCGATGAGTTGATTTGTG
The DNA here is from genome assembly GCA_001923025.3 of Taenia multiceps. Taxonomy (NCBI): domain Eukaryota; kingdom Metazoa; phylum Platyhelminthes; class Cestoda; order Cyclophyllidea; family Taeniidae; genus Taenia; species Taenia multiceps. The sequence continues at coordinate 5,154,165 of CM010314.1, forward strand.
CCTTAAAAGTTCAGAATGAATGAAGTTTTGTTGGCTTGGGAATAATCCTCGACCCATTTGTTTGCCATAATAAAGGTGGCGATAATAAAAGCACTTAACCACAATTCAATTAGTTTTGCAGCAAACACTATAAGAACGACCAAGAATGAAGTGTAGAACAACAGCCTGATAAGTTTTTAAGCCTGCTCGAGGATAGAGCTTCCACTACATCAACTACCCCTATCACATTACTGAATGTTGCTTCTTCGACGTCACCAGCAACATTTGACACCGTATTTTCTCACAGTGCGTAGTATAGGCTCCACCTGAGCTCCAGGCAACTAATCTAACGAGAAGACAGCTTCATCATCCTTATAAAGCGAGCCAAACTCGTTTCAAATCATGGTTACCTAGCTCAGTCTCCAATTTGTAAAAGGTAAGTTCGAAAATAAAGGGTAAAATGGAATAGAGGAAACGTTGCTGCTCCAACTTTTTTACAAGTTTCCCTCCTCATGTCTGGTTTTTCAACAGTGTCAAATGTCCGGCGCATATTAATGTATTTGGTGTGTGCTAATACTCACTATAAGGTCAAGGTCATCCAGATACAATAAACACACGAAAGCTGAAATGTCCCGGGTCTTTCACATTTTCCCCCATCCAACTATTTGTCACGACCTCACCTGCCGTACCACCTTCTGAAAACAGAGCTGCTTGTCTCCAAGGCCTTCTCTGTTTACTCCTCCGGCTAAGAGCGTCCATAAACAATTTACACTCTCCTCTAGATCACCGCAAGCCACATGCAATGATTTAGATGTAGTACTGAAAAAGGAGTTCAGTAAAGTCGGTTAGCAATTTTCTCGCTACCATTGATGATCTACAAACTTTGTAGCTTTTGGAACCGAAACACGGCGCGCTGCTTGTCAGCGGTGCCAGTCTTTCATTTGGCAAATGCAAAGGACTTCAAAATATATAGTTGCCTTACCTTCTAATCTTCATGCGACAACTACGGCTTTGTAGTGAATATACTTGGCCTGAGTTAACGCAGGGGTAGTTGGGTAGAAGAGAGAGAGGGAGGCGCAAGGTAGGGGAGCAAAGCATCTCCCCTTATGGTGGAGGGTCCCCCCTCTTTAGCATTTCAGAATGTCAACACCATACCTTTTGACTATGTTAGGTGTGGCTCGAGTCCCCTTCACTCAATGGGATTGGAGGGAGAATGAAGGAGTATTTGTTCTAAAAATGGGATTTTGAATAACGATGAGGCATAAAAACGCTTTCTATTTACTGGAGTGACTAAGTCCAGGTGGAAATACCAACTTTACCAGGGGAAAATGGCACAAGTTGGCGCTGCAAAGCAGGGGGTACAAAAGTACAATGTCGAAGTTGATAAATGCTTCATAGAAGGGGAAAAAAACATACAAGCGTAAACAACATTCGGGGCAAAATTCAGCGTTTCTAACAAAAAAACGAGATCGAATGTTAAGCACGGTCTAGTAAACCAACGCCTGATTTAAATCTCTCTCGATTTCTAGTGAATCATCTCTCTCCTGATAGTAGTGATGGATTTAAGTTTCCCTCTTTCCCAATTGAAAGTGGTGGGGAGTAGTGACTCAGGCGGGAGTTTAGCCTCCACCTTAGGCTAAGAGACCTGACATTTGAGGTGCTAAACAGCACTAAGTGAATTGTATCGTTACCTGTAAATTTCGACAAGGAAAAGTTCATTCCAACATTGCGAGACGGCCAACTAAGCGTGGAGAATAAGTATAAAGTTAAATTATTTATTCGGTGGTTCAGTGGAGCATAGAAGCCCTTTCCGGAGGCATTTTATGGCTATGCGTATACATTTAGGAATAAATGCACAGAAGAAGTTACGAGTTGTCAGCACAAGTGACATGCGTGGACCTCCAAGCTGCCTTGTACCCTTCCCTTTTCTCCTTTCCGTCCGCTTTAATGCACGCAACTTGGCTTTGGTGATCCTTCCGCTGTGACCATCAAGCTGAGTTCGCTTACTCATGCCGCAGTAGTGCCTCAGTCCTCCTCAAAGGTGTTTGAAATGTATGAGCATGGAATGGAAGAAAAGTACCATGGGGCTACCGCATGTGGTGTATGTTGTAGTCCTCTCCGCATGGCGATGGGTGGGTGGGGTATCATTCCCGCAAAGAAGTCACGCCAGCCACTTTAGTCTGGTAGTGGGATAATCAACTGCTAAGCAATATGAAAATTGCAAAGGTAGCCGTAGCCGACTCCAGCCAAGGAGATTTTTAGTGGGCATTCCGTTGTTACGTAGAGCGTGCGATCGCGGACGCCTATTCAGAGTGGAACCTTCCATGTAGATATCAAGGAAGTCTTCCACTTTCGGCTTCGTCTCAATCCATCGAAGCGGTGGTAGCACTCAAAGTAGCCAGTAACTCAGCGCACCTGCGAGCCAATTAAACTGGGGCTCTATGAAAAGGAGGAGCCCAATATGCCCTGCGTGTCACCCCCTTCTTTTATGCCTCTACAGATTCAAAGTTTCACCTTCACCGGTACCCACCTTATTTCATGAATGTTTGATTAACTCCCTCTCATAAGGTGTCATTTAACATGCCTATCATCGACCTTCATCCAAGTGGTCCGAGGCGATCTAGGTATTCTCGGTGATGAAAAAAGCAATATGGATGCGAAAAACCTCTTTAAACATTCATTAGAGAGGTAGATTCTTACTTCATTCAGGTTGATTACGCTTGGGAACATCAAACCTTTTAGAGTTTACACGCCCTCTCAAGGAGGAGGGATTTGTTTTGTAACAGACTCATTAAATCGTTCAGCTTGACAACTAAGTCAAAGGTTTTAAACTCACTGGGAAGTTATATAATTCAATAGGTGACAGACGACGAAAAGTGGTCAGATGACCCCGACCTTGCGGTCCAGCGGAGGTCACTTGGTCCTCAGAGGCGAAGACGAACACCGATTCGCCTCAAAAGAATGTGGACCATTTTTACGTCCTCTACAAATTGTCTTTCCGATCTTCGAGTTTGAAACAGGAGGTAGGGAAAGGAAGGGATAAACTACCGATGGCATGTCAAGATTCGACGCACTCAATGCTGACATGACGACAAGGAAAACTTGCAGTTCATCCAAGTTACAGCTAACTGCCATATTTTTTTCTCGATCACAACACCCTGTTTTAGTGCACAACGATGAAAAAAAATGTCCATTTTGTTTCTTCATTTCTGTAGTGCTTGTGTAGCCTTATAGTGCTCGCCCTCCAGGAAAGCTCTCTCCTCCCAGTTCGCCTCCTTCCGCCAATCCAATGGGAATTTCTAATTATAATGTGGTTAAAGTAGTATACTTTGTCATGAAAAAACTTTGATTTGTGTTTTTTTTTGGTTTTTGAAGCAGAGCATCTGACTGATGCTGGAGAGAGCTCCCTTTAAAGAACTAAGATTTTTGTGGCTTTATTATTGTCACCACAACCGAACCTGTATCTTTGTGCGTACTGAGTATTTCGAGGTGTGAGACATGTCCCGTTTGACTGAGAGAGGAAAGAGGGAAGGCGAGCAGGCAGGCAAGCAGAAGGGAGGGAGAAAGGGAGGGAATCAAATCCTAAAGACTTTCGCTATTAGCTAGCGATAAAATGCTTCCTTGTCTTGCCTGGACTAAAACATGGGTACATGCCATAGCAAGGAAGCATTCCTCTGTGAGACCTCTGCGTTTTCTATAAGACGGTTTTATTTGTACTGACTCTTTTTGTGAAGTGTAAAAATGACATTTGTCTTAGTCACACGAGGCGGAAAGGGGCTGAAATGTCATTTTCCGAATGGAAGAAAAAACAAGATTTGAGGTATGGCAAATACAGTTCATTTTCAACCAAGTCCGCTGCCTTTTGCACACTTATTCTAGCATTTGTATATTCCCTGAAGAGTAGCTTCTTCATTAAAAGGTATTCCAGTTGGAGTCAACAGATCTGGGAAGGTATGAGGAAGGCTGCCTCGGTATCCAACTTGCGCCCTACAAAACTTCGACAGGCTATACTTTGATGGCTGTCGTAGCAGTCAGCTATGGATCACTACGGTCATCATTGAGATTTTGGCACACGTCAAGTACCTTCTTGCAGTTAGATGCCGAATCTCCGTACTATTGTGTCCTTTAAGTCCTCCACGCTGGGAGTTGGGACATACGTCGTGGTTATTAAGTAGGTCCTCCTTCTATTATCCCACGCTGTGGCACGCATACTCTACCCGAAACCTTGATTAATGGTTGCGTGAACTAGTCCATGACATGTGTACCGCCTGTTAGTTTTCAACAAAAATGTGTCTTCCAACGGAAGCTTCGTGTGACACTACCATCTTCGTATTCCCAGGTCTTTTCCTACTCCCGCAATTTTAACCCCAAGGCTAGTTTCCCAAGCCTACCCTTAGGCTTGAATGCCTTACTCGGTTTCGAACTCTCCAGCATAGTTAAGAAGTCCATCCTGCAATATGAAACGATTGCTTACAATTCTGTGTGAGGATATTGCAGCTCTTGTTAACTATAAATAAACAGAAATTTTGTCATCAAAACTGGGAATAAACTCAAACTAAGGACTTTATTTAAGCGATTCTATTGGAGAGTAGAAAAATGGAGAAAGATTTCTATGCCTTACTTTTAATGACAATTGACTGGAAGCAACGCCTTTGACTCTTTCAGAGGAGAGGAAATGGAGCCTTTCATACATTCACCCCCCTGTTAGAGCATTCATTGTTAGTCATTCAACTTCCGCATTGTGTAAATCAGAATCAGTATAAGGGGCGCAAGCAGGAAGCAATCAAAATGCCAAACAGAATGCACTTTATTGCTCTTCTCAACAGCTATTACTGCATCTGCGATTTCTGCCACTAAATTTATATTAAATAAGTTTTTGCAGTAAAGGAGAAAATATTGCCGAGATAAGATTTGAGGATAAGACTGATGTAAGGACATGCAATTTGTTTGGAGCTTTAATGCATTAAACGTTTTGTACCTCGGAGCACAAAAAATGTTTTGAAATAAAGGTAAAACTAATCACAGTGAAGAAACACTTTGAGATTTGTTTTTTGATCTTAAAACAGTTTCATCGTAAAAATTACTAATTACTGTCGTAAACTGATGTGTTGTAGGGTTTGTTTAACCACACCAGGCTTTCGAGCCTCTCAGGTCTTCTGCGCCATAGCAATTAATCTTCATTCACACTCAAGGCCTGCTTAGACTTCAAGGAAGACTCAAGAAGTAGCGTTAAGAAGAACATTCATTAAAATTTCATTGCTGAGAGGTAACTTCACCGGACGGATAAACGGAGGAGGCTCAGTGACACTGGCCGAAATTGAAGACTAAGTATGGTAATTCTCACTTCTGGCTTCCGCTTTATGGTAAGCACGCTTTACACAAAGCCTTATTACAGCCGAAGCAGAAGAATGACACCCTGGATTCCATGGTCGATGTCGGGAGGGACAAGAGGACCCCGGGTTTAACTGACTTTTGATTTAATGCACATTTGATTGCATGGGCTCTTTGGTCCCTGTGCATATGTGTGATTACACGTTCCTCAGGTCATGCTTATGGCTCTCTTGCCCTTTTGTGGGTTATTACTACATCTTTCCCTGTATGGGCATGGTTTAAAAGGCTTTTAGAGCCGGTAGAATACATTCTTTCGCCCAAATGAGGCCTCTTATTCTGGCGAAATTGTCCAAAAAGAGGCTGCTCAAGGGTAAAAGGCACAATCAGTGAACACCGTTAAGTAATACTTGCAAAACTCAATAGTGGAAAATTGTTTTGCCAAATAAAAATATTAGGATGCAAATAAATTCTACTTAAATAATTTCAGTAAAGCATATATGGGCAATTCCGCATATCAAAATAAGCCCTATTTTGTCCTGGAAATGAATTAAGAAGCCTCTATAAACAAACGGATTAAAAATTAACTGGATAGACGTCAATAACTGTACCATCAAGTGTTCAAATTAGTAGTATTTCGCTATTGCTTTTGAGGCAGTTGTAGAAGGTGCGAGTCTAAGTTTCCATCCCCTGAAATACACCACAATGGTTATGGCCTTTTATGAAGCCACCCAGCCATTTAGTAGGAATTTTTTAAAGTTACTACACACTCTTTACTTTTAAAAGCTTTAGAGCCTTGCCTTAAATTTTCTTTGATCAATTTGTACACTTTGCTTACCTCGCTGATTGTTGCACTCAATTAGCAGGAGTTCCTTCTTTTGTTCCAAAAAAAATTGTTTACGAGTTTAAATCACCATTGTTTATGTACATAATAAACCGTGTCTAGCCTTCAGAGGACATTTGGATTCGATACAATATTACACACTGTTTTGGAGAGATTTTAGTCCGAGACAACCACATGATGCTTTGTGGAAAGACAAAAACACCTCGAATGTTTACCGAACCCTGCTCATAAATACCTGTTATCATTTCTCCGCCTGCTAAATCAGGGTTGTTGTTGATTTTCTTAAAATATATTAAACAGAACATTGAGAGTTTTTGTATTAGACAGGAAAATAGCCCTAATAAAAAGAATCTTGTATCAGCAAAGGGAATGGCCCCAATAAATTTCATTACACCCTCTTTTAACACCTTCAAGCCCGGTATCACATACATCCGACGTCCCGAATTGTCAGCCAGAGATCACTAACCACGCACATGCAAAAGTGCTTTATTAATTTATGACATTTATGCTTAAAGCAATTTGTGTTGTGTTGTGCCTCCTGGTTTATACAAATTTCCACATACTTGCAATGTTCGTCTCTTTCTGCGTAGCCGGTAGGAGCCATAAAAATGTACACGCCACTTACATTTGGCGGCTTCAAAATCCTAGTTGATATATGGCAATATTTTGTCAGCTCAAACAATTTTGAAGGAAAATTGGGGTCCTCTTTTAAAAACAGAAGACTTACTTAAGGCAAAGAAATAGTAATCTATTATCCTTGTTTATTTTTGGCAATTTTTAATTTTGCGTTTAACTTCTCGGGTTTCCCTTTAAATTAGAGTAAAGGGAAGGTGGAACTTGGACTTACAGTGCCTCCTTGCAATGAACTTTTTTAATTATCACTTTAAATTGATACAGAATGACACTCCTTGGAGTGCGCCCTTGACTGTGCTAGCTAGTCGGCCTTTGCGGCTTTAGCTTTCACCTTAGCGCCTTAGTATATTACCCACGCCTGTGAAGTCTCAGCCCTCCTTTCTTAATGTTACGACCCAGGTCAGCAAAATGGTGAAGAATACTCGAATATCGGTGGCGCAGAAAGAAAGCAGCAGGACAAGTTTGCTGTAGTAGTTGACAAGCTCCGCCTTTTGCACACTACTAAGCGGTGCCCGATATTACGGAAGTAAGCAACAGTGCATCATTCCATGCAGAAGACTTTAAGCACAAATCTTGTGGTGATGTGACTTTCCTTCGCTTAGCTGTACGTGGTAGACGATCCTGGCTATGATAATACTCGTTCGCAGCGCGGTAGACATTTCAGTAGACTGCTATAAGATGGTTCAGATGCACCGACGAACTGCTTTGCATGAAAGAGTCGCAATAGCCCTGCTTACTTGCACTGCAAAATTTTGTAACTAAGATGATCGTAACAGCCGAATCAACTTGCTCTCAATGGTGACAGCGAAATATAAACCTGTTTCAATTGACTTTACAAGAAGACAAAAATGTATCGTCCCGAGACTTCCCTTAAGGCAAAAGAAGGCATAGTACTAGAGCAGTATATATATTCTGGAAACAGAGGGCTTGGGGGCTGTTGGCGCGGCCTGGAGGCCGGCCAACTGGCTAATACAATATAGTCAACTACGCGACCGAAACCGGCAGTTCGAACAAACAAAGTATTACAATAATATTAGCAAACTCTCCACGGAACGTCAAGGACTTTTTGCAGGTCAATCATTGTAGCAGATGTCATAAAATCAGGTTTCAGTAACTCATGTCCTGCCCTAAGAATTATAAAAGGGTACCGTAAAACCAAGTGAGTAAAAAGGGAATTCTCTCTCAGCATTTGCCTCTTTCTTTCCCTCCACTACTGCCCAGATGGAGTTCGCTTTGCAAGAGATGCAGTACTTTGGAACCCCAACCACATCTACACCATAAACTCCATTACTGAAAACCATAACCACGATAGCCGAGTCACTTTAGATTCCCTTCGTGATTAATTAAGCTTTCGTGGAATGATTTTATTGTGGCCAAGAAATGACCGTGGGAGGGTAGTAAGGGCAGTACTCAACAGGGCGCAAGAACTACTCCACGGCAAGTTTATGTGGCTTTCTAAGTGAGCTTGTAATTACGCAAACTCTTCGACTTCTCCACAGATTTCAGTGACCACTTTTATAGACCCTCTACGGCTGAAAATTCAGATTTCTACAGTCTTATAACTAGGTAAAATCTCAAGTGAATAAATAACTTGGCGTCCTATTTTACCTTAAAAACAGGACAGTTTAGCCAATAACTCTAGAAAATACTAAGCTTTTCTTTCGTGAATAAGTATAAATGAGCAATATTCTCCTCTGACAATCAATTAAGTATGCTTGGGAGACGGTGCTTCTTTTACTGTTCTAAGGTAACCTCGCCTTGTTTTCAACCACCTTAGTTGCCAACTCGTTCCCCAGTCTGTCAATTCCCATTGCTCTAACATGCCACTCTGGCACTGCGAACTCACGAACTCACGACACTAAATCGCCTGCAATTTTGCTCATTGCCGGCTCTGGCAAGAGCTCAACTTGTCTCCAAAAGCTTCATTTGCCCTCTTTCCTCGTCTCAAACGAGCCGGTATCGCCGGTCGCTACATAGATACACTTATCTTCAGTGATCATACTGCCATACTAAAAAGTTATCCAGCATGCTCTAAAAAACCCATCTTTTTCCACCGGTAGAGATTTTGATGAGATTGTGGGGCTCCAAACAAGTGAAGTTTGCCCCGGCACTTGTAAAACCAATTTTCCCTACTATGCGGTAGACATTAAAACCGTGACTGGTGCGTCAGTAATGAGTGTTCATCTCTCTGTTTCAAAAAAATAGCCTTAAAAGCAGTCGATAAAGGTTTAACAATAAGAGGCCTGAAGTGGTAGTAGTATGTGGGATAAAAATCTGCTGTTATATTTGGGCGAATGTGCTACTTAAATTGGGAAATAAGTAGGCTCCCACTAATCAAAATTCTTTTCATTTAAGCTTATAATTTTATGACCCAAAACGGCCCTAATATGCCGTTTATTACCAGATTATAATCATGGCTCTTTGATATCTTCATCGGATCCCATTTGTCACAAACATGTGACGCGTCCTCGGTCGGTTAATTCGAGCCTATTAGCCTAGTCACACAGCAGTAAAAGATGTATACGTGGAGTTATCTATAAGTATTTCGAATTTTTTCACATTTTAAAATAATTTGCTTGATAACAGTTGGCCAGGTGTCACTTTAAGCCCTAAAATGCTTGCTCGCGGCGGCCCATTTTCCTTCCACACACTGGCAACAAAGTGCATTAACAATTGAGAGCCTGTTTTGACCGCAGTCTTTAGCATGACAAAATTATGTGGGAGTAGAATGATAAAATTTTAATTCAAATTAGTAGGTCTAGTGGATTATAGGCTGGTAAAGTATCCCTCCCATGCGAATGCACTCTATCTGTTCACCGAAACCATCACATTTGCCTCAACTTCATGCAGCACCAGAACGACAGCGCAGAGGAATAACAAAAACTCTTAATATGTGCCTTAAATGTGTATGTATATGTATAATATTAATGTAACAATTCAGTGGCAGCAATCAGAACTCAAAACACCTTTGTACATTCAGTGGAGAGTGAAGATGAAGACGCCGTCAACTTAGTTGAAGGCTCGAGGGTAGATGAGTTCCACACCATCTAGTTCACGGGCCAACTTCTTTACGTAGGCCAGGAGGCAGGCTTGAAAGGCGCTGATTGGGATCTGATTAGCCCGCAGGCGTTCACCCATCATCTGCTCACACACTTCCAATGCCTCGTCCACACGTTGGCTCGAGATCAGTCGATCCTTAAGTGCAACACCACAAAAAGTGGATAATACGCGTCCTTGCATTTATTTTATTGTCTCTTCTTCGTCACCGAGACGCCAACCGATTTATTGGTTAGGTTTTATGCTCTGGATGCACATCAGAATGCAGTCGCGTTGATGAATAAGAAACGTACGAATTCGTGAATCTAAATGGGCCTCTAGTTCCTTCTATTTAGTAAATCTGTCAAAAAAGTTAAGTTGAGTAATAAGTTACTTCAGAAAAAATTATGCTTTTATTCTATTTTTGCATAGCTTCCCATATCACTAATAGCATCTCACTGGACGCTGAATTTATATAAGTAGCACGACCAGAGTAAAATCGGACTTCAAGTCTGCTATTCATTTCTTGAATCATAGAAGCTTTAAAATGGGTTATATTCTTTATAATGATCACAATTTGCTTGGCTACATTAATTGTGGGCAGGCACGAAAGCATGCTACACTTAAGAAGCTGACACTGGTGGTTTGACCACTTCAGAGGGGTGTATTTTTAAATAAAACGTTACTGAAGCTACTGACTTCTCTAGAATGATCGAATAGAATGCAATAATTAAGTGGATAGTACAGTCTTGAACACTCTAACTCACTGAGAGTCTTTCAGGCAGCACCGTGGCGTCAGCAGACGCAACCATGAGGAGGGCAGAGGCAAGAGCAATCAGGAGACGAGCAAACATTTTTTCTTGACGCAATTCGTGAGCAATTCAAGCGTTGTCTCACAACCAACCGAAGCGACGGTAGAAACGACCGACTAGAGGATTTGTTCTAGCTGCCAAATATCCCGACCTTTTATACACCCAGTCAAGCACCTGATTGGCTATTCACTCTTGGTGTGTGTATGAGCCCGGTCTGATGGATGGGGGGATGAATCGGCAAACCACTCATTATTGAGGCGAGGGTGGGGTGGAGGTGACCGGGCGGAGCGGGCAAGGAGGTGTAGGGGACATTTTTTTAATACATGGATGAATGACTACATGTGACGGGGAAATTTATGTTACCCCACAAAAGTTCAGCCTCTAAGCCTGTTTGAAGCAAGGATTAAGTGAACGGATTTTAACTACAGTGAAAAACAAAAAGGTTGCCAGCTTCTTGCCTAATTAAGTAAAGTAAAATCACTCCTGCAGTCAGGGCAGGGATGGTGGAAGGGAGGAGGGAATGCCAAACAGACACCCGAACATCTATCCAAAGGAGCTATGTAAAATCGGTTGGTTAAATAAATGGATTTGTTGTTGTTTTTTTCGACCTTCTTCATCGACACTTAATCTAGTTTTGTTCTTTCAAGGGCTTATCAATGCGTAGTATCCGAGGCGGTGTCTGGAGTCCCCCTCATCGCCCGTCCCAAGGCCACCTTATAAACTGGAAGAACCTCAAAAGTGCTGATTAGTATGTGCCAGCCATTCCACTACTTTTTGCTCATTCCGAAACCTCATCTGTCAAAGAGCTACTTGAGCCTAACAGCTGCGACCCGAGCTTGTCAGTCGATTGAGTTTGACCCAGAAGAGAGAGGGAGGTAACTCCTCTCAAAGTGTCTTATCCTAGCTCTTGGATGGTTTTTAACTTGTCAACGACGCCTCAATTTGACCTTCTCATAGGCCGTATCATCAGTGCGCTGGCAGACTGACTGACTGATTTAAGCTGTAGTGGCTACTCCCAGCACATTTCCCCACTCACTAACTCACTCACTCACTCACCGCCTGTCCCGTGCCTCTAAAAAACCATGTCATTCCCAGGAGACAAGGATCTTTTGTCTACAATGGACTATAAACATATTTTTTATTCTTCATTTGATGAGAGTCAAACAACAACATCGGTTGAGGCCAAACCTTTTGATACATCTCGAGGGTGGGTAGGGATACCTTTTCAAACGTGACCGGGAGTGGTAAGCGCGGTTGGAGAAAGGTCCTAATTATGCATATCAAAACACGGCGCTTGACTTGACAGCAGAAAGCTTCTCCCTTAGGACACTAAAGTAGTAGAGTGATATGGAGAGAGGGAGGGCCACTCTGACTCATTCTCGTCCTCCCAATTCCCTAGGCTGTTTTTTTTGGCGCACGCATTAGGCTTATCAAAGAAGTCCCGGTGGTAGAAGATCACGTGATTGCAGACAAAATAGACTGACCAGTTGGAAAACAAAATGGATATGAGAGCAAACTTCTTTTTCAGACGTTTGGACAGTAAAGTGAGATTCGCAAACTTGCGGTTGGCAGTGAGCTTACATCTTCTACCTCATGTTACCGAGGTAGAAGTCATTGTACTGATGATTTTTTATTGGTAGTTTGGGGAAAAGATTGTTATTTCCCCAAAAAAAATATCTATAAGGTTGTTTTTACTGTCGGTTACTTTCGTCTCCTAAATTGAGCCGATATATCTGGTTAAGTTATAAATTAGGGGAGACCTCTGATTAGTACCCCCAGGTAGTGAAGAAGCCGAGGATTTTGATAAATAACTAACCCCTTTCCTTCAGCAATCCGCGCTAGCAACTACGCTCCAAATGCCTTGTGAACTTGTCCACGTGAAAATGCTACATAAGTAATGAGTGGATACTCTGTTTTTAGCTCTGACTTTGTAAATGAGGATTTCGAAGAGCTGCGTTCCTTTCGCCACGAGGTAATTTTGAAACGTCAAGCCACTTTAAGTTAACAATTTGCTGATTTCCTCATGCCCAGTTTAAGGTACCTACGGATGCGACAAAGTGTCAACACCTGAGTTATGACCAAAAAAGCTCAATCAAGTGTCAAACGCTTCAAGTAACTGTGAATAATCGATGAGAAGAAAAGGAATTCCCCAAAAGAAAACAGAAGCGTAAGTCTACATGTTGATTAGAGATAACATGATTAGACGAAAACGGACCAAGTGGCCAAATCTTACTCTAATAATGTATCAAAAACGATGAAAAGTTGCTGAGGATGCACCTTCAGTAACCAGGATACATCTTCAATGCTTTGAATATGAGTTTAAGCCTTTGTTTTGTTACGCGAGCACTTAAGGCTCCACCACCGTAATTCTGCTTCAAGGTATGGCCTCCTAACTTTAGCGCCTCTAGTCATCAGCAATGTTTTCAATCGTAGTTCTACTACTTTTCGATTTTGAGAAAGGCTCAGAATGCTACACAAAAAAGTACCTAAGAATTGTTAGAAAAGAGAGCAAAATGCATCCGATTGATTATTAAAATTAAAGCTCGAGAATAAAGTGTATTTCAGTAAAAATGTTGAAATTTGATTTTGTTAACCACGGAAGAAATTCTGACTTAAAAGCTCATCGATTTGCCTATAATTTGTACTTTTTGAATTTACTCAATCCCTCATCAAGGTGGATTAACATTTCAAACAACATATTTGGCTCATTTAAACTACTGAAACATCGAATCAATGCACGCTTGGGAGGCAGGTTCTTCTTTTTTAGATTTAGTACTTCAAGTTAGCTCAGCCAAAAATCGGGAACCATGGAGTACATGGAAAGGATAAATTGTGGACTCAAAAGGTTATGCAGGTAATGAAAGCTTAAGTATAATTTACGGATGAACTAACACGTACTTACATGCTGGATACAGGTTTCGCATTTGTTGCGTAAAACAAGGGCAATATCTTAGAGTATGCCATTTTAAATGGGTAATTTTCGTGGTCAGATTGAGATCGGCATAAATTTTAAGAGGCCTGATGAAGAGTCATCGATAAAACACTGCCAAACATGGTTCAGTGAAAAAAATAAAGCAGAATTTAACAACAAATTTGCTTTAAATCCTTTTCTAATGATCCCTAACTTCTCTTTTTATCCGTTTGTTTCAAGGTCTAACACTCATGTCCTGTCACAGTGACATAATAAAATGCGATAAAATCTATCCACTAACGGTAGTAGGGAACTGGCAAATGAACAAATTTGTCGCTATTGTGTTCAAGGAACGTTGTTGTTTATTTCTAGGTGACTCAGATTGTTTTAGAAGTGGGTGAACGTTTTTAACCCCGCGCTTGCTTTGATTTGTAGCATTAGGGAAAGTGAACTTGCTTAAACATTGCGGTAGCAGCGAGCCATGTCTGTACGATTTTCCTTCTGGTGGCATATACGCTCTTCTCTGCTACTACCACGTTGTGTGACGCTCATAAATATTTAGTTAGTGAAAGGTGGACACCTGATGGTGTTTTCGACTCTAGTCCCATGTCGTTGCTGTAGAAGCAGATGTTTCAACGGTAACCAAAATTCATGTATCGCCTAAGAGAAAGTTTTGTGCATTCAATTTTCTTCGTGAAATCGATTAATCCGATAGCAAATATTCGGTTCGACATTGCTTTGATTTTTCTCCATAAGAATGATTCGTCTTTTCTATTTTTCAATCAAATTTGCGTTTCCGATGCTCTTTCAGGCATCTCAGAGTCTATTGAACCTATTCTTTATGCAATTGCTTGTAATTGCAAGCAGATTTGTCCTCTTCTCTCATGAGATACAAAATTCAAAGTGAGTTTCCAGCTGTTAAAGTTATTCAAGGTGTCCCTTTTGAATACCGTAAGATCCTTGGGAGTTAAGCTTGGTTTGAGGCCAATATTCTGCATCAAGAAATAAAACCATCCCCGATAACATAAAAGGCATTATCAGGGGACATTGAGTTGGTCCATTAAGCGGAGATTATTATTAGTATTTCAGACGGCAGAGGATCTGTACGTGGATAGGTTAAGTAGGAGACAACTCTGCCCTACAGAAGGGAGGCAGCGCACATTCCATATAACAGGTAGCATAATGTTAGCAGCATTAATTTACAGTGAAAAAAAACTCAAGTATTAAAGCTAAGTTTCGTTTTCAACTGTGGACCACGTAAACCAATTTGCTATAATTTCGACACTTCTGTCCATTTGTCCGACTGTACCAAATGGAGTTATCCCCATTGAGACAACAAAACCTCGTTGCGGTTGTGTGAAGAATTGTAAGTCCCTAAAGAGTGAGTCGTTTTTTGCCAAATCTTTTGTTATTCCGACTTAATTATATTTTTTGCTTTTAATGCGTTCCATACCTACATAAATGTGCATATATGCTTGCATGTGCACCAAAATTATTATACAAGATGACACGAACACATTGCTGAATAGATTTGTGCAGATGTTGGGATTTGAAACCATTTTTCTTTTCCTTTCTGTTTCGTAATGATTTTTCACATGAGAAGGTCAAAGTTCTTTTGAATGGATCATGTGACAAATCTGCAGTCACTACATTAAAAAACCAAAGTTTTATGTATCCTACAGGTTACGACCTTTAGTTACTAAAACAATTTTTCTTATAATTGAGCGAATTAAGGTACATCACCGGCGATTGTATCTAAAATTTGCACTTTTAAGGGAAAGACTGGATTTTAATATGGTCGGTCGGCTGAAAAGTTTTCGAGAAGTTGGTGCAGATGCCGCAATTCTCCTATTTTGAAGCCGTGGAAGGCATTTTAAAAAGATTAGTTGAGCCTTCAATAATTTATAATTTAATTTATTTGCTCAAACATAATCTGATAAGTACCACAAAATTAGCCTCTGAATTAGGATAATATTTACCGGCTTTAAATAATTAACAATAATGCGGCTCCTCATTCACCTTCGATGTCCACCCACCTCATTTGAGTTGTGAGTACCATTAAGGCGACTTGAGCACACCTCCCCTAGGGAAGTGAGATTATGTGCCGCAGCTTGTGTTTTGGCGGATTAAATTAGAGCCTACCAGTATGATGAATGGGTGCCCGCGGTCAACGTCCTTCGCCTCCACTCCCTGATCACGCACTCTTGACGTGACCGAACGTGTCTGCCTGCACCGACCGGCTTACCTATCAAGGCAGGACACCCATCCCCTTATTCTCATCATATTCAAGTACTTAAATAATAAATACTAAATTAATTAGGAAATTTTTTTATGCTTTATAAAATATACCGATTTCCAGTCGGTTGATTTGTTTTGTTTGCACTAGAATGGGACAGTAAGGGGAGATAAAGTGAACCTCTTAAGTAGACCAAAAATATTGACACCTCCATATCAGTAGAATTTTTTGGAGTGAATTACACCAATATAACTCAAAGTATAGATCATGACGTGTAGTAGCGTCCTGATGCGTCGAATCCGAACCTCCAGTCATTCTGTCTTCGACCATTATCGTGAAGCCTGTGGCTCCCAGCCCTACTCTCGGTTAATGGCATTTTTAGCGCCCTGAAAATTCCATGAATTCTCTGGGCAGGGAAATGATTGTCGATGGCATGAGTCGGGGATTCGGCCATCCCGGCGAAAGTATTATGGCGGAGACCCTAAGCAGCTCCGTTACAAAACTTAAGGTTATCCAAACGACTAATGTACTATAATATCCAACTTAGGCTTCAGCGGTGTCTCAGGTCTCTCATATTGGTGGTGAAAACAAGCAAAATCTGGCGCAAACCTGCACCCCTGATCTGAATTCTCGATGTCAAACCGAAAGTCATGAAAGGGATATTTCTCGCGCAAATCGCTGAATATTTAGATGGTCACTACGCTACAGTTACCAAAACAGTGTCTCCTGTTATCGAGTTCCCAACACTAGCGGTTACTAGTGGATCTCACCATACCCAAGGGAGACGAAGTAGAAGGAAGTGATGGGTGTATCAATATTAGAATTTTGCATGATACATTGGCTACGCTTGCCTCTTCAATTAACTCCTAGTCAGGTGAGGGAGCAATACTTGGATTTTTTGTTGACCTCTCAATTTTCGCAACGGATCAATTAGGGGCTTTGCCTTCGTACCTCTCTGGAACATGCCAATAGCCTCTTCGCCCTTCCATGTCTCCGGTTACTACACTGGTGGCAGAGGTTGGCAAAGATTATTTCAAGGGGCACCTACATGATTCGATTATTTAATGCTAAACCTTATCATGATGGTAGAAGATTATGGAGCATGGCAAATCCCCAACAGAAGTGTTAAAATTGGCATCCATCTCCGACAATTACCTCATCTCCGCGTTCTGCAGGAATGCTCTTAACTTCTGAAGGAACACTTGCCGTGAACTATTTAAAAGGGTGTCTGTGGAAGTGCCTACGCTGCCTGAATGGGGACGCCTACTAAGTGAACACGTGATGCCTACTTTCCTCCCCTACTAGCTGTGACTTGCGATCAAGTATCATCCAAGCCGCACGGCAATTAGATGACTGGCGCAGTTGGCTCGTTGTGATGGCTGGTAAGAGAGGTTCCCAGGGACGGCACTAAGAAGCCGAGGGAAGCCGTGTAATACATTGGTTGTTTGCTTTACTCTTGGTTGTGGTAATGGGTCAATTAGGGGTGGCTTGGACTTCGGACCGTGACAGTAGTGCAAAGCTTCACTTGCTTGACTGCAGGTTTCGATTATGATCACTTTGGTGGTTATATTGCCTTTGCTAGGTGGACCGGCTTCAACTCTTTTGCATTAAAAGAAGTCCCGGGGCGCTACAAGTGTCTTCCACCTCGTAGTAATAATCAACAAACAATGCACAGCATTATGCCTATACATTAATCCCAGACAGGCCTAAGTAAAGTTATAAGCACCTCTCGTCTAAATAAGTGGAAAGTTAAAGCATTGTTTGCTTGCGAGTTTAAAAGTGATTTGATGAACCTTGAAAGTACCATTATTAAGCATGAACTCCCGAAATATGACCCCTCCACCAGGAATACGCATGCCCATTCGACAATAAGCCGTTAAACATCAGGAATTCATAAGTCAGGACAGTAATTAAAGTTTAATTTGTCTGGCCATTTGAAGAACTGTTATTAATTAGAGCCATAATTAAAACTTCGTAGAGAATTGATAATAAAATGATCTTGTATTTATGAAGGTCAAAATAAGTCGTAGCTCCCTAAAACTTTAAAACCGATTCCGTATTTCTTCACTTATGTGAAGGTTGTATTTTTAAAGAAGGCGTTTAAGTTTCTGACTTTCCATAAACGAGCATTAATCACATCGCAAAATTTAGCGGCAGCGCATTATAAAAGGCACAGATTTTTCTTTGTTATAATGCTGCAGATTTGCATAAACAGCCTTTTACTTCATGGCCGAAAGCTAGCTAGTAAGGTAAATTCCTTACCTTTGTCAAGTAATATAGAAACTAATGTTAGTAGGAAGGTGGGTCATCGATCGGGAACCGAGTGAATTCCGAAGAAGCATGTAACTGATGTAGTATGAATTACAATAAAAATTACGCTTTGATAAAAAGGAAATGATTTTGTTTAGGAATATCGCAGAACAATTTAGGTATGAGCTTTTTTATTTTTGTGTCTGCCCCACCAAAGCGCTAGTCATATTAAGAATGGTATAGGCCCGACTTATAAGTGCAACAAAATCACATTAAAATTTACAGTTTTCATTAATTATCATTTTTTTACTACCATATGCAATGGTGTCAGAAGAATGATTGGCTAAACCTGTACTCTGGTGACCGCGGTGACTTTGAGATTGTTGCTTCAACAGGCATGGCTTCGAAACCGTACATTTCTCTTCTGATCTCATCCAGTGCAACGGCAATGTCATGTGAGAAACGCTTTCTCCTAAATACATTATTGTCGAAATTCAAAGTATACCTGTTCTTACTGCTGTCCATGTAGCTAGGAAAATTTGGTTCTTATTACTGGTTGCGACAACAAAACCATGAAACTAGAGCTGAGGGATGAAAATGAGAAGTTTGTCAAGGAATTGACAGACGACTCAAAGACATTGGAAGAGCTTGGGCTCAAAAGCGGGTATCATGTGCATGTTACTGATCCAAACGTCGAGGCTGGTTTATATGACAAGATTATGGGACAGGATGTGGAGGATAGATTCAAACTCTCCGATGAGCAATACGCGGAACGGAAAGGTAGAAACTCTACGCAAGTTTCTGTAGTTGTTTAGATACCATTTTGGCCTGGAAAAAACAGCACAATTTGGGGGAATTCCGAGAAATCGACCCAGAAGAACGGAAGGCGGCTGAAGAAGCGAAGCTTGCTAGAGAAGCTGCTGATAGGAAACTTATAGAGAGTATGAAGATTGGTGACAGGTACATTAGCTCCCATGCTACCGCCTTTATGTTTTTTGGGGGCTTGCCTGGCCCCCTTCGCTTTAATCTTAGAATTTTTGTTTCACCTTGTCGTGTCTTTTTTTCTATGTTCTGATCAGTTAATTGTTGTGATTCGGTTTGGTGGAAGCATAGTCTCTCGCTCTCCTATCGGTCGAATTGTGCATTTTGTAGTGTAATACTAGCCTGCTAAGATAAATCCTACCGCATGGAAGCGTGAATCATTAATGACCGATTGTTTAAACACCATGCATAGGCTAGGGCTGATCATAAATGGATAGGAGAGGACATGGTGCTGCAAAATAGCAAAATATGAGGGCGGCTTTTGACCATTTGTAGATGCGAGGTTCGTGTTCCGAAACAGCCGACTAAACGAGGAGAAATTGCCTTTCTAGGTTAGCTCGATTTCTGGCAACTAAAGGTGGGCATTTAGATTGTTGCTAACACTAGTTTCCCTCGATTTTAGGAGAGACCAAGTTCAAGGAGGGTGTTTGGGTTGGTGTGAAGTACGATGAACCTCTCGGCCGAAACGATGGAAGGTGAGTTAATGTATTGCGTCTGGAACTGCCTCTTTGGGATTTGAGTTCTTCTCCTCCAAATGCACTATCACTTGGCGGTGTGGTATTTGTCTTTTGACTTAAACAGTTGTGTTTTCGATGCTAACCTTTTTCATCTGAGCTGTAGAGGCTCTTTGGCTAGCAAATTGCCGGAACGTTAGTGGCGGGATTAAACGATCCTAATTTACTCGTATTTTGGGATGAATGCATTAAAATTTGTTGAAGATAGCTGCAGGTAATCGCTGTCTACTTTGTTCCCATGTAGCATAATGTCTCTGCTGGTAACTCCTTTAACGGCACTTCAGGTGGTAAGGTAAGCTTAAACCACGGTAAATGCGGTTTCAAGTAAGCATAGAAGTCGTCATTGGTAAAGTAGTACTGGTCTATGAGCAGCTTCTCCGACCAATGACATGGTAACCATCTCCAGTGTCTAGATGTATCCTTTCGCGTTGAATTCGATTTCAAGGAGAACGATCTCCATGGAAGGTCTCATCTACTTCCTGGGGAAGAGATTAAGATCTCCAGTAGCTTCTGGCTCCTGGAAATATCTCCTCCCCTTTTTGAGGAACCAGGACGTTTTCTATCTTAAAATGCCAGTACTTAATTTCTCTAAACCCTTCTGTTTGAAGCTCTTACTAATTGTGAAGATTTGGCTCGATATTAGCTGACGCGTTCTTTTTCTTCTGCATCCTTTGCAGCGTCGACGGTTACAGGTATTTTGAGTGTCAACCCAAGTACGGCGCCTTTGTAAGGCCGAATTTCGTAGAGGTGGGCGACTTCCCAGAGCTTGGTCTGGACGAGCTGGACGAGATATGATTGCCTGTGTTTTTTTCTTCCTCATTCCTACTTCTCTCTAACTCTGCTGCATTTCAATCCATCCCCGCCTCGAGTTGCGCCTTTTGTGATCTTTCCAAGTATACTGGCGTCTTTCCAGGTGAAACCGGTGATTAACTGCAGGGCTTATTCTCCGCTCTTCTGCCTCGCTTCTCTATGAGGTAAGGTTGGTGCTGAAGTTTGGGTGGTTAACCTAAGTGGTTTGAGTGATGGGGTTAGGATAGCGGTGTTGGTGTGAGTTAGACATCTGGAAGTTCGCCGCGGGAGATAGAGGGTTGCTGCTCGGTAACAAAATGCAGACACAGGGGGCGACCCTGGGGGGCATTGGGTTCAGGAGGTGGGACCGTCAAAGAACTTGTGTTGGAGATCAGAAGGTAGAGCAACACAAGTAAGGTGTCGCGATTGTTTAGATGTCCTCCTTAAATAAGAGGTAATTGTGCCTACAGTGCAAAGATAAATTACAAAATCCTACGTGCCAAAGAATCCTTCTTTTAGTTGTCGTTTAGCAGTAGGCAACACAACAATGGAAAATAATTTGTCACACTAAAGGTTGATTTGAACACAGCGGGCACTTTGAATCCGACGGTCCGTGCGCGTGGCGGCCTTGTGGTTTGCGGTTTGCAATGATGGAGGAAACACTAAAAACACCGTCTCAGTTGAAGAAAGAAGCGAAGCGACTGGAAAAATTAGCAAAGTTCCAGGCAAAGCAGGAGAAGATAGCCGATAAAATGAACACGAAGCCCAAATGCAAACACGAGAAGGCAGCTGCGAAGTCTTTGAATATCGATGCGCCAAGAGCTGATACAAGCGGAAAGAAAGGTAATTATTATCAGTGGTTCCCACCTTTATTCTTGGTTATTTTTGATGAGCATTGCACTGGCGACATGGTTCTGAATTTTAAGATTTTTCACATTGCACAAATTGCGCTCTTCAACATACCTACGTCTGGTTTTTGAATGGTGTCCTTTCAATATTGTGCTATACATTCTTTCTGCCTAGTTCTAGTTTGTACGCGGCATGATCTCTGACAGTAGCCACTTCTCATGCCATTAAATCCACACGGTCTTCATGCAAACATACTGTGACTGCATCCGATCATACCTTTTTTGGCGTCCTGTGATATTGCGTTACCATTTTGTAGACGTCTCAGGCAAAATGCCTGAATCCTACTCTCCACAATACGTCGAAGCCTTGTGGTACGATTGGTGGGAGAAATCAGGTTTTTTTACTCCTGAA
This sequence comes from Taenia multiceps, assembly GCA_001923025.3. Classification (NCBI taxonomy): domain Eukaryota; kingdom Metazoa; phylum Platyhelminthes; class Cestoda; order Cyclophyllidea; family Taeniidae; genus Taenia; species Taenia multiceps. The sequence goes on from CM010314.1 coordinate 5,175,799, forward strand.
TACTGGGTTCGTTTGCTTCTGATCTGCTTTTTCCTAAATTTAAATATCTCTTAAGAATCATTCCCTTTTTATCTGTCATGCAAACTTTCTGGGTTCTACAACGTTGAGACTGTTTCTATCGACCTTAGTGAGCAGTACGAGTGTTCCAGCGTACATGCTGTTACTGCTGCCGTATTTTAGCAGCAGTTTTCAAATGATTGATTGCATGAAGCACTGCAACCAATAGTTACCTCCTACCCCTCTATTTGTGGGAAGAAAAGCACTTAATTTCCACATTTTCAGCTAAACTGTCTTTATTTCTGATAGCTAATATGTTCTCCTACCGCTTTTTATCTCGCGTTTCGTTGCTTAGCTTTATTTGTAACGCTGGAACTTGATAACAAAGAATACAAAGTGTGTAAAACTATCATAAATGTACGGAACAGTTGGCATGCTATCCATACAAATGCTGAAAGTGGCACGGCACTGTGTCAAGTTTGAGGAGTCTGCATAAATAACCGTACCGCTTTTACATTATTGTAGCAGTCTGGTGCAAGGAGCTTGATAGGTTTAGCTGCTGGCCTTACTGTCTCAGTCTGCGTCCTTGCTTAACTTCAGAGGCTCTCAGAATGCACATTACATTTTAATAAACCCTCCATGAGTCTTTATTTGAGAAACGCATGATTGTTCTAAGCATTACATATTTCGTATTACATATGCATGGAACGTTTGAATTTTGCAACTTTCACTGTGGTCAGTAAGTATATGTCAAGAAAACGAACAAGGGTTTGCTTAGGACTGAGTGGCCCATAAACCTACTCAGGTATCCTCTAGTTCCCTATTCCCTTTGTCTCTGGAATCTAATTCATCGATTCTTTTGATGATAAGCCCTTTATGCATCATTAATTTAAGGGACCAAAGAATCACCCTGATGAATGACAGTTTAAAAGGACCATTTCAAATGAAGAGTTAAAGGACTTTCGAGTGTTTCAGTACAAATCTCATCTGATTTTAATTGTGGTGTGTGTGACTACCGTTTGAATAACCCTATTTACTAGTCTGGCACGTGTATGCCCTGTAACTTCTACCTCCGCTACTTCGTTCTTCTGCCATTGAAGATTGTTAGTGCTCTAAATCTCTGCATCTGTCTTCTTTTAAGGCATCCAGGGAATCTAAAGAAGGGCCGAGGAAACAATTTGTGATTGTCATTCCACCGCCCAACGTGACGGGCAACCTGCACCTGGGTCATGCGTTGACCAACGCCATTGAGGACACCATAGTGCGATGGCACCGAATGCGTGGGGAGGTTACAGTCTGGGTGCCCGGCTGCGACCACGCTGGCATTGCCACGCAGGTAACCTACTAAGCAGCAAACGATCGGGAAATCGACTTCATTTTAAGTGGGCGGAAGAGTCACTGCAATGGCAGCATGGATGGCGAAAGCTGAATCCCTTTTCTTCATTGTGAAAGTCGGAAAAATGATTATTCTCAAGTACAATTTATGCGCCTGTGCACTTTTACAGCACGACATGTGAGAGGAAGCTTGTTTAAAGGACTATTTAATTTAGTTATAATCGCTTATTGCATAAGTAGAATCAGACGATGGCAGAGGAATGTTGAGTTTGCTTTTTATGGTCGTATTTTAGGTCGTGGTGGAGAAGAAGCTCTGGCGCGATCAAAAAGTCACTCGACACGACATCGGACGCGACGCCTTTGTCAAGGAGGTGTGGAAATGGAAGGAAGAGTGAGTTCGAGTATTTAAAAGGACTTAAAGTACGTAGATAATGTGATTAGGGTCTTTGAAAATCGAACACCAACCTTTTTGGTTTAATCCTTTCTCGTTGCTGCTTGAAGGGTCCCTGCCTCCTAACCGCTCATCACAGAACCAATATCCGTTCGTTAACTGTCTCACAGGAAGGGTGATAACATCTACCATCAAATTCGTGCGCTGGGTAGTTCGTGTGACTGGTCTCGAGCCGCTTTCACCATGGATCCACAGCTCTCTCGCGCCGTCACGGAGGCCTTTGTACGCATGTACGAAGGCGGCCTCATCTACCGCAAGGAGAGGTTGGTTAACTGGTGTTGTACCCTTCAGTCCGCCATCTCCGATATCGAAGTGGACAAGGCAGAGCTCACTGGACGCACTGCTTTGTCTGTACCGGGCTACTCTAAGCCTGTGATCTTTGGTGTTCTCACCTTCTTTGCCTATCCCATTGCCGGTTAGTCCTAGTACTCTCTCTTATTCTAAAAGCCTTAGGGTGTTCAAACGGGGTTCAAAAATTATAGGCTTGGCCACCCACTTAAGCGTGATGTTCATCCAAAGAAATTGTCGCATTACTGTGGATGCTTATAACGTGTAGAAGGATTAGCCTGCGTAACCTGACCGAAATGCAGTGCTACTAGCATGGTGGTCAAGGTGTAGAGGTTGACGGTGATTGAGTTCATTTAACGTCATTTGTGCTGGATAAACATTTATTTCACCGTCCATCCTTTGGATACTAGGGTTCATACCTTCAACATTTCCAGAAAGAATGTGAATGTGTTGATGAAGGTTAATCGCGGTACAAATTTCTGGCCTTTAAGCTTGTGCCCTCCTCCCTTTGATGCTGTCATTGGAATCTTCTCCGGCTCCTTCCTAATTACGTCCATTTCTGTAAAAAATCCATTCTAATTTAAGGCATTAGCGTTTCGGCCATTTCGTCTTTTTTTTCTCTCTCCAGACAGCATTTCGAACGAGGAAATAGTAGTTGCAACTACCCGCCTAGAGACAATGCTAGGCGACACCGCTATTGCCGTCCATCCTGAGGATCCGCGATACTTGCATCTGATCGGTTGCTATGCTGTACATCCGTTCGCGGTGCCGGAACGACGATTACCCATAATTGCGGACGCCTTTGTGGAGCGTGATTTCGGTACGGGTGCGGTAAAACTAACCCCTGCGCACGATCCCACCGACTATGAGGTTGGACTGCGTCACAACCTTCCCTTCCTGACGTGTATTAATGAGAATGGGATTATGACCGACGTTGCTGGACCCTTTGCCGGTGCGTTTCCTATTTTATATTTTTCACCCATCTGCATGCATGGGAGGTAAGGTGGCGCTATTTTGGATTTCAAAGAATCTCCAGCTTACTCTACTTTCTTTCCTTCTCTCTCGCCAGGGATGAAGCGGTTTGAGGCTCGTAATGCCGTCCACCGCGCTCTAGTGGAGCGTGGACTCTACCGTGGGGAGTCAGAGAACCCTATGGTAGTGCCTCTGTGCTCTCGCACTAAGGATATCATCGAGCCGCTGCTCAAACCCCAGTGGTACGTGCGCTGTACCGAGTTGGCGGCGCAAGCCGTGGAGGAGGTGCGCTCCGGTCGTCTAGGCATCACGCCGCCAGGCTACTCTAACACCTGGTACGCCTGGCTCCGTGATTGTCGTGATTGGTGCATCTCGCGGCAGCTCTGGTGGGGTCACCGCATACCGGCGTACAGGGTTTCTCTAAGGTCCAGCGATACGGGAGAGTTTCAATCGCTTGATGTGAGTGTTTTTCCCTTCTTATCCCCTCTCTCTCTCCCCCTTACGCTTGAAATTCTAAGCCGCTTGTGTGTTGGGTCGAACTGTTCCAGTATGGACCAAAATTTGGAGCATCGAATCTTATTTTGCTATCTGAATTTAGGCCTCGGACAACGACTCCTGGGTGATCGGTCGCGACGAAGCAGAGGCCATGGCCCACGCTAAGGCCCGTTTTCACGTGTCCGATGTCGATGCAGCGACCACCATCCGTCTGGAGCAGGACGAGGATGTCCTAGACACCTGGTTCTCCTCCGCTCTCTTCCCCTTCTCCGTCTTTGGATGGCCGGACACCACTGCGCCCGACCTGTCGCTCTATTACCCCGGCACCCTCCTAGAAACAGGACATGATATCCTCTTCTTCTGGGTAGCACGTATGGTCATGGCTGGTCTCTTCCTCACCAATCGTCTGCCGTTTGATCAGGTCTACCTCCACGCAATGGTGCGTGATGCCCATGGCAAGAAGATGTCCAAGTCACTGGGCAATGCTATCGACCCGATGGATGTGATCCATGGCATCTCCTTAGCTGGTAGATACTCATTTCTCCTCACTCTTCCCGCTGGTAGATCTTCAAGCAAAGCTGCTAACCGGCAATCTGGACCCTTCGGAGCTGAAGAGAGCAGCAGCAGCACAGGCGAAGGATTTTCCTCAAGGCATTCCAGAGTGTGGAACGGATGCCCTGCGGTTTGCCCTGCTTTCATATCCCACCCGCGGGAGGAGCATCAACCTGAATATTTTGCGAGTGCAGGGCTACCGATTCTTCTGTAACAAGCTATGGAATGCCGTCAGGCGAGTGTCAGATTATTTTGCATACTTGGAGGGGAAGTATCTTCTTCTTTCATGCCTTCATGTCGTGGATATCTGTTCTCTCCAGGTACGCGATGTATCACTGCCTCGGCGAGGACTACACGCCACCCACTTCGGCGTTGGCTCTGGTCCCCACCGCCGCGTCGCTCTCGGGTACTGATCGATGGATCCTTGGACGCCTCGCCTCTGCTGTGGAGGAGAGCAATTCGGGTTTTGCCGACTACTTCTTCACTCGCGCAACCACGGCCTGCTACAACTTCTGGCTCTACGAGTTCTGTGATGTCTATCTGGTAGGATTCTTTTTTCTATTAAAGTCTTGCATTCTTGATGGAGGTGAGGTTATTCTCCTATCCTGTTTATCGTCCTCGTAGACTATTTTTTTTATCGAAAATGGACTGAAGCATGACAAATCTGTCTTCCTTGCAGGAGTACTCCAAGCCGCTGGTGAAGTCCACCCAAGGGGTGGATTTGAAGCGAGCAGAGACGGTTCGTCACATCGTTTATACCTGCCTGGATGTGGGTCTGCGTCTCCTGCATCCCTTCATGCCCTTTGTCACAGAGGAGCTCTTCCAGCGTCTGCCTCGTCGCAATCCAGCCACCGATCCTCCATCCATCTGCATTACCCCTTACCCCACTGCAGAAGAGGTCAGTTCTCTGTCCTGTGGTTTGCATGCCATCTATGAGTTCAACTGCTTTTCCTTAATATCATTTCAAGGTGTCCAGGTGGAAGGTGATTGAGACCCCTGATGCAGTTGGTTTCCAACTAGCCTTTAGCTTGGTGCATCGACTACGCTCCCTCTACTCCACTTACAACCTTCGTGTCACCAGTGATGACATTCCCGAAGCTGCACTGATCGCTCCCGAGGCTACTCTCGCCGCTCTCCGCGCTGGCACCTTCCTTGATGATCTAGTGGTACCTCTTGGAAAGTGTCGGATGGTTGCTACGGCCACGGACAAATCTCAGAGTGTGTAGTCTTTCATACTCCGTCCTCTGCTCTGTTCTCTGTGCTTACATACTTCGATGGGACTCTGGTTGCTGTTGAGAATTGGAGGTGGTTTCAAGCATCGCTTATTCTCACATCGTGGCACTTTCGCTCTCCAGTGTAGCCATAGCTGCCCTTGAACCGACTTCTCGATTTTGAAGAGAAGTCCGATTTCACGTCATGCTTCCATAACTAGATAGTGCTCCACGGTGAGGGCGTTCAGCATTCCAGTTGAATGGACTTCCTCTTTTCATAGTTGACACTTCTGGCTGTATAATGGCGACCGTGTCGGCAATAGACGCACAAGTCGATCAGACACAGGAGATGGAGCCCGAAGCGGAGGCGGAGGAGGGGAAAGAGTTGGATAAATCAGCTCCTGAACCAGCTGGAGTGATGACTTTGGAGGGTGATTCGGTGGCCACTTGCCAGCTTTACCTTCGACTCGTTGGGCGTGTCGATGCGAAAGCTGAGGAAGAGCGGGCAGAACAGCGATTGACGCAAATCCGCAAATCGATCGCGACCATGGAGGAGGCACGGGCACGACCCCAGTACGCGCAAAAGGTTCCACTAGCCAAACAAACTCTAGATGCACAGAAAGTAAGTTGAGATCCTTCGTCCGACCTGTGAATGCTGAAGGTCTAGATCTCCTTTCAAAGTCGATTTTTTCCCTCTCTCCTTTTCTTCCCTTTCTCTATAGCTTCAGACTCTACAGGTTGAGTTAAACGCATTGATCGAGGTGATTGAGAATCTTCGTTCGCTGACTGTGGAGGTAACGTCGGCACTAGCAGATACACCATCGGCTACGACATCGGTGGAAGGACATCCTTTGCTGCGCCTCGTCTGCCTCTACTTTGGCAGTGATAGTACCTCCATTCCCACTGGCCTCTTTGATCTACAAGCACAATTAGAGGCGGCTTCCGGGGCCGCGCTGCGTCAAGCTGAGGTGCGGATCCGTTACATGAACTGGTTGACGTCGTCTATGAAATTGTCAGGCTTTAGATAAGACCTAGGCAGCAGTTTGATTGGCGCTGTTTGAAGCGCTGATTTGGAAAATTTTTATTTTCAACCCAGATTAATGATTTCGTATAACACGCGTTATTTGCTTATCTCTCTCTATGACATGAAGCCAGCGATGGCCGCCAAGACTAAGCAACTCATCAGCTGGAGTCTCTCACTTCTATCTCAAGGGCAGGGGAAAAAGGGAGAAAAGCGGCGCGATGATTGGTGCTCTTTTTGTGAGCACCTCCTAGACAACGAACAAGCCTTCCTTGTAGACGACCACCCAGGGCTTGCCGACATTGTCGCTACCTTCGTTGCTCATCGTCTTGGCATTGTCTTCACTTCTCCCACCGCGTGTCGTTGGCTGCATTCAGTTTATCAGCGTGACCTTGGAAGGACCAATCAGAAGGTAAGGACTGTCACCCCTTCTCCCGAGGGGATTGGTCAGCTCTGTATCCCTTTCTTTCCTTGCGTCCACTCAATCCTTCAAGGTTTTCAATCAATGGTGGTGTCTTGGATGGCTATATCAAAGCATACCCGACTGGAATTAGGTTTTAGTCTAGTGTAGTGGTGCTAGGAACGATGTCAACGACCGATCTTGATCGAGCCGTAGTATTAGAAGCTGGAGGCGGGAGCATGAAGACGGGGCAATAGTCAGCCCTAGCAGTAAAATGGGTCATTCTTGGTCGCTGACCGGGAAGCATTTGACCGTAGTGCTTGGTATGCAATCTAAAAGTATCCAAGCCTGTTTAATGTCTCCTAATGAATAGTACTTGGTATCTTTTAACTCCTATCACGGGTGATTATTTAAAACAATGTGTTTTCTATTGTTTTAGATCGAAGAATTTCTGAAGACGGTGGACTAGAAGATCTCCATTATTGTTAGACAAACGAGTAGTCTGTTTTGTAATAATATGGAATTCTTCCTATGGATTCAGTCATTATAGGTGGGCTTCAATACTGAGGAGTAGCATCCTCATTTTGCATGAGTAGAGTAAATGTCCTTAAAAGTGATAAATTTGAATGGGAATGTAAATGGAGTTTTATTCCACGCAGGGATATGGATGTTAGCTGTCTCGGATGGCCTATCTTCACTCCAGCTGGGTCTGTTGGTAACGCGGGCTGGGCTTAACCCCTTCATGATCGCGGAGGGGTACGGTGCTGTCCTTTTTTCCACCTGAGTGCGTTCATGCGAGCCAACATAAGGCGGGTGTATTTCTGGCAAGCTTGCGTAGTGTATTTGGGAACCTGTCTTGTGGAAGTCTGTTGGAGCTGTAGTTCTCATTTTGTCTGGATTGTTTGTCTCTTCTGGACTTTTGGGTGGGATGCCGTCATTGGGAATGGATCTGGTGTTCAAGACGTATGAAATTCCCAAAGTGGGGTCACGCGTGGAGTTAAGCAATTTGAATTGGTCTTTTTGAATGGTTAGCAGGGTTACGATAAGCCAGTGGCAGTTCACAATTGAGTGGGTGATTTGATCAGAAATGGGCAGTCTGGATTGATATTGCTACCACTTATATGGACAACTTGATTACTCCCGAATCTGGCCTTCATGTTGGTGGTCATTTTTCCTGTTCCTTCGTTAGCAGCAACACCACTTCCAGGTCTAGATGTCTTCGAATGTTTACAGGATTACCCATCTTTCCGACCCATCCGTCTACCCTTTCATCTCGCATCCATTCGGCCATCCATCTACTTCGTATCCAGGCCACCCTCCATCCACTCATCACATATCCAGGCATCCATTTATCCATTCGCTACTTTTCCTTCCATTCATCGACTTCGTATCCTATCGTCCATCTATCCGTTCATCCTGCATCCACCCAGCCATTCATTCGTTCAGACCCACTCATCCATTCTGTATCCAGACGTCCACTTATTTCTCAAACCCGTACCTGTCCAGTCGTCCGTGTATCCATCCATTCATCCCGTGGCCGTCCATGCATTCGTTTACATCCATCTATCTACTCATCCATCCGTCTATCCTACCCAAGCACCTCGTATTCATCCATCCATTCATTCTTCCACCGATTTGACGAGAGATTGTTTTTTTTTTTTTTCACAGAGAGGAATAAGTATGCGTAAAGGCATATAAACAGGCAGATTACGATGTTGTGGGATGGTGACACAGACGCACCAAGTTTGTGTACAAAGGAGAGGTGTTGGTTATTGTTGTCGTTAGTGTGGTTGTGATTAAAAAAAGCGAGGTTCACATGCACACAAGCACTCCCTATGTTTCTTGCAGTAAGGTTGTTGGACAAGAAGGATGGGAACGTTGGGTGAGGGAGGCGAAGAAGTCAAAGGAAAGGGGACCAGGAGCCCACGAGCCATTTGTACAGGTTTGAACGCACTACCGTTGTAGACGCGTGTGCGTGTGCATGTGTGTGTGGAGTAGGCTAGGACTGGCTGGAGTCCTTTTTCCCACCCTCCACCTTGCCCTGGGTCAACTCCTCGTAAGGCGGTGGTGGTGGTGGTGGTGGTGGTGACTGACACGCATACACAATTGCGTGGTGGTGCACCGAGGGCCCGCACAGCGGAACAATGTGCTGTGGAGCAATTATTGACGGCGGCATTGTTGGATCGTAGATAAGGGGCTTTGCAACACAGAATTCCTCCTTTCCAGAAACTGGTGTCTTAGGTGCCTCAGTGAAGAGCGCTTTATGTCTTGTCAGAGTATCTCCTGAGGTACAAATCAACAGTGGTTCTGGCATCGCACTGGAATTCCAGTAGACAGAACTGGGTCGAGTTGGTAGAACAGGTCTTTGTAGCTCCTCGAATCCTGATTTCTTGTGTTGCCAGATTTTGCGACGCCGCAGAAAGAGAAGAAGGGAAGTGAAGATGAGGAGGGAAACAAAAACGACAACGGAAGCGACAACTGCACAACGGATGATGATGAAAGTGTTTGGCCAGACGATTTCAGTATCCGCTTCCTCGCAGGCAGAGGTATTGGCAGGTGGGGAAGGAGGCAGAGGGGAGGAAGATGAAGAGGAGGAGGAGAAAGAAGAAGAGACAAGAGTAGTGTTGCGGATGGGGACGTCGCAATTACGGCCGGTCCAACCGGGAGTACAGAGACACTCATAGGTGCCAGGGCGGTCGCGACATGCCGCACCATTCTTGCAGACAGGGGTAGTACACTCGTTTACATTCTGACGGCACGTGGGACCCGTCCAGCCCGGAGGACAACGACACTCCACGTGGTGTGCGCGGTCGACACACTGACCTCCATTGGCACAGGACAGATGTTGACATGCTGAGTCGCTGAGCTCACAATGACGACCACGATAATCAGACAGGCAGACACATTGGTAGCCATCACTGTCCTGCGTCAGTTCCACGCACTTCCCGCCTAGAGGAAAGATCGAATTTGGAGGCTGTGAGGATAGAGTACCGTCTAGTGGAATAACTCCACGCATTAGAAGTGGCATTGCAAGCGAGAGAATCGATGAAGTGGAATGGTTTTCAAGTGTGGATTTTATCACCTCCAAATCTTCACTATTCAAATGGTAATAGATGCTCATACAAGGCAAAAAAATAGAATTGGCGACTGCTACTAATCTATTAATCAGTAGCGTAGGCTACAACTCTCCCAAAAAGGCACAAGTTTACAGCCAAGTCCTCTAGGACCTCAGAAAAAGCTCCAATATGACTACATTTGTGTCCACCTCATCCATTTGATCATGTAATTATTCAGTGTAAGTAGCCAGAACAATGGTATTTATAAACCCCAGCGCTGAAACATCGACATCATGGGTGATTAAGGGGACATGAGAATGAGGCAGTATCACCTCCTCGCCACCTGGAAGTGTGTCATGAAGCCATCACTCAGGTAAGTTTTGAAGGCTATTTTGTAAGGACACAACTTTTTGTCAACTAACTGACCAGTCGTGATTATTTCTCAGGAAGGAGATTTCTTGCGTGTTTCCCAGTTTTACAGAGCGGCGCCGGTAGCAAGAAGTAGAGGTCTCAATCAGGATCATCTAGGTTACAGTGGGTAATTGAACACCAGTGAGCAGCTCCATTGCCACTTTAATTCATCCCGCTCTCCTCTGTCACTAAAGCTGAAATGATGTCTAAGAAGCGTAGACTGGGTGATGGATTGATGGTCTCGAGAAAAGTGACAAAAGTTGCTATGTGAAGGTCACCTTTTATCGTACGTCAGTTAATGAGAATTCGTTCCAAAATCAGCGTCATGGGAAAAGACAAGAGAACCAAAGAACGGAATCCAAGTCTTCAGAGTTGATTGTAATCTCTTGGTAAGGCATGTAAGTGATACCCATCTGTCTGACTTCTACTGAGACTTCACTGTTGATGGATCCTTAAAACCAATCATTTAAACGTTCACGTTAAACCTCGTGGAAGCATCTCCTTGACACTCTGTCACTCATTTAATCGCGTTGTGTCCTCCACCCTTTAAATGCCAAGAGTAGACAGTCCTTCGGAACGAGTCGCACACATCTATGAGGAATGCGTCCTTCATTTCCAGGACCCCACTTTACAACACCTTCTACAAGTATTGTAATGGTAACACGCATCCGGGAATGAACCACCATCTCCAGCCTTGGAACTCGGTTAATTAGTTTGTTAGGCTCAAAGGAGACCAGGTTCGATTCAGGTCTTCCGATTTGAGGATTCATAAGAATGGGACGGTCGGTAGAGGGCACAACAAAAAGTTTCTCGTCGATGACACAATGATGCAGGTCTACTCACGATTTGTGATGTGTGGGCACCTTCTGTAAACATTAGTATGCTTACTATGCGAGTACTTACCATTCACATGAAGTCATCGCAACCAACTGGACCGAACACCTCACCTGACCTACTAACCATCTTACCCGTATAGAAGTACAAAGGGTGAATACTAAATGAAACATTGACTTACCGGTGTTAATTGTTAATTGCAACTCTATTCGTTTGCCTATGGAAGGTCTGGCAAGTCTAAATAGGTCACGGTCAAAATCCTCTCCATGGGTACAGTGTAAATTATTTTACATTTACTATAAATGGCGCCTTTGAGGGGGTCAAACGGTAGAATTCTACTTTAGTGAAGTCTCGGGACGCCAAATGGTTCATCAATTCAGAGTATATGCGATCGAGTATGCCACTTTCCTCGAGGGGTAATGTAGCATGCACTCAATGCTAAGGCGGAAAAGCTGACCATTTACCACTCAGTAGACGGATGAACAAACTTTCTGCACACAATGTCGGAATATAAATCTTATTTGCGGAAAAAAAGTGACAGACTTCACACTTAATTTAAGTCAAAATCAAATCCACCAAATGGGGTGAGAGAAGGGGTCGCAGAAGAGGTGAGACAAGGGGGGTGAGAATTGGAAGCGCCTTATGTCAATCATTTCTCCTCGGAAATATTAAGACAATATAAAACCACGAGCTCCTATTAAAATACAAACAAAAAGGCATCCTTTAGGTTATTATTTTAGTTTAAGCTAAGTATACGTCCTAGTAATTATTTACGATGTTGGAACTCGGCGTCACATATGCGTGACACATGGCCACTAACTGTTGCTTTAACTATACAACAGGACATCAAACACGACAACAGGCACAGGGCGTTCTTAAGTTACAGGATAGATAAAATGGAGTGAATCGAATACATCGTTTGGATTCGGAGTGGTGATTTCCCTCCACATTCAGACCAGCTAGGCAACCAATTAAGCACCCATAGACCACTCTAATTGCCCTCCCACTTTTTCCGTACTTCCTGTGCAACTATCAAAATATCACGGTTGATTTACGCGATTCCAAAAAGGGGTCAATCAACAACCAGAAGCTAGCAATAAAGGTATCGCAATGATTGTATTGACGGTAGTAAATGGTTGGTTGTCGAGGTCACACGTCGTCCACTCACGATGCTTAGGCCATTTAGAAACCTTCGTTCTGTTTGGCCAGTTCTGCCCCCAAAAGCATGATGGTGAACAAAAGGCGACCACCTCAGCTAAATCCTAAGGCGGCCGACAACACCATCCTGTCTCAGCCCATTTGTAGGTATTCATTTAAGAGATGAATAGACGTTTGTCGCGGTTAAATCACTTCCCTTTTACCTATTCTCCCTTCCGCGAGACCGCACCACCCGAATTCAGCGGAGCAAGAAATAGCCGAGAGTTCACATTCCTTCAAGTACATAATACGGGATAAAAATGGGGAATAAAGCAGAGCCTTCTTTTGGCAAGTGGTCACCTCACAAGTGATATTTGACGGCTAGATAAGAGTGCAACACTCACATGCGAATTTCCACCTTGCTGAATACTTTTGATCTTGCTGGTGCTTTCTTTGAGTGTGGTGTTCGCTCCTTTGTTTTTATCTATCTGCTTACTTCTCTTTGACTTTGCATACCGATGAGACCTACTGACAATATCACCTTGCCAGGTACTTTCCGGTCGATCTTTGTGGCTTGGTAACATGATGTAAATTCAGTAGCTACGAATGTCAAATCTTTGTGTAGCCCAGATCCCCTTATTTGATCCCTAACTTAACACATGAGTAGTGCCATGTAGTCTGACCTTCATCAGCTAGTAACAGCCAAGTCAGAGACAATAATATAAATGTGGCGGATTCTTCCTCCAAGAGGAGGTGCATTTCCAATTTCTAAAATGAGCATTAAAATTGGGTAATAAACTCACCGTGTTGACAGGGTCGTGCATCACACTGCCGAATCTTCCGCTCACAGTTCATGCCACTCAGTCCGGGCTGGCATTCACAGCGAAAGTTGATGGCCACCTTGGTGGGTTGAAGGCCGCTTTCCGGGGTATTTTTTAAGGGTATACAAACAGATTTGTTGCCTTGACAGGGGTTCTGCCAACATTCGGTCTGGTTAAACTGGCAATTTGAGCCATAGAATCCATTAAAACAAGCGCACGTCCCGTTTGTCTACAAAAAGCGGAAATTTGTTTAAATGCGCTATTCCGCATCAATGTTTATTGCTTGCCGAGTAATGGTAATCGGTACCATTTTGAAGCTGCACGGAACGTTCAAGATGGGTGGGGATTTCAGTATTGATAAACAAGGGCTGTTTGTATTCAACTTTTCTGCACAAACTCTCGCTTGAAACTTTCTGCTCGCACTCACAAAACAGGTTTAGTTACGAGTTGACCAAGCATTATTCACGCGTATGAATTATTTGATGATTAACTAAGGATTAATTGCATGCTAATCATAAGAATTTGACGTAAGAAATGATTGCATGCTAACCAGACAAATGCCATGGTCACTGCATCGATGAACTCGACAGTCCTGGTTGGAGCTCTCACAATGGTAGCCCTCATAACCCAGCGGACATTGACAGGTATAACCTGGTGAAGTTGCCTTCGGTGTATTATGGCAAAATCCACCATTGAGACAGGTATCAGGGTGATTTGAGCAAAACTGAGTGTCTGCGGGGGAAAGGAAGTGGAAAATAGGCCACTTTCAATTTCAGAACGAATACAAACTTCTAGAGAAAAAGGAGACGCACCAATTGTACAGAGCATGCCACGCCAGCCGGGTTGGCATTCACAGGTAAAGGGCTCACGCTGGCCCAGAGTCAAATTATACTTGCATGTGCCATGGCTACAACCTGGAAAAGGTATACATTGATCGCAGGCCTCGCCCTCCCAGCCTTCCCGACATCTAAGTGGTGAAACAATCACGAATAGTAAAGGAGTAGTGACATTGGAAATGGAGCTGCACTTATCTTGCCTACTGGTAAGATGTTTGTGTGTTGCAGTAGTCGTAACGAATATGCTTGTTGATGACCACTCCACCCATTGCAGCTGTCAGTCCACCGCTGCAGCAGTTATTAGGCCCCCCAAACATTCCCTCAGAGCGCGGAACATTTGTTGACAACCAAGTTGGAGTGGTGAACACAGCTGTTCAAGGCTGCCTCCTACTCTGATTCTTTAGAGTGCGCTGAGTTCAAAGACACAACGACAGACAGGTGTCCATAGACCCTACCACTGCATTGACGGAGCAGGAAGGCGTTATTTTACGCCAAAATTAAAATGAGCCTCAAGAACGTGTTATTTCTCACACCCTACTAATGGAGACAAAAGCAAGGCAAGCCATTCTAGGGTAAAGAACTCTCCGTTATCAAAGATCTCTTATAGCTACTACTTAAGCACCAAACCCCAAAGGTCATGGGTTCGCTTTGACATCAGTAAAGGAATTTGCTAGGCAATGAAGCTCATTATGAAGAGCAAAACAGTGTTGCAACCTACTTGCAAACGCCAGGCGAGTCGCAGGTGCCATGGAGACAGCCGTTTTTGCAGATGGCTGAAAATAGTAAAAGGTTAGTGGCATAGTATGCAATGCCACATAACAAGACAGGAAGGAACAGAACGGTAGCTGATTGAGACATGCTTGCATAACGATGTACCTCCTTATTGTAGTGCATCTACGAAGCTGGAGTTAACATTAGAGTTAAAAAGCTAAATGGAGATGCGTTAACTTCGACTATAGATCCTTTGATAATTTTCAGTTACAGGGAGAGGACCTCTTGGTCTATGTAGGTCGTTTACCAGCTTCTAAGAATAGGTGATGGTATTGGAGCAAGTACGATGGACTGGGATCAACCAGCGCCTGGAATGGACTGCATCAACAAAATTGATTGCGATTTTAGAGACAATAGAGACCAGAACATGACGCATCGAATGGGTGGTGGACGAGTGACTGCTTGGTGGTTTTTTCGGTTTAGTAACAACTCTCGCCTTATATTGCTACTTAAATTGCAAGAGCGGCAAACCAACTTCAAAGACATACATACTACTTACAAAATATAATGCCGCTAAAAATCTAAGTGAAAAACACTTCGAGAAAAAATCAAACCAGAGTAGCAACTCTCAAATTACTAGTTTATTTTGATGGATCTTATGCTTGCGTGCAGAAATTATGCCCTTCAAGGCCCAGAGCTCCCTATCAAAAGGATCTTCACCCCTAGCACAATTTGTCCGACAGTGGAAGCGGTGGGCTCGAGCTAAGATCTAAAGATCTAAGATCTCAACCACTTCTTCGTGCTCAGCTGTGAATGAACACCGGATTTCAAGGCTAAACGGATTAAGTCTTTAGGGCTTAGATCCATCTATCTGGATTCTCTCAATATTGCATCCGTTTCGGCTTATTACCATCACATTTTAAGGTAACTCTTTCCGTCCAATAGAATGGTACAGATTGCAAGAAATGACTGCTTCTTTTGAAAGCCTTTCAATGCATTATAAGCAGAGCAAAGAAAAACAGACAGAAGTGGTGATGATGACTCTCACAAGCGCCGCAAGGATTTGATTTGCTTTTTGTTAAAAAGCACACCCAAGATAAAGTTACCCAGGTGCATCAGAATAGTTTCTCACCTTTGGTGCACTGACTGCCGCCCCATCCGGGCAGACATACGATTCGTCCATCCTTTGGATCACACTTGTAATGCCCCAGGAGGGAATCTCGGGGCGCACAATAGCGTTCGCAAGCCTCGCCGTAGTGATCAGGAGGGCAGACAAAGCGATAGGAGAGGTTGAGGCGAATGCAGGGATCTGAGTTTGTAGCGCTTTGCAAGATCTGTGTTGTCCACACGTTTCGAGGACGTCCCTTGATGAGGGACGGTTGTAACCGTGCCAGAAGTATCACATCTGTAGAAGGTCAAGGAAATGAGAGGAATGTGCTGAAAATGGACGAGATAATGGAACTAAAAGACGGTTACTCACCTTCAACAGGGCTTAGATGAAATAGGGATGTGTACAGGTAAAAGGGGCCCTAAAAAGCAGCAAAAAATGTCCGTGTGAATATGCTACTAACAAATTTAAGTAACATCAACCACCTGAAAATTGTATCGGCTTTTAAATAATTTTATAAGCTCTTCATCTTCCAATTTCTGTGTTTTAGGGACAAAGTTGTCCGCAAAAGTTGTCTAAAAAATTGGTACGCTCAAGCTATGCGTCTAAAATATTGCCATTCATTGTTGCCACCACTTATCGAAAATGTGTTTCATTGAATAAAAAATCCCAAGATAGCGCTATTCCTTAATTGTCTACCGCCAAGACACATGGATGATCGCAAAATAAGGAAAGTCAGTTTAAAAGTTTATCAAGAGAAGTGGGCTTGCCTCTCAGATCTGCTAGGTGAGTGACATAGAAGTGGCTTCTGTAATCCCTTGGGATTGCTACATAAAAAAGAGTTCAAAAACCTTCTTTCTCTTCTTTTGCGCATTGTTGGACAATGCGAACAGAAACCATACCATCAGGCATTCTTTGGGTTGCAAAGACTTGTCTCCTCTAAAATAAACGGACCTTTCTTCAAAGAGTTTTGGTCCACCTCCATGTACCTTATTGTGCCATCAAAAAATATGTAATCCAGGAAGTCCGTGAGAAAAGTTTGGTATTTTAGCAGGACGCACAACAGATCTGGGCTGTCAGATTAAATCAAGTAGCCCAAACCTTTGTTCCATGCTTGAATATTCTCCCTCCGTATTACTACACTTAACTAGCGGTAGCGCAGTGGGCAAGGTAAGATGAAGAATGACCACAAACAAAGATGCCACTTCTAGTTTGAAGCCTTGGGAAGAAAGAAAGTGTGTGTATGTGTGTAGGAAGGGTTTGAATTACCACCACACGGAGGTGAAATTTGATACGGCGGTTTGATGGAAACCTTGAGTTCCAGATTGCGTCCCACATCGATCTTATTCAACCGGCTCTGTGATCTTACAGCCAAGTAAACCGCTTTCGTTCCTCCATTCTTTTCGTTTTTGCACTTTTAAGTAAGCAAAGAAGCAAACACTCACGTATGCTATTAAAAGTTTGAAAAGCTAATTTTACTTCCTTCTGTGGGTGCTGATGAATTGTAAGTAGCGTGCAACAGATGTGTCCGAGTGAATCCAAGTGCAAATCGCTTCCTTGCTTCGGATACGCTCCAAAAAGACTTGGATTTTCTCGCCCTCTTCACACTACCTTCTGGTAATTAACCAAAAAGTGCACCTTTAAACTCTCACCACTAAAATACGCGTTAAAGGTACCGACGGTGACAACTGCAAGACCGCAATCTTTTAATGCTCTTAAGAGACATAAGGTGCACCTTTACTTATTGGTGCTTTAAAGACTGGTTGCTCACTAGATAAAAAAGTTACAGAAGGTGGCTAAATTCGTAACAAACACCAACAGGAGGGGTAAAAATTGCACCGACTTTTGGTTTTCTTCTTACCACCACGAGTTCTAGCCTATCTCTGTTTAAAATTTAAACAAGGCGACAAGATGGTGCCATCTCATGCATTGTGGGAAGCAAAACAGCCCAAATTGACGAATGAGCGGCATTAAAACAGCAACGAAGTTAAAAGGCGGAACGATTTCAGGACTCGATTTTAAGAAGCCCCTTTATGACTTTGTGTGCCTTATTAGCCAAGCTTTGCTGGCTGATAAGCCTATTCTTACAAAGCAAATAGGATCAGAGGGATGCTCTCCATTCATGCAACTTAGATCAAAAGTCCAACTCACCTCCATTTTCTCATACAGGTTGATGCGAAAGTCAAGGGTGGAGTTGTAGAGCCTTCCATTAGTGAAAATGACACCTGTTCGGAAGACAGAGGCTTTGACAGTGGTGGAGGTGGAGGTGGTGGTGGTGGTGGTGGTGGTGGTAGTAGTGGTGGCAGAGGCGTTAGACATTTCGCCCCCGGGTTGGAGATCAACTTCGAGGAGGATGCGACACTGGGAAGAACAGAGGTCCGGAGGTATCCACGTGCCCGGAAGGCAGCAGGAGGAGAGGTTCATCGAACCCTCCGAGGGCAGCTTTAAATCTGCCACGTGGAATTCAAAGAGTCTGCGAATCTTTGGATTCTGCAAGGTAGAAAGTGCCACATTCTGATTGGTTGGCTGACTAATTGCTGGAACATGGGATTCCCTGCGGCTGCTTCAAGGTCATTTCTTGGCCCTGAGTTACGTTGTAATTACATAATGCATATTTGATTGCTTATACAAAGAAGTAAGTTTTCCTCATTTAATTGCAGGATACAGCGACAAAAATGGTTGCATCTTAAAAGAAAGGTTTGGTGCCAAAGTGGATCCCTCGATTTATGCTCACCCATCCAAATGACGCGAAAATATTACCCATGTTATGAACAATCAATAAGCGAAATTGCAAATTATTATGTTTTTTCCTGATTTAGAGTAAATTTCATTGTTTTTCCAAACGTGGCGACGTAGCATGACTCTAAAGGCAGAGAATATTAAATTTCTCTTCTTAAACCACATAACTGCATTACTGTAAAAAGCAGGTTTCTTTTCTATTATTAACCTCATCTGCTTGTGAATTTCAAATTAGTCTGAAAATTTACAGGTTAGCACGGAGAGAATAAATGGGGAACGAGCGAAATAGAAGAGTAGACCCCTTTATCTCCCTTCCTTAAGACGTTGAGAGGAAGCCTAGTGATTTCAAACAATGACAGTGAACCCTTTCATTATATTTTTGGTCACCTAGAGGCGGGGTTGCATGAAGCCAAGTTGCTACGTTCGCTATCAACATCTCGTTTTTTTGGCTCTACACCAGTTTACGAGGTCTGTGATGACACCCAAATTTGGATTAGCTCCAGGTCATTAATAAACTATGCATGATGATCTTGATCAGGAAGCTATCATATATCTG
Source organism: Taenia multiceps (assembly GCA_001923025.3). Taxonomy (NCBI): domain Eukaryota; kingdom Metazoa; phylum Platyhelminthes; class Cestoda; order Cyclophyllidea; family Taeniidae; genus Taenia; species Taenia multiceps. The sequence continues at coordinate 5,194,730 of CM010314.1, forward strand.
GTTTCTAGACGCCTACTGGACTGGTCAGCTTGGTTGCCTATGTGTACAGGAACGATTTTGCCCTTCGACCTTGGCAACAAGAGTGTCAAGTGGTTAGGGAAGGATGAAGTCGAGCTGTGCTTTAAGAAGTGCTCAAATTATTAACAAAAGCCATGAATGAAGTCGTGAGTAGTGGTCCGGATTATCTCAACTTACCTTGTGCTCACCAACTCGTTTATCTGATTTTCCTTGTAAGTACACGCTCTGTGGAAAGAACTCTGTCACAAAATCGTAAACATTGCCAAGGAATAGTCATATCTGCTCTTTCTCTCTGAACTATCCGCGTCGGCATTGCCGGCGGCGGTCATAGCCAGTGGACGTGAGTGACGCAAACCACATCAACCCACAAGTAGCAAGGCATGGCCACATTACCCCCAACAAGAAAACGAGAGGGAGAAAGGAAAGGGGTCGTGTAGTCGTCGTCAGGCAGGCGAATCAAACACCCAGCAGACTTTCGATACACCCAGCACACTCTGGGTGCCTCTTTTTAGCCACCCTCGGTTTGTCAGTTCGCATACACACACACACAGATTTGTGCTTGCGTGTGGTGCCACATTTCGCTACATTTCGTACTTCGAGCGTTCGTGGTCAATTTTGTGAGCTGAGTGACGGAAACCTGAAATTTTAGCAGTCTTGGCGGAGAGAAGTCGAGCGGACCTCCATTTGACTCAACAAGAGACGTCTGCCACCGGAATTGGCTGGTAAGAAATACACCACAGAAACAGAGAGAATTGCAGTCTACCAATAATCGTAGACTTGGCACGAGGTCCTTTGCCGACTGAAAGCACCAACTCTCGTGTTCATTGCAATCCGTATGAATAAATAAGCCCATGCGCAATGTATCTCACCTCCGTTCCCTCCTCCCCACGCAATGTGAGGGTATGATATTCGGCCTAAGGTGTCTACTTTTCACCCAAATAAAGCTGAAAAACATGGGGGATGGAAGGAGGGAAGAGCGGAAGGTGGCAATTAACGCTGTTGCATCGCAAATGGCCAATCCACTCTCACGACGCAGTGTGGAGCGATGGGAAGGTTCACTGTCTCTCAGACATTCCTACCGAGTCTTGTTCACAATGTCCTCGAATCACGGCAGCACTTTGTGACAGGGAAATAAATTTGTCAAAGATTAATCACTCCAATTGGAAATTAGTTGGACGGTAATTCAGAAAAAAATTAATAAAAAAAGCCACTTAGGCAAGCGAGAGCTGTGACTATAGCGGTCATGTTGACGCTGATTCGAAAGTTCTCTCAAATTCCAAAATATGCTTTTTTTAGTTGAGCTTTTAAAATGAAAGAAGAATGTCCCATTTAAAGATGATCTTGGCAGCAAAAATTATGTACTTTAGGTCACAAAGGTGTCATGTCGCAAGGCGAACTAGCCAATAAGAGCAGGAGGGACTTCATGACAGGTCATTGAGGGGTATCCATCTCCTTCCTCACAATCTCTTAGACCAATAAAATTGCATTAATCACTGCCATTCTTAGCTAGGAAATAATGTGTTTGAAGTTCAACAACTCGGATACTTTTTAGACCTCTTTATTGTCTGGTAAGGGAAGCACCTTCAATGGGCACCTGGTGAACCGCGCCGCTAATCACGTCAAAAACTCTTCTAATTGCTCTATTGCCCCTGAAATTCTTTATTAAAACTATTTTTCTTGAGGTTCACTTTTACCCCACTTGGGAGTGTCAGCGGAGCGAATAAAATTGTTACTTTTGAGGTAGGTTTGGGAACGGCCTAGGGGCGGGCATTATTTGTCATCTCGAAAATGTTACTTCCCACCTCTCTCCACGAGCGCACAAAAAAAACAATTTTCTAAATTAAAAAATTAAATAAATAAATGTAAGTTTGGTGTGTTTGAATTACCTCGAAGAGGTAGAACTGCATTTTTCCAGTTGATCAGTTTGACAGCTGTGGAACAATTACGGACTGGAACATTTCAATTATGGAACATTTCACTACCCAAGGGCACTCCTGAACCTTGACCTGTGGGGTTGAAAATGGAGAACAAAAAAGTTTTTATGAAACCCGCTCTTGGGGTGCAATGTATGATGTTGCCTTGGAAACCTGAGAGCGATATCAGAACAAATAATCCCCTCTGAACTTGATTCGCTCCAACTATAATAAAAATCTGTTTGAATTGTTTAAAGAACTCTACTCGCTCTCTGTGATGAATGACGAAGCAGAAGGTGCCAGACTAACGATTCCTCTCAACCGACCAATTCCAGTCAACCGATCTTTTGAAGGGTTGGAAGGTACTTGAATTGCGAATCCCGTCTACAAGCCACACACGAAACTATAAAATGGGCATTCCCCTTATGTTATGAAATGACAGCAGGAGGGAAAAATCCTTTTATTTGTTCCAGGGCCTCAATAAGAACAGAAGGGGAGGATACTTTGACCCTAACTATCAGCAGACATCGCCGTATTTATTACTCTCACATTAATAACTATGAGAGGTCGCCCAAATGGACACAAATGGCATGGATTTCAGAGCTGCTGGTAAACCCTTACTCACTGATAGTGATGTGTCCATCCCTAAAACTGAGATAACTCTAAGGTGCTCTTAACTCGAGCTCTAATAGTTCATAGAGGTCGGTTCATTGGAAGTCCGGCTATCCATGATCGGAGTGACGAAGCCTATTCAACGTCAAGTTTCCCTGGGATTTGGTCAAAAAGATCTCTTCGTCGTAAAAAAGGAGAACAAAATTTATCTCACACCGGTTCAAGAAGTAATATATTCAACGACGCTTTCGGTCACTGTTTCAACCAGTCTCTCTTATCAAATGAGGTTTTATGCAATCATTAAGACCAGTCCAGGCGAAGAAACACCGTTTGGCAGAAGTGTGTGTGTGTGTGTGTCACAGCATCAGCGGTAGCAGAAGAAGGAGGAGGAGGCTGTGAGAACGCACCTGTCCATGCGTGCAGTTTATGGAGAGCTGGACACAAGCTAGACGGGAATAGGGACAGATATGTCCTGTGGGAACGCATTTGTGGGTCATAATGTAAACACACACACACACTCGCCAAATTTACATACGCAAGTAGCCGAAAGACGAGGCAAGGCTACCGATAGGCCCGTTCCATTGACAAGTGTCAATCAATTGATGGAAAACAGTAGCAACGATGGGAACGGGAGACTGAAAGCAATCGGCCGTTCCTCTCTCTCTCTCTCTCTCCCCCCCTGTGTGTGTGTGTGTCCTACTCAGATACAAATTATCGCCCTGGGCTTTGGTACAGTTAACTCTGGTCGTCACTCCACGCCCTCTCATCGTCCTCCCCAAGCATAAATTAAAAGTTGCCATCCTATTAGTGGAATCAAAATGCAGTAAACTTCCATCCAGATGCCCTATTTGTCCCTTCTTAAGGCGACAAATCGCGCTAGAGTGGAGGAGCCGACTTTCTCTACAACCAAGCAGCAAAGAAAGCCACTAAGCTTACTCATGGCGTGTCCTATGCCCCGATGACGATGCATGCCGATTCAATTAAACAGATGGAATGGGGATTTTATTATTGAAGGAATTGCCACCAATAGCCCAGTTTCAGACAGCCCCCTCTATGCCTCCGAACGTCTTAGTCGACATCCTACATCGGAAGCTTTCAGCAGCTATCTAGCCTATTTTAAGGAAATTTTTAATAAAATAGACCTCTTGAGTGTCACGCTATGACATCTTGTCATCATCGATCGGAGGGGGTCGGAGGCCGGCCACGGTTTGAGTCATCACCACCACCGGAGGCTTAGGGAGGCATTTCAAAAACACCTCGGGGTATTAATCATAGTGTCTGGTTGCCTCTTCTCTCCTGCTACTTTACTTTTGCCTACTTTGTCACTTCTTTGCCAAAGCGCCAAATTGGTGTGGGGTTAGGTGAAGTAGGCAATACTGACAGGTAAAGAAGACGGAGGTGGTGTTTTTAGAAGCGAACGGGCAAAAAAAGTAACCAAGCGCTGCTAAGGCGCCAACGCACGTCTGGACGTTGGTCGGAGTGGCATTGAGGTGGATTACAATAATAATTTCCCCTACTCTTTGTTTGTCCAAATGGAGGGAGCCTTGGTGTAAGAGAGCCATTATTTGAGTAGTATAACCTTAGGCCGTCTCTCACTCAAATCGCGAATGGCGGAGCGTCACGGCTATGTGTGCGAAGTGGAAGCAATAATAGTCAGAATTTGTTTTAAGCTCCACCAAAACATTTAAGGCGCAGTTGGATGCACTCAAGACTATCAACAAAGGATAAGCTCCATGCGTCACAAATGTGTGACACTGGGGGCGGACGTTGTGACCTAATTAATTCAACGTTTATAAGTGATAATTAGACTTCAGCAAATAGGTTTGTAGTGAATTTTGAGCTTTGAATGACAAAAAAACATGCGTGCAGGGGACAGTAACCCTAAAAGTACCTTTTTTATAGTAAATGACCATAGGTTGAGCTTAATAGGAAAATTATTTGATTTGAAGGAGTATCACTTCAAAGTAAAAAGCTAATGACGACAAATGCTTACACCTGTGTATTGCTTTATTTTTAAGGCTGGAATATGGCTAGGACATTTAAAAGTCCCCCAAATGGGGATCAGGTGTGGCGACTTCTCCAGTAGAGAGGAGGGGGGTGGGCGGAGGGGAAGGAGCAGATGCGGGTGATAGATACGACCAGGTGGACAAATGAAGCGAGTCTCCATCATTAAAAATCTCCTAACCATAAATATAGCTATAAAGCAAACAGAACCACCCAGTGTTGTGATAAAAGCCTATTTTTAATCAAGAAGGAGGACCCGACACAGCTCGATTTTAAAGGAAGAATTTGAGGGAGAAAGCCGACCATTTGGTATGACACAATGATTATCTAATCAAGGTTAGTCCAAGTGAGAACATTTGCTTGTAAATACGACATTCTGCCTTTTGTTTTTATTCGAAAAACCGGGTGAGAAGATGCGCACCCAGGAAGGTACATCGAGGAGGAAAAGTGAAGTGGATTTTCACGTTACTTGCCGCCACAAATAGGCAAGAAGTGGTAAACCTGGAATCATGACCTCTTGCTACAGATGACCTACCGTATTAGACGACTTTTATAATCCTAAGATGGAAGAATACAAAGCACAGGCTCCGGAAGAATGACTTCAAAGCCTTTACTAGGCGAGTTAAACAAACACCTTCAGCAAATTGAGACTTAGGCCCCAAAAAGGCATTTCGTAAATAAGGGCTTCCTCGTCACCTTAAATGAGCTTCAGGATCTCAATGGGGAGTTATGTAATGCCGAAGAGTTTTTGTTACGGCTTGACTAAAAACCAACTGTTACCAGTAAGAGTGGACTTGAAGAAGGAGATCGGAGGCGTCCTCTCCAATATTAAAAGAATGCGAAAACTTAAATGAGCATGGTAGACAGGTCAAACAACCTTCAAGACGTGCTTTTGTTGGGGGTACTGATTACGAAGCAGTGGATTTTCGAGACCACCTGCCATGCCTGCTAACCATTAAAGGTGGAAATAAATTAAGTGTAAGTGTTAACTTGAGTGCTTTGTAAAAAATATTTTAGAACAATTAATTATTTGTATAGTATGAAATAAATGGACAGGTACTCACGACAGCATCCGATTCTGTGGGATGAGGGACAGTGACAAGGAGGAGGAGGAGGACTAAGTGGAGGATGGAAGTGACCTCGCGGAGCCTAAGACGAGTCATAGTTCGACGCACTGAGGGAAGTAATGAAGTGGTTTCCCCTTTATACCGTGCTGAGGTAGCAGCAGCAACAGCAGAGACACAGCGAGGGTGGTGGTGGACACTCGTGGTGTGTGTGTGTTTGTGTGTGTGTGTGTATGTGCGTATATATATGGTGCTGAAGGAGGTAAGCCCAGAGTGAAGTGGAGTGGAGGTGGGGAGGTGGGACAGAGGCCGTGCGTTAGTGCCGACGGCAGTGAAGTTATGAGTCAATTGCCGAGTTTTGTCGATTTGCTGGACGTGAGAATGCTCCAGCTCCTGGTTCTTCTGCTTCGCCTTCTCCTACACTTCCCCACACACATGTGTGCTGTAATGGGAGGGGGTGTGTGGCGTGTTCACTCGTGTGTGGATGTGTGTGTGTGTGTGCTGGGGACCAATTCTCAGTGAAAGTGAACTACCTGCCTTCAACTTTGTGCCTGTAGGTGTGTGTGTGTGCGGACGTATGAACTCGCCTCTGATCTCCTCCAACCAATGATAGGCGTGCATGCATGCATGCACACACGCGCGCACTCTGCAGGTGAACCAATGAGAAGGGGCCTCCACTAAGCATACATACACTAGATCATAGCACTTCTGCTTGGTCGGTCTGGCTGTGGTCTTTTTTTTGCCTGGCCTCGTCTCTCTTACGTTGGGAGGTGGGTAAAAAAAACCATCCACGCTCCGACCCACCGACTGGTTGGTAGTCCACAAAGGAGAAAAAAATGGTGAATGGTGCCTGATGTTACTTTTTTCGGCTCTTCCTATCGCCTTCAGCTGAAAGAGGCGCCCTTACTAATTCACACGCATTCTACAGTAGAAGGAGGAACAGAAAGTTAGGGTACTGCTTGGAAGGTGAAACTGCTTTGGTCGGTAAAGACATCGTTCTAAAGGCCTCCCGTATCATACGACACATGACAATCGGCAGGTGGAATGTAGGCGACCCTACACACTAGAGAGCGGCGAGGGGCTGTATTGCAATCTCTGATGTTTTGGTGTATCCTAACGAATAATTTGCGTAGCATTTGGGCAATGCTATTTAAGCTTCTCGGCTTGAGGACTCTAGTCCATGGCTTTGGATGGTGGTTTCTGGTCAAATTTTTTTGTCGATTATTTGAAGATGTTTGGGGAGTAAGGACAGCCTAGAAGTACTTTGACCTTTGTGATGGGCCATAGAACTCCCTCGTCTTGACAATAGCAGATGTGAGGAGCTCGCCAAGAACAACATAAGACGACACTTGATTTTGCATTGTATTAACTAGAAAGTCGTGGTGTAATCAATCCAAATGGTTTTTACACATATTTGGCAATGCATGATAGTCAGCTGCAAAGACCATAAAGCCCCACTTCTCTCCTTTCACAGCCTCAAGCATGTGTGATGGCTGACTGACTGACTTGTGGCGTAAAGTACCATCTGAAGTCCCATCTCAATTGCTCCAACCAGCACAGCACCACGTTCCTTCTAATCAACCACTCACCACCTTTGCAGGGTTTCGAGGTATCACGTCTTGCTCATCAAAGCATCATCTCTGCGATGGTGGTGGAAGGCATACAGATGGCGAAGTAGTAATGAAATTCTGCGCGCAGAGCAGTACATTATCTGGCATCGCAGCAGAAAATGGTGGTTTTTAGGTATATCCAAGTGGAGGGTGGATAAGAGCACCTTCCACTCAACAGCCACTAACGTCAAGTCAATGAATCGAAAGACTTGACTTGTATGGAAAAGCATGAACTTTCATCCCGAGGAGCTGAACTAAGCCGTGAGAACGTCTCACACTGCATTCTAAAATGGGAGGAAGGGAAATGTAGGAAGTGAGATACTGTCCCATTCCCATCCTCATTCTCATTGACCCTATCCCCCTGACGACGTTCCTTCATACCTCGAGTGATGAATTTCACCTTTTCCTGAGATTGGGATAGGACAGAACAGAGTTGAATAAGACTGCACAAGATAGGCTGAAACAGAAGAGGCTGTCTCCATGGTTCCAGAGACAAAGTGTGCTTTATCCAGAGCAAGTTGTTGAAGTCTTGTCTCTCCCCTGAATGGCAAGTTATGCAACCAGTGGAGTTGTTCAAAGGGTCCTATGCCTCTATCATCTACACAGCCTGACCTCTCAGTTTACAATTGTAGTGTCCGTTTGGAGGCGCAAATTGTCCACTTGTCACTGATTAATTTTGAGGGTCCTGAAAACATATAATTTCTAATTAACTTATTGCTAATCGCCAACCACTGCTGAGTGAAGGGAGGATTTTGCAACGGATATCCACTTTTCCTCACTTTGAAAACGCACCAGCTTCAAATTCCCTCCCTTCATTGAGCCGGTGACAAGCTATGACACCTTACTGACAAACATCCCAAATACGGTAAAATTCTGAACATTTGACAAGTTGCCAGTTAAACTGACTTGATTTTGAGCCAAGAAATGCTACTCGCAAGTTCTGGGTGTTATTCAAACCTGTGATTTTTATATGTGTATATGTTTACAGTCCTCCACTTTCCACTAGAAGACTGGGATTAACATGCTTAATACGTTTTCTCAGCTTAAATTTGTTTGCATAAACAGCTAATCTTTGGAGAAAAATCCCACTCACATCTACTCTTTCCTGCGTTGAAAGTGTTACAGTAACTTAATGAAAAGGAGATGGGACTGCTCCCCTTCTGCTGTAACAATCTCTGTCAAAACGCCGTAAATTGGGTAATGAAAACCTTTTTCGATTGCGAGATAAAGACTTCTAAGGTAAAATTTTACAAGCAGACATCCAATCTCACCTATCTTTATGAAATTCATTAGAGCAATCTCATCTAAGTAATATTTTATCCCCAAGGTAGAACCGTTGATGTCGAAAGTCCAGGCGAGATTTGCTGCGGACTACTAGGAAGGCATCCAAGACTTGGCCTTCATTGTCCAGGAGAAATTTTTAACCATTTTTGACCGCTTTAAAAGTAATGAATTACCTTAAAAACGCCAAAACAGCTTTTCAACCACTAAATTTTCAACACTTAACACTGCTAGAATGCCAGATGCTGCTTTGAGAAAGTAGCTACTTAAGTGAATTCAGTTACCCTATTAAAATGCAGGATGTCAAATTTACAAGTCAAGATGAGAAGATCGCTACGGCAAAGCAGAATGGCAAACAACTTGAAAGTGATTTACAAAAAAGTGTAAATTTTATTGTTGCTTCACTGACTGATAAAGCCACGCAAATACAAGAAATTTCTGGCGTACCAGCACCACGCGAAGCAGTAACTTGACCACCCTTTTTATATCTATATCTGAGCCATCTTTTTCACCATAATCTCTCCCCCTGAACTCTATCAGGTTTAATTAAAGATGAAAATGTGAATTCACAGACACATAATTCCTGTACACAGGAGACTTTGTGCCTCCCACTTAAATTATTAAGTAGACAATCTCAATATCTGGGTTTTACTTCTCTTTCCTTTCCCTTAACAACCTACCACATCTCACTGAAAATAAATCACCGGATAGAAATTACAAGAATCAACTGTAAATCGCAGGGCTTTTCAAGTTGTGTCACACCTTTGTGAATCCAACAAATCAAAAGTGCTCCCTATATTTTCTTGAGGATATTTTAACTAACTAAAAGATGCTGCGTCCTGAGACCTTCCTGAAGATGAAAGAAGTTGCAATGCCAAATTTGAAGGCAGAGAAGAACTAGGATAGGTTGCTAGCATGGGACTGAGGCCATGCTGTCCTGCCAAAGCATAGTGGCGTGGTCTTAAATGTCTCCGAAACCGGAAAAAAGGCCTAACCAAACACCCAAAATGTTACATAAACCTTCCCCTTTTTGGCGCCTCTCGAATAATGCGAGGCTGTTGGTGCTGTGAGGCAAAACACTCAGGAGCGATCCATCTCAGTTACTGAGCCAATGTTTGACAGCAGCGTCATTGACACCCTCGGCAAATCCACTGGATCCGGAGTTCCGCCCCGTAATTGGGGCAACGGGGAGTGTGCTGGCCATCTTGTACCTCTATAGCTGGTTGCAAACAAAACGACGTAAGAACAGAGCCAAATAACGAGGATGGAGATTATGAGTAGTTTTGTGTCTTGCCCTCCTTACCACTCCTTTCTCACCTTAGTATTGCCTGGCTATTGATGTCTGGCATCTATCCAGTTGGTAATGAGGTGTTCACTTCTTCAACATTTTTAAGCAGAAGGTACCGTAAACAGGTCCATCACAAAATTCTCCATTTGCCTCATGACTACTATTACTTCGATTGCTAATAGCTTTCTTATAGACCGCAGTGCTGGAATAGAAGCTTCTTTGAGGCGTCCTCAGAGATTTTTTCCATCCTCAGGATATCGGAACTTCTTCTATCACAGAAGAGCTAACCATCTATTAATAGAATGGGAGTAGCTGTGTTTAGAGGATTGAATTTGTTTCCCATTTCCATCAGTAAAGCGTCCAGAGACTTCCATGAAGTCAAAAAGTCATAATTATCGCACAGACTATGTATCCACTAAGCAGAAGTCGGCGGAGCTGCTGACATGGCTAGAAGGTACTCATGGAGCAGAAATGAAGAGTTAAACAAGGAGGAGGCAAACTATGCACCTATTGCCACTTTGATTTGGGACCAAGTAAAGGCACATCGAAGCATCTTTTTCCTTGACCACTTCGGCTTCCGATTGTCAGTTCATTGCTTCAATGTGGATGAAATTAACCTTCATGCTATTAGCAAATGAGTAAAAGTCGGTCCCTCTCTTTCTCTCTCCTCCCTCAATCTAAAATTTATAGGGTCATCCAGTAAGCCGCCTCAAAAGAGGACACATCTGTTTGGTTCCTCTTCACTGCTGCAGCAGAAGCAGCAGTAGCAGCACACTGCAGCGTCTATAAATCACATCAACATCGTCGTCGGCATCATTACCACCACCAGCATCAGCATCATCACCGTAATTCACAAGATCAACCTCGATTTTGTGTCTTCTGGGATAGAGTGAAGGGCATTCACATGGAGTGAAACGGGGTTTCTCAAGCCCTTGGGGCGAGAGAATTAAGGGAAAATTTATTTCATTTTTAATGCAGCTTTTTCTTTCTCCACCTATGTCGTACAAGGAAGATGCGCTTTGAATTGAGGCTTAAAAAATTTGAAAAAAAGAGGAGAAATTTTAGGCGATGAAAATTCCTCCTCTTTTACTGCCACATTTCACTGTAGGACGTCCACGACCAGTCGAATAACCTCAAAATGACCAAAATTACAGCTATCTCTTCTGTGCACAGAAATGTCAAGTTGTTGGTCGCCCTTGTTGACAGGAGACTTTGTTCTTTGCCGCACACGTCTAAATAGGTCATTCTATCACCTGTCACTTTGATTGGCAATGTACTGGACTGATCAATGCGTGTGACACCACCACGGTATCATCTCCTGCCTCCTCATAGAGGCTAAAATTGAGATCCCATTTTCCTCCGTCACCGCCATTGTCGGTGTCATTCGCTCTATCCCCCTGATGGTAAGAAATGGTCGATTGCGAACTCAGTAGGAAAGAAAGGCAGGGAATCCCCTTGAAATTTTCGTAATTTTTGACAGAATTGCGTTTTGTGTAGCAAAAGAAAGGTAAAAGGGAGGAAGCAGCGGAAGAGAGACAAATCCCCTTTGAAGTTTGTTACAAGTATTTGCGTCGATTGCAAAGACGAAGTGCGCAGTGTAGCTTCAAGTGGGGAAAGCTAACTAACTTGGACAGACTAATCAAGCCAGCCAGGAGGAATTGGATTTAAGCTGAAGTAAAGATGAGAATGCCGAACAGAAAACGACCTCTTAGTTCGGTGTCCTGCCTACTCCATTGGGGAAATGCCATGAGGTGCCTTCATTTTAACTCTACTTGCCTTGCACACCCAAGTTCTGGCCTTGTCCTTCGGTAGTCCCACTAACAGGTAAGCTGAAGCCACAGTCAGAGGATAAATGCATTTTACGTAGAGTTCAGACTTCCGATAGTGTTTGATTTACTTCTGGATCGGATTCTGGCTGCGACTATGCCGCAAGGCGTTGTGAAATCTCCTCGGTCATCCGGCTAATGGTGAGTTTAAAGGGAAAGGTTTAGGGTGCCAATAAATCACGCCTTTATTCCTTATCCTTGCAATCTGAAATCATTTCCGGACCCGTAAAAAGGAGCCCATCGTACACCCTTCTGCAGCAATGAAAGGAGAGGTCAATGGCCTACTTGTCATTCTCCACCATCAACAAATATATGGTCTAGTTTGCATTTTCACCTTTACCAACGACGAGAACGATGCCTGCCCAAACTCCCACAATCCTTCAAGTGGATCGAATACGTGCTTATCATAAAATTATGCAGCTTTAAGCCTAACAGAACAATAATCCTGTGTGTTTATGCCTTAAAAATGCCTCTCTTAGCGGCGCGTTATTATGGTGGACCTGTGATCGTCACCACTCGCCATGTCCGCCTTTTAGCTCAATGCTGTAAAACCGGTGAGGTGAGTCAAGAAGAGAGACGTGATTTTTTGCTACCTAGAGCCTCCAAAACGGCGCACACACAATTTGGTTAAAAAAGAAAAAAAAGATTAGCACTATGAATTCAAAGAATGAGCACTGAGGCGGTAGAAGGGTAGTAGGTTGGGGCTAACAGATAAGCAGATTTCGATTAGACCGAATACGGGGTCAAAAGGTCATCTTATTCACAATCATTGTCTTGTTAAGAGACTCTTCTGAAACAGCAGCACTAGGACAGAGATGTTTTACTGTTCAGACAGTGATATCAACCAGAATGGCTTTTTACGAATAGGGAATTGCTGCTCATTTTGGAATAAGAACCCTCCACATTTATTCAATTGTCTCCGACGGGATGATGTAATTGGCTGTCAATAATACATGAAGGTCAGATCACAAGACAGCACCCAAATGTGTAGAGAGAGATCAGATAAGATAAGAACCGATATTGATAACCACCGAGTACATATTTTGTAACCAAGCCGCAGTGATCAACCAGAAAATGGCTGTCAAGGTGACAGGGTGACTGGATATCATCAATGTACAACTTCATATTGTTGGGCACAAAGAAGGACCAAAGAGAAGTAAGCAGGTGGGTGGAAAGGTGGGTCGAAAAAAACAAACAGAAGTATTAATAAAAAGCGAATACTACACTCGAGGAAAGTACCAGCAAGATCAAAGGTAGTCGAAACGGCGACAAGTAGATGGAGGCAAAATTTCACATGCGGGTTGATGTACTCTTATCAAGCTGTCAAATATCACCCGTGAGATGACCCCTTGCCAAAAGAAAATTCTGCTTTATTGTTCCCTTTTAATCCCATACTATGCACTTGGAGGGATGCATACTCTCGGTGATTCCTTTGAGACACTGGGAAAAGGAGGAAGGAAAATACTTCAACTGTAACAAATATCTATGCACTTCCTGGACAAATACCTCCAAATAATGTGAGGCGGAATCGTGGTTTCAACCCACTTAGGCCATAATAAAAAATAGCTGCTATGCTTTTGGTGTAGAACTGGCCAATCAGAATAGAGGTGTCTAAATGACCTGACCCTAATTTTAACAACGCGAATATCGGGGTGCCTTGGTTGCTAGCTGACAGATGTTATGTTTTTCTATTTAAAAATTAAATAATTTTATTCACACTTTGGTGATGATTTTACAGGCTGTCCGGAGAAATATCTGAGGGCAATGCAAAGTTTATGGATGGGGAAGGTAGGTGATGAACGACTTGCCCAGCCAGTCTGAGGAGAGGACCCACCACTTCAAATCAGATAACTGCATCCTCTTCAGTCCACTCATCCTCCAACTGCGGATATTTAATGCTTGTTACCCTGTTTGATGCCTTAATGAACCACTAGGACTACAGTTTATGATTATGTGTCACACATACGTGCCACTAATTTCCAACGTCGTAAGTAAGCACAAAATTGTATACTAAGCTAAAATATCAATAAGATTTTGATAGCCACTTTTTTCAATTTTTGTGCTAAAAGGAGCTTATGATTTTATATTGCCTTGCTGTGTCGGAAAGAGCTGTTTGACATGAGGCGCTTCCCATTCTCACCTCCCCCTCACCAAAGCTTTTCCAACTTCCTCTCGCATCCCCTTTGGTGGATTAAATTTTGACTTAAATTAAGTGTGAAGTCTGTCATTTTCTTCCGCAGATAGGATTTGTATTCTGACATTGCGTGCAGGAAGTTTGTTCATCCGTCTACAGAGTGGTAAATGGTCAGCTTTTCCGCCTTGGCATTGAGTGCATGCTCCATTACCCCTTGGGGAAAGTGGCACACTCGATAGCATATACTCTGAACTGATGAACCATTTGGCATCCCAAGACTTCATTAAAGTAGAATTCTACCATCTGACCTCCTCAAAGGCGCCATTTATAGCAAATGTATAGTAATTTACACTGTACCCGCGGAGAGGGTTTTGACAGTGACTCATAGGCAAAACAATCGTGTTGATTAACAATTAACATCAGTAAACTAATGTCTCATCTAGTATTCACTCTTTGAACTTCTACCCGGATAAGATGATTAGTAAGTCAGGTGAGGTTTCGGCCTAGCTGGCTCCGATGACTCCATGTTAACGGTAGGTACTAGCATGGCTTGTTTACAGGAGGTACCCACGCATCACGAATCGTGGGTAGACCTGCACTCTTTGTTGTGCCCTCTACCGACCGTCTCATTCTTGTGAACCCTCAAATCGGAAGACCTGAGTTGAACCCTGTCACGTTGAAACTAGCTAACCGAGATGGTGGTTCCTTCTCAGATGTGTGCGATCATTATGGTCCTTTGAGGTGTTGGAAAGTGCAGTTCTAGGAGTGAATGAAGCAGTCCTCAAAGATGGGTTTGCCTTGATTTGGAGGTAGCAAGGAGGCAGACGTCAGAACGTGACTGATTAGGCAAATGAATGGAGAAGGACTTATCAAGAATACCCCTTAATGAGATTAAATTTGATCACCAATTCTACTTTTTAAACGAATTCATCGACAGAGTAGTCGTGGTGGAAGTCAGACTGATAGGTGTCACTCACATTTCCTACCAAGAGATACCATCCCACAGAACTTGCACTTCACTTCTATCATCCTTTCCTATGACGTCCATTTTAGCAAGACTACTAAGTAAACAAAAGTATTGTCAATCTTCCTCAAACCATCTGTCACTGGAAAGCTCAGAGGAAGCCTACAGATAGAGAGAGGATGACAACGAATGCACCCATTTTTTTTTAACAGGTGCCTTTAATATCTTATTTCATTGCAAGCAATCAGTGATTCTGTTCATGCTACAGTTAGTGAACGCACGTCACACATATGTGACAACTGGAAGCACCAATGATCAGCAAAGATAATTGTAAATTTTTCATAACAGCTATTAAAACATAAAATACTTAAATCATTTTGCTTAAGAAATTCCTAAATTATTCATATTTTTGGGAGCAAATAACTTTGGTTTTTTCTCTGCCTTGGCTCATCGAAAAATCTCAGGCCTTAAAATAATCCAGCCCTCCCTTATCATTGTGAAATTTCCCACTCTAAATATGGACCCCTCTTTTTTCCTTGATACAGGATAAAATATCGAAAAGAAATATCAACTTTCTCTATCCAGTGAATCCGATTTGATTTATGATGCAACTCGCTTGACAAGTTGGTTCACACCAAAGGTCGTGTCAAGCTTCGCCTTGGTTACCCGCAGTCCTCTCACTCCCTCAAATACTTTTCAGCCTTCTTGAAATCCTTGCTTCTATTCATTTGTTAATCTTACCATTTAATAAATTAGCTTAAGCTCTTAGTTAAATTGGGTTTTTTTTGTTTTATGACCGCTGCTATAAAAGTCTTCTTTGTCGTTAAGGCAAGATGCAGGCGAAGGCGTGGGATGGACAAATGGCGTCTCTTGCTTTGTAGATAAGCCCTGACATTGAGATGAATTAGAGTTCAAATAGCTTACATAATCAAGTGTACTTGATGAAAATAATTAAATAACTTGCTGAAATTTTTAGCAAAGGGCTAGCTCAACTTTGAAGAGTCCCTTAAAAGCGTCCTGTTTGTGCTGTACAGTTTTACTCCCTCTTTCCAGGGAGACACACTTAAAGGGAGACCAGAGAGAAGGTTTTTCTTGCCACGCTTATTGCTAATTCATGTCGATCTCCCGACCCAGTTGCAGGAAGGAGCACCAATATGAGAATGGGGAGGGTGATGATAAGGATTAAACTAAGACTACACCTCGCTTCCTACTTCCTCTCCGCTCTCCTTTGACCTTCTTCTTCCTCTTCCCCATGCTTAGTTCAACTGATTTTTGTGGGCGGAAAGTTTTCAACACCCCTTCCACCTCCATTCGGCCATATCCTGTTGCATCGTCGAATTTTGTAGAGTGGACAGATCTGATTTGAGACCTGATTGTTTATTATTCGCAGGGTATTACGGTAGACGAATTCGGCCCCACTTTATCATTCTATTACTATTATAACTACGGTGGTCTGTTAACCGGAAGCGATGCTTTGGTAGGAGGTCGACCAATGGTTGGCCTAGTGAATGTGGATCTGCAGAAGATACTTTTTCACAAGTCAGTCTTTCAGCAAGACGTGAGGTAGAAGGTTATGGTCTTTGCAGCTGATTGTCAAGTCATGTCAGCGTTTGGGAGTGGGAGCCTTTGCAACACAACTTCTCCCGCCAATACAGCTGTGAGTGGGGTATTGTCTCACCTACACTAAGCATGATCTCAAGGTGCTTCTGACAAGTTCTTCCAATCTGTCCCTCTCAATTTGCTTACTATGATTGAAGGTAAAGGATAGAGAGGCTTCCTAAATTCGAGTTTGTCTATCATCAAGTTGCGTGCCACTTGGTGCTTTTGTCACTGCCCACTGCATCCCTTCCAAGGGGTCTAGAACTGCTCATTTGTTGCGAAAGTAGCTTTCATGACAACGGGACCGTGGTGAACCCAGTTTTTAAAAACATTTATCACACCTGACAGGTCCAGCTGCCACTTTGTGACGTGAGGGGGAAAAATGGATCCTTGCCCTCACTGAGAAAACCATTTGATAAATGTTTGGAAGAAAGGTGCTGGAAGAGGGAAAAATAAATTTTCGTTTTGCATTAAAATAATGATTTTGTGGGTTTACTAACTCTAGTCATCAGGCACATCTTAGCTACGATTCCTTTTTTTACCTGATTAGTGACTCTGATGGCCTGCTAAGGAAGAAATTAGATCTATTGATATGAAGATAAACCTCATCATTCGCCTCGGTAAAGGGATTGATCCGATCATCTTTCTTAGAGGGTGCCAATGACCTTCAGGGGAAGAGGAGGGGAACGAGAGAGGACACAGACTATGATTTTTTGATAAATCCTTCGTCATTTCAATAATTCCGCGTCATAACGATACGCGTTGGCCCACTCCAACTATTCATTGCAATTCAGAAGACTCAAATCGGAGGTGAAAAACAATTCCAAAATATTGTAACTTGCTAAAATAGTTACAATTTTACCTTACCATTGCTTCGAACCAGATAGAGCTGTCTATTGCTATCTAAAGCAAATCCTACCTAACTGGATTTCAGTATTGAGTCTCGTGTCTCTCTTGAATTCTCTAGTGAACCATCCCAAAATGGAAGTGACTCGCGACGACAAGTAAGCTCTTGGAGAAAAACTTAGCCATAGGAAGGTTTTTCAGGTATATGGAGCGGCCCTTGGGAGCTAATGTGCTAGTTATTGCATCCAACTTGCCTCTCACAGAATATTCAAACTTCTCTCCACTTCCGTTTCAGGCTGAATGCTTGTCATCATGGTGACTGCCTTGGACTGCGGTGTTCTTGAAGCCATCTCCAGGGGCAGATGGAACCTAACCGTCTTTACTCCTTACTTTACAGGGAACTTCGCCCTCCTTCGCTATTCTAAGCAGACACTTCCTTTTGCATTTTTGAGACTTTTTACCGAATGTGCCTTCAGTAATAGGCAACAGAACGCGCGTGTCAGATACTACTATTACAAGTAACCTCGCTTTCAGTAGCATGATCCTTTAATGGAGGGGTAATCTTGAGAATACTGGCTTGATAAGAACACACCAAAAAACTGGATCCTTAGTTTGAATTAGAAGGAATTTCTGCTTTAATTGAGACCCATTAAGGCAATTTTTTACCTCTATAATATGCCAAATTATTATGGTCCAACTGTAACCATTATAGGACTTGGAACACGGTGATAAGTGGAGTAAGGAATTTAGGCGTTAACCAACCATCCAAAATACGGGTCAAACAACTTTTTATTTTCTTTGTTTACACAGTATGTGAGGTTGGGGTTCCTGATCTGGGAGTCTGAAGGCTGTGGCTTCACCTGTGACAATAGCATAAAAGTTTACTCACTCAGTTAAAATTTCCAATTTCATTGTACTCCTGAAGTTGACGAGGAGCGACAAGGCTCAGGTGGCTCCAAGGAATATCACTTTACAATTACCATTCTGCTTGTGAATTATGGAGGCGGCTTATGATGGAAATCATGTCTGACAGGTTTTGTTAAGCAAAACCGTGCGTTGTAAAGTCGTGACATTAACCTTCCCCTCTGTTGAACGTATAATAGTGGAAGAAACAGTTTTCTTAAAAATATATCTCTTTTTAATAATCTAACATTTTGGATCGCTTTGCGCAATTTTAATATTTATTTGAATTTCCTTACTTTTAAGGGATTTGAGTAGTATCGTCGTTGTTCTTCTCCCTTACTGGGGATCAAGAAGGCTGAGTTGAATTAGACATCAGCTTGTACCTTATTGATCTGTATGCAAACTACAACATTTTAGCCTTCACTTCGCGGTCTAATTACGTCTGCTCAACCGTTAAGTATGATGCCATCTGACAACTTGTCAGCCAAATAGGGAATCTCGAAAACCAGCTATTTACGGCTTGTACCTCCTGGAAACCCACATTTATTGTGGACAGTTTTAATGCTTGTTGCAGGACTATGGTAAATCATTCAAATGAGAACAGTTCGACCGCTTTCCAGCCCCTTGGACCCCCTGCGACAGGATGGGCTGTCGCTATCCCCTAAATTCCTATTGACGCCAACAGCAAACTTACTTCCATAGTAGCATGACTTATATCGCTTTTAGAGGAGCTAAAAAACCAAATAATTACGTACGGCTATTTAAAAGAATTTATTTATTGGAGCAATCATTAGCAGAGCTTGACATTTTTTCCACCGTCACAGTGATTATAGCTACGTCATTTTTGGCCTTGCTTTTGTTACCAACCAGCCCATTCCACCACGCGTAAGTAGCTAAATGGAGATCCAAGAAAAAGTGATATTAATTGCACAAAGCTAGGATAAATATCGTTAAGCTAACATATAGGCGGAAGGTTAAAAATATGAGATCTTCCCACAGCCGGTTCGTAATTTGAATCACGCAACTCTGTGATGCCTTGTAAAGGTTGGACTGTCTTCCGACCCGCTGACTGGTCCACTCTCCATCCACTGCTTTATCCCTGCCAGACCGTGCCTGCAATGTGTGCGTAATGGACTGCAGCTAGGGTCGTTAACCAGGTGATTCAGGTTAATACCTATCCACCCTGCACCATTCAACACAAGCGAAGAGTGTGTAGGTCAAAAGCTTCTTGAGGAATAATGATGACTAGCCTATGAGACGGAGGACAGTCCTGCCTCTACAAGGCATCGCATTATCCCAAAACACACAAAATTTAGTCTCGTGAATAAATTTTAACTTTAGGATGCGTTTCGCAGTTCTGTGAATTTGAAAAATCAGGTAATCACATGGGGGGTTGAATAAACTACTGGGAAGTGAGCGTGATATAGGTGGGAAAGGAGGTGGTTACGGTTAATGTCTTTCTTTTGGGCCTCTAGTGGTGTTACAACACATTTGGCAAATGTGGGATTCACTGGGAACTTGTTTATAGAATATAAACAACCCCAAAAACCTCTTTCAGTTTTTATTAATGGCAGGAACCCATTTGGTCACTTGGCATCCTTCCATTAGTGACCAGAAAAAGCAAAAGTTTTACAATCAGAAAGCGGTAAACACAAAAATGCGTTCTAAAGTTGAAATGGCATTGAAGGTACCGCTGTAAAAATTACGAAAATGCCGTCAATCAGGCTAGTCTATAGAAATAATGGAATCAAATTGGTCTTTACCTCCAAGTGGAAGACATTAGACAGACCTTAGGGCTGAGTGGACGTTATTAACCCCCAAGGCGTATAGTGAGCGAGTCCGCGCCTGCGGACTGAACTGCCAGGGATCCAGGGCGACCTCATTCCTCACGTATTTATACCTCCGCGTCCGCACTACTTCATCTTTAGATGACTCCATTAAATTGTATGGTTTTGGGTACCCAGAGCCACATCACAACAGATATCCAAGGACAACGCCTCCAAAACGTCATCCAGTGCGCAATCTCACCGACCTCAGTAAAGCACAAGCACTTATGTGGTTAGCACCACGCACACGCACGCGCTCACATCTGTGCAGTGGTTGTGTCATTCCGACTTTAAAAAGTGCGGAAATTGGTGAGAAAATTCATTGCAAAGTCTCTCCAGAGGTGGAGGAGACAGTCGTGCCCCTCTGCGTTCTTACCCTTCTCTACCCCACCCATTTGCAAGACACCTGTTCTCGCGCAGGAGAGCGGCTCAAGATACAAGCTGTCACCACACACACACAAACACACGGAAAGGTGGATGAAGGACCAAGCTACCTCGCTCTCAGTCTCTGCATCACAGGCCTCTGCATTTGGCTGGTTATTGGGGTCACCGCGTTGCGCACGTTCTGTTTTTTTTTATCTGCATTCTCGCCGTACACTCTCACGTTTTCTCCAGCTTCATGCGCTCCCTCCTGAGTTGCGGTCGTAGCACTTAGCGGGGCGGGTGGGTAGGAGCGCGATGCGGGACGGGACAGCGCACTACAATTTAACATCCCTTTTCACTCTCTCACTCATTCACTCATTAGCTGGTCGTGTGAAAGTGTCGCCTTTGGATGAAAATGATACACACACATTGCCTGATTTCCTTGCCTCCTTGCTTGCAGA
The DNA here is from genome assembly GCA_001923025.3 of Taenia multiceps. Taxonomy (NCBI): domain Eukaryota; kingdom Metazoa; phylum Platyhelminthes; class Cestoda; order Cyclophyllidea; family Taeniidae; genus Taenia; species Taenia multiceps. The sequence goes on from CM010314.1 coordinate 5,215,442, forward strand.
TTGCATTCGCTCCAGTCGACCGCTAGTGGTTGGTGTGGGCAGCAATTTTTATGTGATGCTATCTGTCAGGTAAGCACGGGTTTCTTCTCGGTAAATTTTAACACGGCGTAGGCGTAATTCAACCGCATTATCTAAAATTAGACCCCCATATCCAATGAGTGTTTCTACTTATTTTTATTTTTAGAATGATATACCGTGTGACAGTCTGTTGAACACTCCAGCGCGGTAAATAATTAATGGTCTGGAAGTCTATATTAGATTAAAGAAGGAAGAAGAGCTAAAAAGAAGTACTGTGACACCATCTTTCTGGCCAAAGTAGGTGGAGAGCCTCCACTTTCAAACCAAAATAGTCAGGTAGATTTATAGAACTGTTTATCTAAAAAGGAGAGCTCTTTCAGGCTATGGGTAATTTTTAGAGTAAAGCTGATCAATGGCTTAACTGGGCCATAATACGCAAGTTTTATTGATAAAAAAGCCAAATAAATTTGAGAAGCCGGAAAGCGGGTTCAAAACTAGGATTCAAATGCGAGAAGGGAATTTTTGACAAAATTTGTAAATGCTCCAACTTTTTAAGATTTGTAACGTTTGGTTCAAAATTCTGATCTAGGCACATTTTTGGTTAGAAAATCATCGACCTTTGTTTTACTGAATTGTAACTTAGTGATAAGCTTCATGTCGACTTCCAAAGATATCTTAAAACGTTCGTGTAAATGATTGCTTGAATGTAGTTTACTGACATCAATGACTCCTAAATGGCAAAGTGTCAGGAATGTAGCGAACGATTTCTTAGTCCAATGTGTTTGTGGGTTGGGGGAAATTATGTCTCATTAATAACATCACCCACGTGACACGTTTGATGCTATGATTTCAGAGGAAGATCGACAGGTAAACTGAGCTATGTCACCCGGAGGGTGAAAGAAAGTAAAGAGGTAATCTAACTAATGCAATCCATATGTGACACGGGTTTGTCCACCCCGAGTTCACAAATCAGACCACGTAGCATCGGTGGGAAGCATGTCAATCGGGAATCGAAAACCAAAAAAAGGAACAAAATGAATGCGTTATCCCTTGCAGTACCGTTGTTTATGCAAAACAATCATTAAAATTGGTAAACGTTAGGATGGAATCCAGTTAGCCAAGCAATAATGCCTCTCTAAGCAGCATCTCCATGTTGGCGGGACACGCATAAGATTGTTGGTCAAGCCCCTCAAATGTAAATTTATGGCTAAAACGGCTTGCTGTTTGTTATTTCTAAAAACATTATCTTTGGTAAAAAGGGACAAAATTTGTGGTTCGATGCGGAAAATTTGGGAGCAGTTTGGTGGCTGCGCCTCGACTTGATGATAAAACCGATTAAAATTAGGCCTACGGCAGTAAGTTCGTTTCCATTACCTCATCTTGAGGCAGTTTTTTACCCAGAATTGGAGGCTGACAAATGTCGCGGTGAATAGAATTGCAGTCAACTCAGGTAAAGGCAAAAATCTGTGGGTGTGGTCCTACTTTCATTCAATCAGATGAATGCATTAGGCAATCAGAAGATTAAAAAGCAGACAGTTTGTGAAGAAAAAATCCACCAAACTGATGTTGTATTTTGCAATGCAAAATTAAGGATATGCAGGAGGCAGGCGAGGCGGATTGCTAAGTTGGTGGCTGGAAATTGAGCCACCGCCTTTACAGAGAAACAGAATTCAGCAAGATAATGGGTCAACCTCGTTTGGATGGTCCTCGGTCTTATTTATAAAGGTCTGAAATTATTCGCCAATCTTAAACAGCAGTAAATTTTTTAGAAAAAGATAGAGACCTCACCCTCTTCAGGCCTTTTCCCTTAATGTGTAGGGCTTCATTATACCGAGCATAAGATAAGTCCCAACTAAATTTCTTTTTCTTTTTTTCTCTTATCTTACTTAGACAGCCAAAATGTACCAAATGGTTAGTGACTTGATGGATTACAGTGATCTTCGCTAGTTTTAGGATAATCCCTTGACGGAATAATCTTTGGAAGGGATTACTTAAGAGATAACAGTTTATAACATGCGTAGGTATGGTTATATAATTATAAATCAAGTGAAAAATGCTTCTTAATAATTTTATTTTCTAAAATTAATCACTTCTACGACGTTTTTGTCCCGGAGATCCTAAAACAAAGCCTCAACTGTCTTCATTTCAGTGGTAGGGCACTGAGGCACCTCTGAAGGGGAAAGCAGACAATACTTGGGATAGAATATGTGTTGGAGAAGCACAGAAGAGCTGAGAATCTACTACTTCAGTCGAAATCCGTGCTTTTAGGTAGAAGGACAATGGCAGTGCCCTTCACCACTTAAGTGACTACAGGCGAAGAGTTAAACAAACACTTCACTTTCCACGCAATTCTGAGGTTGCCTATTGGCAAGAAGGATGAGAAACTTGAAGTAGGATGGTTTTGTGAGAGTGCAGATAAGACACCATATCCCTTCTCCCCCTTCATCCCACGCTTGAGTGCTGCAATGAGGTCTTCCCAGGGCTACGCCTTGTGAAATGAGGTATGAGAACCAAACCACTTTCTAACTGATTGACTCCTATTCATTGTTTCTCAAGATGAAGTCTTTGAGACCCGTCTCTAAGTTATAGACCCCAGTTGTGACTGTTGGGTCTTTAGCAAGTAAACAGTTCCGTCTCCGATCTGTCACATGTCTAGAGCACACGGCCTTGTGGGTTGATGAGACGGGCAATGAGTGGACCGTTTGAGGTCAATCCACAATGTAGCTATCCCCTTTTTACTACACTTCAGCCTCTCAGGAAGTATTCCGACATCCAGGAACAATCACTACGTCAATTCTGAAGTCTTTGTCCTTTGCTCATCGGATTGGTAGTTGATAGGATTGGCACCAATGCCACAGGTTGAAGCAAATTTGCCTGTATTTAGACATTGGGTTTTCTGTATTCCTCACTGCAACAGCTTCTTGTTCTAAGCGAGACTCCTGACCGCTGGTCCAGTGATAATGCGGACACGTGTGTGCGTGGGTTCCCTACCGAAGATTCTGGCCGCCTCAACGAAATGTGGGAGCAGTTTTCCCCAGATGCAGTGGTTTGACTAATCATTGATCAACAACTGGGATTCCTCGCCAAAAATTCCCATCATGTCGACTGAAGCAAATACCCAAGACTTGGTCCCATACCGCACCCTTACTTGATGTCTGGCCATTACCAACAATGTGGGTTTCCGAGCCCTACCTGAAGGCGTTACAGACCACACTCCGTAAGGGGAGAGATTATCGCTGGAGGCCTCCAGGCATGGGAGAGAGGTTTGAAGGAACCACCCGCTTTGCCAATTCAAAGGTTACTTGGTTTAACACCAATTAGAAGTAAAAACTGCAACTTAATGAAGGAAAAAAATGAACCGCTTGTTAAACAATTCCTTTTACTAATGTAACCCTCCCTGTCAATATTTAATTGCGTAAATGGATGCCACATTCTTCATCAGTGGCATCGATAAGGGTTTTAATAGTCCATTCTGACGCATTTCTTTTCTCCCCTTTTAGTCATCGTAAAATCCTTGGTCATAGCAGTCACGGCGGAAAATGGATTTCGCCTCATTCATTCCGATGACGTGTTGGCACGCCCCCGCAAGTGGGTAGCACCATCGCTAGGGTTATGGCACGGATGCGTTTGCTACTTGTGAAGCACTTCAAATGTCATCTCTCCCACGCACCAAATGCTTACCACCTTCTGTACTTAGGTATGTTTTTTGGTTTGCCTAGTGAATTTATTTTTTGGATATGCCAAAGCATGATGAATCATTGTCAATTAAAAACAGAATTGGGCATCGTACAAGAAACGCTACTTGAATCCTTCGAGGCGTTAGAGTGGTCTTCTCAAGTCATGCAATGCGTGTTCGGAGGCATCGATAGCTCAGTCTCCATGATAGCAGTGCATAGTTTGTCTCCAAGATTTCTCTGAAGTCGAAAGAATGCAGAATATGCATTGTCGAATTTCAAAGGGGCTAAAGGATTTCTAACATAGCCTGGAGGCCAAGCCGCCCAACGGAAGTAGAGTGACGGAGTCCTGAAGGCCTGTAATACCATTGCAACGAGTTTTATTAGGGTCCTTTGCGGCGCGGGTGGTTTGGTCAGTACGACGGTGAGACAGCTCCTGCAATTTTCCACTTGTAAGCCTGTCCTGCCAATCTTTATAATAATAGAGTCCAGAGACTTCCCTGAAGAAAAAAGGCATCATAATCCTAGGGCATAAAATGCATTGCCGACGTTCTGAAGAGCTGGAGGAGGAGGCTTCTGCCATAACCTGGAGGATATAACATTGAGACGGATAAGCAACCAAGGTATTGCATCTTCTTCCCCATTCGTACGCCTTCCGGCGTTGTGAGCTGCCTTGATGTCAACGGTGGGGATCCCAGTGAAGTTTGAGCTGTAAATTGCTATTACCAATGAGACTTATAATGTCGTCGGAGGTACTACAGAGTCCACATTGGTAGCATCGTTGGCAAAACCAATTCAGTAGGAGCACTGCCTCACTTTCGCTAGCTGAAAAACACGTCCTCAATAGAGGGCAACTAATTCGGATGACTGAGTGTGTGAGGGGCTGCTATGAAAGAACTGTTAGGGCTCACCGACTTTGGACAATTACTTTCATCTAAACTCCATTATTGTTGACGAGCAATGGAGCGAGGTTAGATCCAAACGGGTTGGCAACGTCTAAAAGCCTTTTAATAATGACATGGCCACGACCCGTAGGCACCATGTTTCTTTACCCCTTTGTCTCAAATTGTTGTGAGGAGAAGCTGTTGGTATAGGAATGCCTTTGTTGCAGAAATGTATTCTGTCCTCAGTTCCAACTTACATGATTTTTGAATTGTGGTCGATTTAAAGTCTTTCCCCTCGTATTTTCCATTGCTTAAGGTTGACAATTTGACGTTCAATAGTACCTACCCACAGGGGACAGGGTCACTCGACTAGTCACTGGCGCCTCCTTAGTCATCAGGACCAACATTCGATGCTTCAGTCACGAAATCGTCTAGACAATTGACGATGCACTATGCGGCAGTGGAATCCGGACCAACGGCAAGCCTAAACACACTTTCAGGCGTTTATGTATGTAAGCATGTTTATGTGTGACGGATTTTAATACCAGCATGACTCATGGCGGTCCGCCTACCCCGCCTCTCCTTCCAAAGCGAAGTGATGCATTGTAACCCTCCCTTTTGACAGGTGATTGGCCCAGTTTGGTGACCACATGGAGCGTAACGTTGGCGTAGCATTGGTGAACTTTAAAATCGGCAGTGGTACTGAGGTGGAACTAAATGGAAGTATATTTTATTAATACATTTGACTGCATTGGCTTTTATTAGTGCTTTAAGACTCTGTCCTTGGCTGTACCATTCGCCCTCCAACCTTTCCAAGTACTTGTAATGAGCCCGGTGGCAGAACGCTGCGTCCTTGTGCGTCTTCTAGGTAGTTCTAATCCGAATTGACCCTTTTAGAGAGCAATTCTTAGGGGACTAGGCTCCGATTTTAAAGGGTCACATCTTCTTATGATCTTCTTGATTTAGAACACAAGCTTCGGCTTATCATCGCTCATAGAATCACCGCTCCTTGAGGCCGGGAGTCTTTTGAGAGCCGCTGATTTGGATGAGAATTTCTGTTAGGTAAGATTAAAGTGTTGAATGTCGGTGAGTTGAGGTTGGATGTGACTTTATTGGAAAGCCAAATCATTAGTCCTACCAATTTTTGGACATTATTCACCCTTTACTTCGATTATCTACCAATGTAGTTAAATTTTTGGTCAGCGCAAGTGTGCTCTGCTATTACTACTTTTTATTACATTTAAGTAGCAAGGCTTGACCATCGAGGGAGAAATTACATAGGCGGTGCATTAAGCGTCCTCGAAATCATAATGAAGAGTTTAACAAATGATAAAAGTAATGCTTAGCTTCCGGTTCCTTTTAGGTGTCAATCCTAATGCATGCCTTAGTTGACGTCCTGCGTTAGCCACTACAGCGCTGTCGGTGTTGTCAGAGAAGTGTCCACAAACCAGTCATAACATTCATTAAATTCGCATGCAGCTGAGAAGACACTTAACCACAGCATCACTAATTCCTCTTGCCAATTCCGCTGGATCCAGAAATTCGTTCCGTTTGGGAAGTGTTTTGAGGGGAGGAGGAATAAACTGGTAATCACGCGTGGCCATGCCTAGTCACGCAATAAAGGGAGGGATTTAATTCAGGCATGGAAAGAGATAGGGTTTCGCGTCTGGTCTTTCTTGCAATTTTTTTTCCGCTTTAGTGCTATCCAAGGGCGTCCGCCCACTCACGAGGTTTGTCTATGCTAACCGCGTTGTAGCTAAAATGATTCTTTAAAAAAATAGGAGTACTACACACAGCCATCATGCCAAGTGTGTTTTTATAGGTTCATTTAGCATTTTGCAGGTCTATTTTCAAAATTATTTTCATACTACTGTTAAAGTAATTTAAGTAGACAGTTTTCACCCATCACGATAAATTTGACAGCTCCACACAAGACAATTTATTGAGCTTTAAAACGTTTCTTTTTGCTGAGTGCTGAGTAATATCTAGTATAATCAATGATCGTATTCCGTTGAATTCCTCTAATAAACAAACTGGTAATCAGGCTGCCTTTATCTCAACCTCACTTGAAGATTACCACGACGATGTTACTGCCTGATACTGACACCACTACCGACATTAATCGCCAGCCTCACTCTACTCCCAACTGGCAGCAATAAAACACGCGCATGGGTGGTCCTAATGGTATGAGAGCTTGGGTAGTCTTGTTAAAACAGAATTTTATTGAGTAGCCTTGAGTAGGTAGACCTCAGTTGTAGTTGTCAAGCCTTTAGCAAGTAGACAGCACCATTCCTTGTGAATAAGTCTGTCGGCAGTACAATACACCAACACAACATACGTTACCCCTCACACATAAAACAGGCTCCGGCTTGTGGAGATGAAAAGATGCGCATCTTAGAAGTATAAAATGGGTAGTGAGTGGATTGTTTGTGGGTGAACAATGCAAGCCGCTTTTTGAGTGATAAATTTTTTTACCATGAAAATTAAAATGCCTTCCATTACCCCTTTTTCAAGCTTTATCCAATGAAAAACGATGTAAAGTCAGTCTCTACGGCTTCAGCAGTGAGTTAATCGAGGTTGGTAACGAAGCTGTAGCTCGAATTACTTCATTTAATTCCCAGTAGTAGATGTTAATTCATCCTATTTCCTGGAGAGAAAATTGCTCTTCTCGTCTTTTTTTCCTCTGTTCTATTTTGTTCGCCCCAGGAGGGCGTTTTCCTGTCATCACGCAGAAGACATTGACCTTTTCCACAGCGACAAAAACGCAGAGCCGAAAGGAAACCCCCTGTGGCTCCCAGAAAGTGGTATGTTCGTACACAATTTCTTTTTCTGAATGATGATTGCCTTCTGTTGATGCAAAATCAGAGCAGCAATTGGGTGAACTACCACCAGTATTGGGAGCAAAGCTAGAAAAGCGGCAAAAGGAAATTTGGTTGCTGGGATAGCCTTGGAGATGTTATCTAGCTTGTGAATCCGCAAGCAGCTTCCAAGGAATGTGGAAACTGACTGCACAAAGACGGGTTTTGTTCACCTCCAGGTTGTCTCGTTTACGCTTTGGTGGGCTTTTTTAGATCCCACCTTCCAGTTTGCCGAGTTGGAACGTTAAAGGCTCTTCAAATGCGGTTTTTTCCAAGCCAAAAGGTGGGGTAAGGGATTTGAATGTGAGGGGCAGTGGGCAAAGTGGTGACTTGGCGTCCGAAGAGAGCAATTAACTCCACCACGTAAGACAATGCCACAGGTATCACCACCCCATCACCTCTTCCAATCCACTTAATGGGCAGCGCAGCTGCAAGTGGTCACTCAACCCAGTAGCTAGTAGGCGGGCAAATAAGTGGATGGGAAGAATTAGAGTGCAACGTGGGTGTCTTCCCCACTAAATGACTTTGCTTCCCAACCAGTGAAGGTGAATTAGGTCAATTAAGTGATTGTTTACCACAAGACCGTTGTCAGTTATACAATCACCCTTTTTTGACCTGAGAAGAAATTAAAATTTTATTAACCTAAGTCATGCGACTCAGGCTACCAAGAAGCACAGCTATCAAAGAACCGTTGATATGTCGGAGCATAATGTACTCTTTGTGTTAGGTATAACGCTTTTCCTGATAGTCGAAAAGTCGGTGCCTGAAGCCACGACCAATATGCTAGATCTATGATTGCTGGTCGAAAGCCAGTCGTCTAGTGACTCTGAATGACCAATTGGTCGACTTTGAAGAGCAATTTGAGCATCCAGCTCAATCGGCATAGCTCGCGGCTGTTCCTCCAGCTCTAACATTGTTGAAAAGGCAATTAAGATAGACATACGCCAAATATGTACCCTAGGACAGATTGACACCCCAACGGTGGCTTCATTCATTGAGGTCAAAGGTTACGAATGGGATTAGATTCCTGGCCCATCATCATCTACCATCTGGGTCTCAGCTCAGGTCTCTCTCACTGTCGCATTCACTTAAAGGATTTTCAAAAAATTTACTACTCTATAAAGACTTTAGTTTAGATCATGAGCCAAGCCTGATTTGCGCAATTACTACAGAGGTTTTGAAGGAAAAATGTTAATTACAATCTAATGGAGGCATTTTCTGTCCCAAATTTTGCTACTCAGAAGCTATACATCCTTCCACCAATGTCCTGCCAATCAACTCATCTCTGCTTGCTACACCACTTGGTACAACTAACTGTCATAACTGGATAGAGGACGCGGCACTGACAGCAAATGGAGTATCCACTTCTTTGGCTACTTTTTGGAGCTACTCAATGCCGGAAGTTGTTGAGATGTTTTAGAGCGGCAGAAAGTTGGCAAAAGAATTCCAACTACAAAGAAAAAATTGCTGAGGCTGCAGTGACCCTTCTCATCTTTTGTGCTTCAAATTCAAGGCTGCAATTTCACATGTAAATGGAGATTCATGGGAGTTTGGAAGTTAATCCTTCTTTTTTTTTGATGCGTCTGCTTGTCTGCTCAGGGGTACAGATCTAAGGGCTGACAACAGTGATCCGGATCAGTAATGCCTCTAGGATTCCAAGACAGACGGATCAGTCGGTCTGTGTGTGCATATAAAAGCTTTTATTAGTGGCTTTCTCTCCAAAGTTTAAAATGCCATAATGGAATCCCACCGACATCTCTCTTCTCGGTAGTGTTGGACCCATCCCTCTTGTCTTACTGACGTGTGAAGAGAAAGCGTTCCACTCCAGTGGGACTCTACACTACAGCACAAGACTTCACGTGTGAGAGAGTTGATGTTGTACCCTTTGTCCATACGTCACAAATGATTAACATCACTTCTTCCTGCCATTAGCACTTGTCCATTACTTTATCATGCCTAAAGTGGGGTTGACAGGTGGAAAGTGGAAATGAAGACGATTTGTGCTAGGTCACGCCTAGGTTTCCATAAAATCAGAGGAAGAAAAAGGAGCGGATAGCAATAATTACCATCTTAATGCATAACAGATATGAAGAAGTTCTCTGCAGTTACCTTATTTTCTTTTAGTTAATTAACAGGCCTTAGGGGTGATCCTATGTACTGAGAGGAGTATTTATTCCATACATCATTCCTCTACCAAACAAATCACCTAGGGTGAATAAATCAACTGACAGAAAGCTCCACCCTGTAGATAAGCAGTTTAGGCAGCATTCAAAGATTATGCGTTCCCAATACCTCCTCTCCTCATTATAGCAGTCAGCAAAACTGGGAGCACCCAGGTCAACCATAAAAATGGACATCGTGGATTTATCCCCAAGACAGATAGTGAAATGCTTGAGCTAAATTTGTGTTTTAAGGTCTGGACTGACGATTGACATTACAAATCAGCGATGAGATTTGAAGGTGTACTATCGGTTAGTTAAGGAATCCTGTTACGCATCAACCTGAGAGTCAGAGCAAAACAAGTACACAGAGGATGGGATTTATGTCTGGCTACTGTAAAAGCACTTAGGCTGATTGCTTTATCCAATTTACTTGGTTTAGTGTAACTCTCAGTAACGAAGGGAGTCAAATCGGCCGGTGGGACTGGGTGAGATGCGACGGCAAATGAGAAACACCACAATCAGCCAGTCTTGAGCTTTTGTAAGGAAGGAGTGAATTTTTATAAAATCATTGAGGTAAATATGGCATGAGGTGATCGTTCCTTGAAAAATTTACTCTACCTCTGCTTTCCGGTTTAACGGATCCCCTTGAAAGTGTTTCCACTGTCACATCCCCGACCAATGTCTATTCCTGAGGTCATGCGTAGTGTGCGAGTCATGTCTTGCCCTTCAAGTTTTAAAAACACCTAGAATGCCGCATTGGGAACACAGCAGAGAGGACCAGTGACAAGAATCTGAAGGGCAACTAAGACTTATTGACGGTCACAGTTAAGGATGCAATTGCAGACATTCGAGAAATCATTTATGGGGCGATATCAAGACTGGTAGGTATGCATGAGGTGACGGATAGGGATGGTGAATCCCCATCACTACCTAGAAGCATATGCAATTTAATGTCTTTAAAAAATTTTCAAAACGCCAAATTAAAATGCTAGGTTTACCATAATTATTAGGTTTAAAAATGCATGGACTTTATTAAGCAAGAAAATTCACTTCAAATTTGGACAGGTTAATCCTGACATTTGTAATGAGGTATCCTCCTGTAAACTCTACTCGAATTAAAAAGAACCCTATTAATTTAACTCTAAATAATTGAAAATATAGTGAAAACTGAAAAAACATAAATAGATAAAATATTGTATCCCTCAATTCAATGCGTTAGCATCAGGTAAGTTGGTGTTGCCTCTCTACTGATTATAATTCAGTAGAATGGTACGTGTTTAGAACAGATGCTTAAGGAGAATTTCACCAATGTGGGACAAAAAAATCATTTAACAGAACAATCGTTTGACCCATTTTATTACGCAAAAAAAACCACACACCTTTTTAAGTATGTTATCCAAGGTTTTATGAACTGCAAAGAAAATATCAAATTTTGGTGCCAGGGCTCTACCATATGCGTCAAAAAGTTTAGGATTTTTACATTTTCGTGCTGTTCCAATGCTCATTGGGCCACAGGGTGGTCAGGCCAACTAACCTCGCGAATTCGTTGGCACTGCTCGCTCCCTCCAAGTGTGAGAAAATTTCACTTCCCAATAAACTGTGAGTGCTTTCCACCAGTGCGGCGCCTTTCTTCCCCTTAGCTATCGTGATAAGCCAAAACAGGATAAGGATTTGCTGTTGAAAGGAGAAGTTTAGCATGCAGAGAGGAAATTGACACAAGCATTCAACTGGGCGTGAAAATAGCAAATTACTGCACACCAACATCGGGAGAGCGAATTTATCATGGAGAATTATTTAACATTCATGCCCCAAATTAGATGTAGAATCCAACGCAAGGACCTCATTGGAAGATAAAATAAGGGTAGCGAAACATCTTAAATTTAAAAAAAATGTAGATACGTGGGGTCCCCGAGTCATAGTGCTATGGCAGAAAGCGTACTACCGACGCACAGGACGGCTAAAGCGCCACTAGAACGGCCCAACTGTTATGTCACCGAGTAAAAATATGATGATAAAGGCTTAAGTGTCCACATAATCAGGTACAGAACCACAGTCGGTACCACTCTAACTTTTTCTTGAAGCGTTTCACCCTGCTACCTTAAGATAAGGGTTATTTGTGCAACCACAAAGAATTTTTCGAATAATTCAAAATCAAATTCCCTTTCAACATCCCTCACGAGGCAGTAAAATGCATGAATAGCAGAATACAAGAAAATATTTTTGACCAGACCAAAGGCACGTTCGAGCGTGGCGGTATTTATCCGACTGCTAATAACAATGCTTTCAAATCCTAAAGCAATTAATCCACATCTAAAGGCTTTTACGAAAAGTTTAATTGTTGTCTTTACTAAAAATTATGAAGATAAATGAGTTTAGCTAACAACTAAATGCTTTGAATAAATACTGTTATTTAGGTGATACAGAGAATGGGACCCTAAATGTGTCTCTAAAAAGCATAATACAAAAGTTGGTTTAAGTGTCTTTGTATGGTTTAGTCCTTTGCATACAAATTTTCTTAGTTTGTCTAGCCGGATTTCTTGCGGACCTCGGTGAGCGGTCTCTTAGCTCTAGATAAAAAGTGCATTTTCTGATATTCAGCTTGTAAAAATCACCTTTCCTTCTCCCAAATTCTAAAATTTACGATTATTGGCATTCCTAACGTAGATACTAAACAAACAAATAATTTGTCAGATGAATGCTGGGCAAATGGATAAGCAATTGCGTAAACGAATGAAACGATGAAGGAATTAATAAATGAAAGCTTCAGAAATGAGTTAGTAGCATTTTAGGTCAGTCCTAAGACCGTGGCCGAAAACCTGCCCCTCAATGCACAGAAGAGGCTGCTAACATAGTCGGAGGCAATGCCGCTGAGCAAAAGCACAAACTGCGGAGCCTTAAGTGCCCACTTAGTCAAACTTGGAGTTAGAAACCAACTAAAGCATTGAAAAGTGAATAAATTAAATATAAGAGAATGAATAAAGTACCAAACTCGGGATAGATGGATGTATAAAGGGGAACGTCTTCTAATCTCTGATGATAGACGATACATCTACAAACAAGCAACTCGGAAAAGTATGTCTCTCACCCCTTTAAGTAACTAATGATAGCAGTTAAATAAAATATTTTCACTCTGGTTGGTGCTCTCGCAGCAGTCAAGCCCAGTGTAAATGAACGAATGGGTGACCAAATGAGTGAATAATTAATTCTCATCTAATGGCCCTCCTACACGCAACCTGAAATCCGCCCTCACGCAACGCTCGCCTCCTCTTCCTTCATCGTCACGTCGCCATGGTGATACCCGAGTTTTGAGGCTGTGCCACGGCCTCTGTTCTAATGCACGCGAGAAAGGAGATGGAATTTGCGTGACTGAGTGTTATCTTTCGAAACAGAAGGCAGTGGAGGTGGGTGACCACTGGCCTCTCCTCCTGCCTCTACTCCATTCCTCTGGCCCAACGTTAATCGTAGTTTTTCTGGTCTACCTTTACTTAGGAGTGAACGAAATAGCTGATAGTTATCAGCGTTCAGTGGTTAGCTCAAGTCCTCCAATGCTATGCACTGCACTACTAGATCTCATGCCTCAAAATGCACAAACATACTTGTGAGAAGGCCTCATACCGCAATTGAAGGCGAAGCAGGAGAGGTAGATGGCGTCTCACCCCACCCGCACCTCCATATCCATCCTGCTCCTCAAGCTCCCTATCCCATTGATGATACTATCACCCTCCACAGGCGAGAGCCGACACTTAATAGGTAAAATTATGATATAAATTAAGGTAAAATAGTGCTGAGACAAGTCTAGGGTTCCAGAGACATTGGATCTCTTGAAAAAAAGTGGTAATGACAACAGTTGACGCCTTCTTTGGAGGGGAAGATAGATTGTACCGATGACTATCTCAACGCATGTTCTGGATACTTTACGCGCTCCTTTATTATTATGCTGGATTGTGAAATGAATGTAGATTAGTAAAGCAGACATTTTTGAAACATTATGCTATGCCATAATATTACCTGTTAATTGGAAAACGCACGACACTCTGATCGATGGCAGCGGCATACCAAGTTCTGCCTCTGATTTTACAAGCTAGTCCACCTAATAAACAAACCGCACAAGACAAGATATCGGTGGTGAGTAAAAGGGAGCCTAAAGCACCACAAATATGGTCTAAATAGCAACATCGCATACTACTTATATCAATAGATAGTAGCACTTATTCCACAACGTAAAGATGCTATTTAATTCCCCTAAAGCGTTTTAAAACGACTTTGCAAAGCCTTCACTATCCTTCCAACGGTAACAGACGCAATCGACAAGGCTTGAGTCAATAAATTAGTGTCACTTTTAACGAAGCATTACACGAAAAGTTGAAAAATTACAGTATCAGAATAACACAAGCCTTGGAAAGTCTATTTTTATTCCCATCTCATATTCTAAGGCCGCAGACCTCGCTAATTTGGGGTGTGCTAGAGTAAGAGAGGGCAAGGGAAGTGTCGTTGACATCTACGCAGTTCCTGTACGCACACGCAACCCTCAATTGTCTATTACCCATCTCCAGCCCAATCTGATAACTTCGCAAATCCTCCTCCACCTTTGCGTGTCTAGAGGAAAGGAAAGGAGAGCATTCAATTAGCCAAAGTGTTGTTGGCGGGTAGGAAGTGAGGTCATCACTAAAAAAATAACATTAAGGTAATCTCACATCCCCGACCTCCTAAAGAGCGATAAGATTTCAGCCCACCACTCCTCAGTGCGGAGTATCCAGCCATAGCTTAAATATTTTCAAGACAAGTTTTCTTGCGGTATGCATCTAAAAAAGGAAGTGAATTGGGTTTAACCATCTAGTTGCCTAAACTGGAAAGAATTCGCCGCCTAAGGCTACTGGACATCTGACAGAATGCATCTTGCTCAGATGCAACTTGTGGAGGTGTCAAAGGTGTTTGTGGATTTTGGGTTTTACAAACCATGATTATGATTGTGCTGGAATGTTTATGCTTCGTTGTTCTAGAAACAGCCCTAGCTGATTTTACCTTGATTGGTCAATACCATGAGGCGAAACGCTAGAGGGTCAAGGTCATTCACTGGTGAATATTGTATGCAGGACCGGTGACGGTCGATGTGCTCTGGGCCTCCGCTACAGCAGAGACGTACGAGCTTGTCTCACTTCAAGCGTGTTCAGAGTGCCCGCGCTCTTACCAATGCAGCGCCTAGGTTAGCTTTGGGAGCTCGAGTAAGCGCGATCCTGGAAGAATAAAGAGGGGGCAAGAGACCGGCTGCATAGGTAAAGTACCACCTTATTGTAATCAGTTTTTAGGCCTCATTATTTTATCAGATCAAATCTGGCATTAAAGTGAGACAGTAATAACCTCGGGAATAGCTCAGATACTAAATTTTAAAGGGGTGTCAATATTTGGACCACTTTATGGGTTATTCAAGTCTGAAATACCTAAGAGCATTACTTACACACTGAAATCACCTAGACTGATGGGCTGGCTAGAGCATTGGCATTTCAGCCACAGGGATGCTACTGCAAATGGAGGGAGCGGTGGGATGCGAGTGATGGCGGCACAGTCTAAGGCTGGCGGGAACTTGTAAAACGCCTCCTTGGCGGGGTGTTTTATCGCAGAAACAGCACGCGACAGTGTAATATTTAATGCTATCACGCACAACTACCCTCAAAAGGCAAGAAACGGAAAGGGAAGGGAAAACTCGCTGCAGCACGACGCGACGCGCCGCGAAATTGATTGGACCGATTGATTTATATACATATACAATCGAGCCTTCAAAGGCTGCTTCCTGCTAGAATGAACAAGCACAAGTGCGTGCAATTCTAAATGAAATTTATGATCTGCCTCTCTCTCGCGCTCTCTCTCTCTCTCTCTCTCGCTCGCTTGCTCGCTCGCGCTCTCCCTCTTCAAAACACGCACGCATGCAATCGAGCAACCAGGCAGGAGGACACGAAATCACGCACAAAACGGGCGCAAAGTGTGTGTGTATGTGTGTGAATTGAAGTGGCGGCTCACTCGACTTCCATCTTCAGAAGCCTGTCCTCATTCAGCTATCAGCTTTCAAGTGAAATTCATGGGCTTCTCTTAGGTCAGCCTAAACGAGCGTTATTTGTCGTCCCAGTTTTTAGGGCCAAATGGAACAAAGTTGAGTCCCATCTATCAATTAGTATTACTAATTTTCATTCATCCTATTCATGAAAACCCAGATAATCATTTAAATTATGCTTTACCGACAATTCCATTCTTGGAAGAAGACTTATATGCATTTCAGTAGTATTTGCAAACAGAAAACTGGCCTTTAATTTTTGTGCTTAATGAAGCCTCGAAGCCATTCTAAGTCTTGTTTTATCATAAGCAACGCTGAGAGGCGCCATGCCAACATTGAGACAGTAGGAATGGACAAGGCTGAACAGATTCGTGCAACTTTAATTGCTAAAATACCCTGTCCTCCCGTATTTGCTAAATTTCCAAAACAAACATCTTCAGTCATTTCTGACTTTTGAAAATTTCCTGCAAGATGCATTCATTTGAAGGTTAGGCAACTCATAACCACTTCAAGGAAATCTTCTAAGAAAACAGCAGCGCTCTAATTGTTATGCAATGTTGAGGACAATTTTGCATTCATTTTCTTGTTTTAGCGCTCGATGCATATGATGATGATAGTGGTGCTAATGGTGGTTAGGCATGAGGGTTTGCGGTAAGTCACCTCCTCCACTCCCTACTCTATCATCGCGATGACTGCGAGTCACGCAATAGCCGTTGCGTGTCACACATACACAAGAGGTAAGAGATAGAGACTCGGTCTTTTTCTCTCCCCTCTAAATGTCAGCCTCTTCACTGCAAACCGAACATTTTGTCTTCCTTAATAACATCCCCAAAAATTTGCCAAAAGTGTTGGCTGTGATGATAGATAATCCTAAGGAAGCGACCGTCTTCATCCGGATTTATTGTTTTTTGTGTGAAGGAACACTATCTCATGTCATCACAGGGATACCAAGGCGGAGATGTAAATAAATTCACCGTGATAGAGAATCAATCGGTCTGGTAGTAGTCTAATCCAAAAAACGGGCAAAACTATTATTTTCCAAGGAAAAAAATCAAACATTTCTAGTTTGCAAGGACTTAGTTCTTTAACTAAATCGAGTTTTATGAAAAATGAAAGTAATTTGAGCGTCAGCTCTAAGTGAACTCGAGCATTATTGACTAACCAATCAGATGAGGCAGACCAGACAGCCAATCAGGAGAGTGGAAGCACTTGTGGCCATACTGCAGCCACCAGCTCGAGTCATTTGCATTACAATACGCCCAACTGATGACAGGAGAAAGACAACTATCCCCGACGGCACTACCAAAGGCAGAGAATCCGATTCGTATCCACTGCTTTCTCTGTGAGCTACCACGAAGCCCCTGGGCGCTTGTCTTCGATTTCTCTGTTCCTGTATGTCGAGGCTGTGTCAATTACGAGGGTGCTGATCGAATAGAACAGGTCATTCAGTGGGTGGGAGCACAAAAGCATGCTCTTTTACAGAGCAAAGAGAAGCTGAAGGGTATGAAGGTCCAACCTTTTCTGTCCAATCATCATCCACCTATTACTGCTCTCTAC
Source organism: Taenia multiceps (assembly GCA_001923025.3). Taxonomy (NCBI): domain Eukaryota; kingdom Metazoa; phylum Platyhelminthes; class Cestoda; order Cyclophyllidea; family Taeniidae; genus Taenia; species Taenia multiceps. The sequence continues at coordinate 5,232,641 of CM010314.1, forward strand.
ATGGAGGCTCTGAGATTTCTGCAACAACATCAGATTAATAACAATCATCAGCAGAGGCAACAACAGCAGCGCAATCATCGCCGAGAGTTCAAATTTCCTGCTCCAGTTCGATCAATAGGTCATTCGTCGCCAAGGTCAGCTTTATGTATGGGTCTTTCCCATGACACTACCTGTCCCATCCGGGATCGGCTCTTCTTTGAGTACCCCGCGGCTTCAGGCAAAGTGATAAGAGGTGTGTCCAAGTTGTTGGAGAGGATGGATACAACAGAAGCGGAAATGGAGATCGAGGCCCAACGAGGATACTGGTGCAAGTTAGAAGAAGCAGTATCGTACCTCCAGGACGAGTGGATTCAAGCTCAGTGCTTGACTTGTAGTGTCGCGTTGGAAGGAAGCCATTTCGTCCAATGTCCGGTGCGTCCGCAGCACCGATTTTGCTTTGCCTGCGCCAAGACTGCCATGTTGGGTGCGGAAGAGAGGAATAATAAAGAGGAGGAGGGAGGGGAGAAGACGGGGGAAAAACGCAGACTCTTTCATTGTCCCAGTGGAGAAATGTGTGCACTGCCGGAGACTCCTAGAGTGCCATGGAGCTTCGTAGAATCGGAGATTGCAGTGATTCTAGGTAGTGCTGGAGCGAGCGCTAGTTGTGACAGTGTTGGCAAGAAGCGTCATGCAACGATGGTGCTGAATTTGAAGCAGCAGCAGCAGCAGCAGCAACAACAGTCACGAAGACAGGCGTCGGGAGCTAAGCTGCGAAGGACCGAATCACCTGACACACCGGCGACCGCGTAATTGACTTGGTTTTATGCAATGTACATTCGACAAATCCATCTTAAAGATACCTCCTTTTTCACTTTATCCAAAAAGTGTTCTTTTTTCAGTGCCACTAACATGTTTGCTATCAGCGTCACAAATGAGTGACGCCCCGGTTTTCCTGGCTGGGCTCGCATTTAGGACGGGTGTCGCATAAGGGCAACAAAAAGATTCAACTGGGATAATTGATTTGTGAGAACCTGGTAACGAAGACACTTACTTAATGTCATGCAATCTTCAGTCCACGCAAGTCTAGGCCGTAGCTCCTAGTGCCAGACCTTTTGCGTACGCTAACGAGCCTTTGTTCTACACTGGTATGCAAATGGCTAACCTTACGAGAAAGTTTCGAGGAGCTACAAGCAGTGGGCGAACCACAACACCTGAAGTGAATGTATTCACCGAAACCGGATTCACAAGAACTTAGACAGTCTCCTCAGTAATCGATTGTTGAACGGCAGCATAAATATTTAGACAAGTCAAAGACCGTTTGATACAATGCTTCCACTTAGCCATTCATCGGGGTTGAGGATGTCCTTACTTTGTTTTCATAGGCCACAAATTCCAAACGAAGATTCCATCAAATCCGAAAAAGGAATAACAAGAGAAAGGCGCTTTGCTGCAAAAAAGATTGCTACTTTCTTGAAAGTACGCAAGGAATACCAATGCACCGTTTCCAAGTTACAATAATGTTACGAAGTAAAAAAAGGAGAAAAGGAGAGTGAATAGGCCTTTATAAGGGAAGTATGGAGAGACAGAGAGAGAGAGAGCAAGAGAGAAAGATACCAAAGGGTGAAAAAGCATGGATGTTAATCCAAGTGACAAGTAGACCTTGTGAGTTAGTGACTGAGCGGATGGACACACAATGTACAGAAGATGGAGAGGGCAATATCGATGCTACTAGCAGTAGAATCAGTAGCAAGGATACAGACAGCATCACAGAGAGTCGGGATTCGACGGGGAACTCCAGAGGGACGATGACGCGGCAGCGACGTTGGAGGAAGAAAGGAGACGCGCACGCTCCTGTTCCATAGCTCTATTAAAGGACCTGCAAGAGGGAGAACAAATTAAAAATATGTTATAGAATCGACACCTCTGAAACGCTTTGCGAAGTTCTACGTACAGAGCCACGTCCACAAAGACTGAGGCATCGGGCATAGTAAGGCACTTCCACTGTCCGCTGGCGGCGTGGACGTTGGCTACTTCAACAAGGGTCTTCACTGCTTCCGGCCGTGGAGCCCGAGCAAGTTCGGAGGGTGTAACCCAGGCCTTGGCGGCAGTAATACAGTCATCCAGACTGGCAAGGCGCTTAAGGTTACTGCCACCGGGATTGGCATCAAACACGGCCGGTGGTGGGTTGGGGAGAAGGAGGGCATTCAGACAGGTGGCGACGCAGTCGGCGGTTACCGACGCAACATAGCCGCCTTCCAGAACCAAACCGACTCTTCCTCCGGCTAAGGACATGCACTGAAAGGTAAATGTTTGCTCAGCTGAATCTCAATCCTTCTCTGTGATAAGCTAGCGCCTCTATGCAAGGAATTCCAATAGGATTTGGAAGCGATATCAGATTTCTACCGAGGCGAGAGCACAAAACTGTGGAATTGGGACCAGTGAAGAATACATAGACATTACCTGCCGAGTCATCCACGCGAAGGCTCCGGGAGATATCTCATACCCGCCCAGAGCACTTCCATGCCCAGCCGCTGCGTCGAACCCTGCAGAGACCAGAACCACATCTGGCGCGAATTCGGTGGCAAGAGGGAGCACAAGACTACGAAAGGCAGCCAAGTACTCCGAGTCAGAGAGCCCCACTGTTCCCGACATCTCTCCACTACTGCCTCCGCTACCCAGACATCGAACCAGCCCCGCATCCAGCGAACCGGCAGAGGAGGAGGCGGGTGAAGAGGTGCAACTCTGCGCTACTCCACCTACCATTGTGAGGGGGCAATCCTCTGGCACCCCGCTGTCATTCGACGAGGCAGCCTTTGTAATCTTCGCCAGACGCCAAGACTCACGACGAACCGAAGCGACAGGGCTGGCATCGGTGCATCCCCAAGGAATGTTGACGATGTAACCATTATGACAGTGACGTTGGAAGGAGCCCGTACCGGGAAAGAAAGTACCCTGATCATAGCGATGCAGAGAGATGTAGAGTAGACCAGGATGTTTTTCCGCGGCGAACTGTGTCCCGTTGCCATGATGAATATCCCAATCAATGATGAGGACACGATTTGCCTGCCCGCTCCGCAGGATTGAGAGCGCAGCGATGGCTACGGAATTGAAGTAACAAAAGCCCATGGCCTGATCGGGTTCAGCATGATGGCCGGGAGGATGGACCAAAGCGAAACCATTTCTTAGACGACCACAAGCGAGACTATTGGAAAGAAGGAAGTAGGCATGCTAGCAGGTGAATCGTAGGATGCAAAAGTAGAATACACGAGACTAACTTGTGAGCAAGACAGAGAGCCTGCCCAACAGCAAGCCGAGCGGACTTAGAGGTAGTCTCGGGATTCCACACCGTGTCCGAGTCGACACCCACCCCACCACAATGGAGCGTGGCCAAGGAGGAGGCAGCCAATCGTCGGTCTACTTTCCTAACCGACGACTCCGTATCCATGGCGAGTTCTGCCACGCTTCCAAGACCCTCAATCTTCACCTCGTCTCCTTCATAGTCGGAAGCGGAGTCAGAGCAGTAGCGAGCGATGTGTTCAGGTGTGTGGAATAGGGCCAACTCCTCCTGCAAAAGTGTATAGACCTCTGTCAGCAGTGAGACAAAAAGCCAAGTGTTCTAGCGAGCGAACTTTGGCCTAACAAAGTCAAAGCTGTGCATATGAATGGAATGTTGATTGGAGAACTATTAAGGAGGGCTTGCACGCGGATAAAAAGGAGCCCTTACAAATACCTTAATCAAAGGCCCGCTTTCAAGTGGCTGTTGGATGACAGATGGCCTCCTGTAGATGCTTTCTGGGAATATCCAGTGATATAATTTCAAAAAATTTCCAACACCACTGACTACCAATATATTAATACCACCAAAAGGTCTTTGCATCGATGTACATCAGTCTTGCTCCTTCAAAGAGAACAAGCTTTCTGCAGCAGCGGTGAACGAGATTAGAGAACTGGAGGCGGCCAATATGGGGCCTCAGAGACTAGTTTCAACTGGCACAATAAAGAAAAGATTGTTGCCCAACTTGCTTCTATCATTTTTGCCATGCATCAATCCAGTTCGGCGTGACAGTTGCAGCCTTCGTTGCTGTTGTATGACACCGTCGCGATCACTACCGCTAAACTCGGCTTGGCTCAGATCGGCTCAATTCGGTCTCAGTCCCTTAGTAAAGACAGGTTACTTGAACTACAAGGACTGCATGCCCTGGAGTGTAACGGCCACTCGGAAGAGGGTTCGTAGTATTTCCAGCACTTACTCCCAAGTAGAAATTTAAAATCAAAAAGTACGTTTAAATGCATTGACGATGATAATGAAGTTCTCCACTGCAAAACTGCCAGACTCTATAAAGTAGAGCCTCTGAGAGTCTAGCGAAATTCAATTCGTCAACGAAATCCCAGCCAGTGTGCATGCCTGTGAATGTGTGTACCACTGACCGACTGATGGTCAGTGATGTTCCAACAGTAAAAATTTGGCAGACACCCCATCAGACTTAGATATCTATCTCTTCCTTTGATTTGAGACGGTTCTCATGGCACGATTTAAGGGAGGACGAACGCGCTGCCTCTTCCACCTGACTGTAGATGCCAGAGCCCTCCCATCAAGCAATTATACTACTCTATTAAGTACCAACTCCTCAGTTTCCTTAAAAAGTTATGCTTTGAGACCAGTCCTCACCCCATATTAACACCGTAAGGGTTATGAAAGAAGTTGAAAATCAAAGTCTCAAAGTGGAAAACAACCAAGAGGGTGACTAGACAGATCGGTCAAGGTGATTCAAGGTGCCTGAAAAAATCTCACAATCCTTTGAAGTTACTCCATTTACTCACTTTTAACAGTCAATTTTATTCGTGTAGGATGCCTGAGTTAGCAGCAGCAATGATAAATGTGACCTCTGTTTTCAACAATGAGAAAGGTGGGCTTTGATTCGCTCTACGATAATCTTAAATGAGGCCGCCCCGGGCTTTAATCCTATCTGCTAAAAGACAGGTCATTAGAAGTGAAATTCCGATACCCAGCACTGCTGACAAGTGAAAACTTTGTGTAAGAAAAATAGCGTGCCTAATTTTCAGGCATAGATACCTAACTGCATCCGAAATTTTCTGTGAAATCACCGATGCCATAAATACTTCTAGCTAACACAAATAAGTGTTTGACAGGCGGAATGCTGGTTAAAGGGAATGGCGCTCCTGAAATACAGCCGAGGGTGGCTATGCATCCACCTAGTGTTAACGAAATTCCAACAGTACTGAGAAAACTAGCTGATTGATTGTAATCATCCTGCGGGGCAGTACTTGGTTCAACACACCTCTCCAATAAATCCTGCACTGCTCACACCCAGAGTCATTCAGCTAAGCTGTAAAAGGTGGCATTTTGGTCCTGTATTTCGTCATCAGCTCAAGTGGAAGCGACAAGACTATAAACTTTGATCGGGTTGCTTGAAACCCTCCCTAAAGTGGCATAATAAACTCTATTAAACACTAAGACGTTGCCTGAATGGGGAAGGGTAAGAGTGAGCACGTGCCTCCTCCCTCTCTCTCTCTCGCCTTGATTGCCACGATAAAAAAAGAACTTCACTGCACAGTTCGTTTTGGCATAAACAGACCACGCTTAGCAGTTGGCGGTGCAAGGTGGCAGTTAAAAACAGCCCATCGCAGCATTTGCCGTGGTAGTGGTGGTGATGGTTATGGCAAACATGTGCTCCTTCTTCCCTACCCATTAGTCCTGGACTTGCCCTGGCGATTTGGATGTTATTTATGCCCCCACTTCAGAGACTGGAAAAGCCAAAACACGGGATGGAGAAAAATCTGCCACCCCAAAAGTGCATTAACACCTTTGATTCATCAAGACCTGCCTACAGACAGCTATAGGTCACGTGAATTCGATTTAGCAAGTAGCTTCAGCCAAAAAAAGGCCAGTTTTACTGACACCAAACATCATAAGCAACTGGAAGAAGAATACGTTGAATGAACAACGGAGAGTCCACAGCCACAATAAGTGAAAATTTACACGTCCTACTATGATCCGTCAAAAAATCTTTTTCCGAATCCCATTATAATCCATTGCTGCAAAGAGATTGAAGTGAGCCAAGTTGGGCTGAGGAGAACAAAGACGCGAGTAGCAGTGGTGATGGGAATGGCATCATGTGATGGCAACAACAAGAGATGAAAGGGTGCAATTATTGGGGAGTTAGTCACATCGAGTTTGAGTCATCCAAAATGGAGATAAAGGTAAAAATTGAGCAATAATCTATCCTTTGTTGTAATAAGTGAGGCTACCCTTCGTGATCCTATATTATCCATCTCAAATTCTCGAATCTCATTTATTGGTACTACGGAAAGTTTGTTAAACTTTTTAGCACTAATTAGTAGTCAATTGTATGAATCCACATGACAGGCGTGATGGAAGAATAGGCACATACTCTCGTAGCCATGCGTGCGCGCATCCAATGGCAGAAGAAGGCGAGAGGAAGGCCCTCTGACAATGCCAATTGGGAATCCTGGTCAGGAGCGGCGGTAACTGAGGTGGGGGAGAGCAAACTGCGGGGTATCTGAAGTCGTGAGCTGGCTATCCGCTCGAGGACAGAGATGATCCGGAGTGGATGCTCCGGATGCACCTGGGGATTATTTCCATGCTGGCAGAGGCAGACGTGCGACAACATAGCCGGGTCAAAGAGGAGAGCTGTCCTGTGGGCAAAAAATGAGTGTGTGTGTTGAATGATGTTTATTTGGCCCTACCAGCCTTCCACTCCTCGCAAGGTCTAATAGAATACCTGGAATGACCTTTTACATGGCATTGGAGAGTAATGAATGCCAAGTGTCAAACATATGATCAACGTCTGCACTAGGCACATTGCCCTGTTAGCAGATGATCACAAATGAGTCACCTGTCAAATGGAAGACTGGAATACCATAGCGGTGAATGAGGAGGATAATGGCCTAAAAGTAATTGCGGTTGATGAAGCAGCTGTTAGTAGAGGGAGGCAGTGTAGAAATTACACAAACAGTATCAATGGCAAGATTGGGAAAGAAGAATTCGACGGAATAAACTAATGGAGTGAGATAATGACGTCAGTAAGCAAATTATACATAGGAAATGAAAACCCTAGACCTAGAACTACAACGCGCTTGTCGTTTTCACAAAAAGAATCATTTAAAGTACACCTAAATTTAGTTCTCTTGCACCACCTGTACCGTTCTTGATATAGAAAGTCAAGCGCCCGTAAGTCCAAATTTAGCACCTCATGGAATGTGAACCATTTCATTATTGAGTACGGCAAAACTGAGGCATGTGAAGTCATTTCAAAAGGCAAATTCCACACCTCTGTAAAAATATTTTGTTGTGAAGGAGAAGCGTGCGCATTGAATAAACTATGCTAGCGCAACTTAACAAGTACACAACTTTGAAAACAGTAATTGACAATCATTGATCAAAGGAGCAGTGAGTCAAGTGTATGGCGAGCTTGCTTGTGTGAAGAGGTCTGGACTAGCGGTGGATGGTAATTTGCTTTCACACTTCTACTGTTTCCGGTATGCAACCGAGAGTTGATGCAAATTCCGATGACAAACAAAGTGCTCGATAGATGAAAGGAGGAGGATTTTGGCAAGCCTGGTAGAAGTTGTAGGCAAGAGGCCACATAATTCACTTATAATTTACTTCATAATTCTCCATTAGCTGATAAAGAAACCAAAAGACCGATCTGGCAAACCTACTTTAAATGTTTACTTTCCACAAAACCTCACGCATTCAATTTTTCGTTACATTATCCGCGTTCAAAGTGCTTCGTTCACTTTGAAGGACAATGAAAGCGAACGGTAGTGCGTGCTTAGAAAAGCATGAGGCCAAATAATGAACAAAAAGTAGGTGGTCTCCCCACCCCACCAACTAATGAAGAACGGAACAGACTGACCCCAATCACTTGGTTCTCAAATCTCAAGGGATGACCCGATCAAATTGACTTTTAGCATTTCGCCAACCCTTCATTCAGCGGTTCAAATTTCAAACTGTCTTCGCTTCCGTCTCAGCTCCCAACTATCTACTAATCCGGTAGCATATTCAGCCTCCCACAGGTATTGCTCGTTTTCAAGATTTCAGAATAGTCCACCAGAACGAAAATGCACTCATGCCTACATTTAATGTTTCAAATTATCATCCAACAAGAGGAGCCTTATACAAGAGAGACTTTTTGAGTTCACACCTAACAAGCTGAGCCAAACATACTCATTAGAGGTTGGAGAGTCACCGGTTCTTCGCTCACTGGCAGTAGTGGGCCAAGAAAGGACAGGCGAGAGGCCGTTCCAGTGCCTTAACAGCTCATCGTAGGCGCGTTCCAGCGCACCACTCAGGAATTCGTGCACCACCGACACCGGCGTTGTAGCTGGCGTGGTAGACATGACCGTAGCCGGTCGCACCGTCTTCTCCTGCGGGCCACCCAAAGTCAATGCAGCCAGCGTCTCCTGCGTTTCGCGTAGGTTCTGACTCACTTGTGTGCCTGTTGGGCAGAGATTAAGAAGAAATTTCACATCCAGGCGAGGTTTTCAGAAGTACGGAGCGCAATTGTTATTTTTTTATAATCCTCTACTGATAAATTTATGCAGCATTTAATCAGTAGCTGAAAGCCTTCGCCACAGAAAGACTATTCAGTAAGAATGAACCATCCTAGGGCAGTCCGATGCACTTACCAAAATCGGAAAGCTGTCTCGACGCTGGATTTTGGAAGAGACAAATATTCAGGACTGACCGTGATGTAGAAAAATTTTCCTCTTGTGCGACTACACCCCAGGTGCTCCACGTGATGGTAAAGTATTGACGGGGTTGAATGGCCGCTGTGGCTGTGGACTAGGAACTACCGCCCTTGAGATCACAACTGACGAACATACGATAGTTGTTGAATCTTTTGCACCCTCCAAATATTCCACTGTTTTACGACAAGGCTTTAAGTCTTGTTTTCTTTAAAGAGATGGTAATTGATAGATGGCAGTCTGAAGAGAACACTGATGAAGGGACCATGGGAAGTACGCCGACATTAGCCACATCCTCCCTAAATTTAGCAATACTGAAGCACCTTGGAGCCATTAGGTCATGCCCGTGCCTTACTGCAGTCGTAAAGATGACGCTACAACACATATGAATAACAGAGAATGCCGATTTCTTTGACTGAAGAGCAATTTATAGATAACAAGGTCTGCGTTGGCCCAATAGAGAGGGATTAGAGAAAGTCGACTACAGGAAGTCATGCTAGCATATGCTCTCAAGCGTGCCGATGGTGTACACGACGGTCTGATATCACAAAATTCATCACTTTCAGAGGCAGAAATTGAATCAACCCATAGTCCACCTAGCATTCATCATGAGCCCATAGCAGCGTAGGGTAAAAAGCCGTGTGTTGTGGTACTGGAAATACACCCACTTGCGATTCGACTCAAGGATCAATCACGTGTGTTGGCATTACCACTCACATATTCGTTCATCTCAAGAGTTGAATGAGAGAATGAAGGAGGAACTGGTTATCAGATAAATGAACACACAGACGAATCATCAACCGCCAGAACAGGGATTCACCTAGGAGTGGAGTCAACGAATACAGTTAACAGATGTCTAATAATAGAGATATCGCCTAAAAATGTCGTTTTTATGACCCAGGCAGTTGTGCGAAATGCTTATTCATAGAAAGAAGCGTGTGAGAGCAATGAGAGCATTCAAAAAGCGATGAGTTAGTCAGCCTCTTTGTCAGACCAAACACTTGACCAAGTTAAAGTGATGCAGTGAAAAGTTTGAAGAGCATGAAACTTTAATGCTACCACCCTCGCATGATCATAGGCCTGGTCTTAATGGTGCCTCAACAAAGTACATCACTTTAATTTATGGGACTCTTGAGAGTCGCGTTTACATCATCTATACCATCAAGCTCTCTGTGTCGACAACAAGGCTACTTTCATGATCAAATATCTTACCACCTCGCCTTCAGGGATGAACAGAGCGTTAAAAGTGGTAACAATGGTGGAGCCATCACTACAGCTTGCACCCAAATTGTCACCTTGGGCGTAGGACCGACTGAAACAACAGAGACGCATAGTGGAAAAACCGCCATCTCAATTGCCAGTTCTGCACCACAGACAGTGTCGCAAAAGATGAGTGAAGCATGAAGATTTGACAACAGCTCAGACTAATTGTAGAAAGTAGGACCCAAAAAGTGAACAAAGCCAGAAATGACTTTAGACAAGTGCCCCTCCCAAAATGCGGTTCTCATACGAATTGAGCTCGGTAGACAACGGTGTCAGTGACAAGTAGAGCTATCAAATTTGGCAGCTGCCTTACTTTGAAAGGTGCTGCCACAGTACACACAGAACACACAAAAAGCATTTCTAGGGGTGCTACCTTAGAGTTCAATTGCATCCCATTTTAATCAAGAATCATGAAAAGGCGCTCGAATTCTACTGCCCCCCCCCCCTAGTTTTTCCTGCATTCAAAAGACCACAAATTTCACTTGAGTCAGAAAGTTCTCATCTACTCGGGAATTCAATTCAAAAGAGTGTAGAAATAGCCTCACTTTGTTCTTAATACGAGGCCGCGAAAAAAAGGAGGATATTACTAGGTCGCTTCACAAAAGCAGTAAGCACGCGAAGCATCGGTGGATGCAACGTCTTGGCGCTACAAAAAAGTGACTTACTGAGATGACGGTTGAATAAAGAGGTAGTGAGGTTGAGTTGCGATGGGGTGCCGCCGCCACCGCCGCCGGCGGCCACCGATTGGGAGCGACAAAGGGAGGTGAGAGAGGAGACAATAGAGGCCGCAGTCTCCTCCAAATCTGACAGTGCGGTAGAGGCGGTAGTAGTGGTTGCTGTAGGAGCAGGAGGTGGAGCAGATAGCGATGCGGGATTGAAGACGGACAACTGCTTCGGTACTGAGGTATTCTGAGGAGGGGACAAAGATGAAGACAGATTAGACTACCAATATCCCTGTCAGTAACCATCGGTGGTTTAATGTTCTAGCATACCTACAGGAAGTAACGCCTTGACAGATCAGCAACAGCCATTCTATGGAGGAAGGTCATTAGTCACCATCTCCAGACCTCTCACCATAGCTAGCAACCCTCACTAGTCTGTGTTATAATACAATTACGAGGAAGTCACACAACGAACTCTCTTGCACCAGGCGGCAATCCTTACTAGTCTTAGTCTTTTGTTGTCGTCAAGACGAACCCTCGGCTCACTGAGAGGAGTCGACATTCCGACAGAATAGAACCAAAGACGATCTGAAGGGAGGGGAGGTACATCAATTAAGCCTCATTTCCTATCACAACCGATTATATCCGTTGTCCTAACCTACTTGGAGAAACATTGTCATCTTACTTAGGGGAGCAAAGACACCATAAATCTTTAACGGAAGCATTATTTAAGCAAAGAATGAAAGCTTTACCTCTTGTCATCCCACCCCATCATTTATTTCGGTTGCTTACAAAGAATCCATGTACTTTTAAGAGAATTAACTTTTACACAGGGCAAAGAGAGGACCATTCACAGAGGAAATAAATGCAAAAATATACCATCAACCTCAAAGCAGCGTATTTCGTATCATTTTGTAGGATCATTCCCCTATGATGGCCTCAATAATCACGAAAAATAAAAAAAATGAAGGCAAAAGCCTTTGTTTTATTCCACTTACCTCAAGTAAAATAACTGGGAGCACCGAGGTCAAATCTCAAAAGGAAGAATACCAAATTCTCTCTAAGAACTGCTCTTTAGACTCACTCAAACATTAAGTGCTTCAAAGTCAGACGTATAAATGAGTCGTATGCACAAAGTAACCTCAATCTTCAGGGTTGCAACCTAGAGTTATGAAACTAAAAGTACTCAGCCCACAAACTTTCATAAAAGCACACCGTGGACCCTCTCTCTCCCCCCTCCTCCCCCACCTATTGCCTTCATAGGCCCCAGTTTTCTGCGAAGAGGGATCATACAGAAGAAGGAAGGACAAAAACCATCATTCTCCATCCTCGTCACCACTCCTGAGGAACCAAGATAAGATTGTTAATCCACATTTGTAACCACTCCTTTGACACATCTGATGGCCCACAGTGGTCTTCGTTCTCAAACTGCCAGTAAGAATGGGACCACTGAATAAGCATAACAAATATGATTCAATAGCCATAAGCTCTGAGGTGAAGCTGGTGTTATCTGGTTCAATTGGTGTTATTGCCTAGGAGCACCGAGGGAGTGCTTGTTACATTCAGCCAGACGCTAACAGAAGCCAAACACCTGGAGCATAAAACTGGTGGGATCCAGTCCGCCTCCAATAAAAACGGAAATAAAATTGTTTTCATCAACACCGATTCGTTCCGTAATAGATCATAAGGTTTATTTACACACATAAAATGTCAGATTAGCAGAATCAACTTCTGAAGGTGCCTATTTTCGGTGGAAAAAAAATATTCCCGCCTACTTTAGGCGCACCAACATTCTGTTGGAGCAAAAGTACAAGATCCCCTCGGTAAGTGAATAAGTAGATGTGTTGGACACAATTTTTGGACGACACATTAGAGGAGGGAGGCTACTTTTGTCAGTCGGCGGGAGAAATGGTAGATCACCCATTTGTAGGACGACAATAAAGATGCCAATTGCGTCCCTTTGCATGTCAAAGACTGAAAATAACATCTATCGGAGGGTGTCCAACACTTTTGAAAAACTCTAAGTTAGATTTGTAAAACGCTCCCGCAATCTAAATAGGTTACTGATGGAATTAATAGCAATTCATGGAACAGAAATTAAAGCTATCATATTTAAAGGTGACAACAATATGAAAGGAAATGAATTTTAGCCGTTGAGGGCTAAAATTTGTTTGGTCAATCTAACAGCGTCACCGTTTCCAGTTCGCAGCCTGTCTCAAGCACAAAAAGATAATTTCCACTTTTATCCGAACCGCCGGCCACGAAGGCCTTTTTAAAGGTTTATCAATAAGGAAACAGGGTCAGCTAGGTGCATTGAAGCCGTGGGCGTTGCTTCACTTTGGCATAATGGGGCTCCAGATTTATTTACCTGGTAGTAAGACCCTGGCTTAGTCACCGCTCTTTGCTAGAAGCCCCAGTCACTAGTATGCCAAAAAAGGAAGAAGTATGACACTGGCAACTAATTTAGCACTCACAGACAAGCCCAACACTACAAAGACAACTGCACCTTGATTAATGCCATTAATTCCTGCTGCCAAAGGTCAGCTCCCAATAGCCATGCGCATGCGCTGAGATACACCTTGAGAAGTGACTACACACACACACATGCAACAGCAGTTGGCAGATAAAATGGCTCGATTTGGCTTCATGTTGCACCATTAAACCTGTCGGGATAACTAGTCAGCACAGTTTTGATGCCAAAAATTCACACCAAGCCATATCAAGTGGAACTCATTTACAACCCACTTTCTCAGTATTTCAACTAAAAAATCTTTCAGAGAGAAAATCAAGCACGCAACTTCTGTTATTCTAGCTCTCAAAATCTGGCATCTTGTGGCCAAAGTCAATAGAAGGGCCTCTAACAGCAACAACATGCTTTGAATCAAGGTTCTACTGTAAACAATTCCCTCCTTTTCGCAATCATGGTTACTTTTCACTGGCTCAACTTTATAATCTTTCTTGAAAGAGTAAAACAAAGAGCATATGCTTCTCAGGCGGTGGATTAAGACATAGCTGATTTGCAGTGCTTATTACAGATCGAATTTAACCAGCCCTAATAGGCGGAACATGAAAAACTGATCTCGAGACAAAGCCATAAAGGGCAGTTAGTCCAGCAACGAAGATGTCAAATTCGCCGTCAACGTCTTAATTTGTCACGGTATCACCCACAACTTGGCCCTTCCAGTTTACCACAAATGGGTAGCCAGTATTGTTGGGATCGAGAATATGTCCAGCTCCACCACTGATTCATAATCAATTTATAACACATCCGCTTGCATTTGTCCAATAACTGAATGCTGGCTCAGGTCCCACCTACATGGCAGATGGGTAGTGTTATAGGGAAACTTATGCACCACAGTTATCGTAAATTTAAACATGGCGCAACTACATACCCGAAGCGCCTCAAATTGCTGCATAAGGAATGATACATCCTTGACAGAAGTCCCACCACCACCACCGACCGTCACTTGTCGTTGGTGAGGGCACTCGCTAGCCAGGCGTCGTATCGATTCACCCGACGAAGTGGTAGCAGCAGCGGTAGTCAAATCAAGCGGCATCTCCACCCCTGCGGTTGCTGAGGCGTTAGAACCTGCCATACTTTTGGGAAAGTTATCTGAGCACATGTGTGCCATCTGGGGGTTGTAACTGAACTGTCGCGTCACATGTAACCCAAAACCACTGCCTAAAATAATGAGCATAGGAGAAATGGGAAATAAACTCCGCTTCGGAGCAAATTAGTGACCGAATGTTGCCTACCACGAGAAGACTGTTGGTAGTGGGCAGGTGGTTTACCCTCGCGCCAAATGTTGTTGCGTGAAGAAAGAGAAAGCTCTTCAAAATTGCGCGAGGAAGCGGTGGTTGGCGGCCTGATGGGCGAATCCAGCGACAAAGTTGTGGAGCGGTGATAGGCGGCGCGTTTGCGCGGCAGTGAAGATGGCGAGGACGGACGTGGAGCAGAAGTTTCAGTGTGCAACAACGGCGGCGGTGGTGGAGAGGGTGAAGAAGCGGTGCGATCGGAATCAAAGGAGCGGGACAAGTGCCGCTGACCCACACGAGGTTGGGGCGAAGCTGAGGAGGCAGCGAGAGCAGTGGAAGCATCCATACTAGCTCCGCCTCCCCCCACACCCCATGAAGCCTCCACGCTCATTACGCGTCGGCTCAGAAGGTGTTCCTTCAAACGTTGGCGGACCTGTTGAGAGCTAATCTTTTTGGGTGAACCATTCGACAGGAGATGGGATGGTGAAGTGTTAGCCGCAGCGTAGGAAGAATTCGCCCTCTGCAGACGGATGGATGTAGCTGCGGTGGTACTCTCCAGAGACACCCTTGGACTCTGCTGCGACCCATGATCCGTATCATCCAATGACTAAAAAGGACACCAGTTAGCCAAGATATCCACCCAGGGGCTATGGTAGCTTATGATAAACCTGGTTCGTTACTCCTGTATCATTGTGTCTTCGGTACAACATCACTTCCGCTGAGCATAACCGATCAGCGGTTATCTGTGCCAAGGCCATTAAAGTCAGGCCGGATTTGAAATATTTAATACCACCGTAGGAGGTCTTCATGCGCCATTTACATTCAAGTACTGACTCATGATCAAAAGATTTTATGTCTCTATGCCTCAAGAAAGATCCAAAAAGCGCTGACAGAGAGCTGAACCCCATTTAAAAGTCAAAAAGATACAAAATCACTTTAAATAGATTTTGCATTTGTAAAAATGTTCCACAAAATGACGGTAGACACACGAAACGGGTGCTCCATGGAACACAACTAATGGTACAAAAATAATAACTCCTCACGCTTCCATTTCGTGGTAAAAGCTTCATCATGCGACCTTCGCTCTCGTCTCATGAGCTGTACAAATAGATTCGACCACCGCTGTGATGGAAGAAGCCGAAGAGTGACAACGAAAACAACGCTCAAAGGAAGGGAGGAGGACTGTGGCGGAAGAAACATTTAGTGACGTGCCGACGTGAACTTTTCCAGTCGTCTTGGTCTTGGTCTTCTCGCCCTTCCACTGGTTTATCGGTGTCTCTGTTTACTTCCAAAGTTTGACTTAGGCGCCACAAGCACAATCTCGCGCGTAGCTAAAGCACTAAAAATACATGATTTCCAAATTCTCGTCTAATAATCTCAACTGATGGTGTACGTGTGCGCACACGCACTGGTGTAGTATGAGTGTGTGTGCTAAACATAGACATCGGAGAGGGTGAATAATTGGGTCCTAGCAATTTGCAAACAAGCGTGGGCACGAGAACGTGTGCGCGCATGTGTTTTGCGTGTGACACAAGGGGTTGGCGCACACTACACTTCAAAAACTGTCTTCTACCTCAGTTAGTTGGCTAGTTTAAAGAGCCTCCTCCTCTTCCGCCACACACCTACATGATTTGGATGCCTGGGATTTCTTCGACGCATTCGCGGGGTGCCACGAGATAAAGAAAAAATCACTCAAGTCAGAGAGAGGAGTAAGGGATCATCACTGCTGCCTTAGTTAGTTCTAAACAGATTAAAGCAATTTTATCATGAGCGCATTTATAATCTTCCACCAAAGATGAATCCAGACTAGTTTTACCGTAGCCTACCATTCCAGTCAAAGAACTCAGGTCTGGCATGTGGAGGACCCAGTTGTAATCCAGACTAGCACCGCTACGCTAAAAAAGGCTACCACTCGAAGAGTCCTTTCTGGCTAATCATTCAATTTATCAGCGATCCAGCATTAGTTTTTTTTTCGACAAAGGAACTCGTCTATCTGCAGTACGCATTCAGTTGCTGCGAAAAACTTGAATAGTGAAGTGAGCCTGAAGCAACAACAACGAAATGACTTTGCAGCTGACTGACCAGCTCACAGCGCAGATTTTAAAGCCCTGCTGAAGGCAATGGGAATGTCCGGCTAACCCAATTCAAGCTCAACACAAAAGTATAACCCCGCCAGCTGAATAATCTACCAGTTCAAAATACACTAAATATGCCCTCAATAGCCTTGAGGTGATTCAAACACAATCTTGTACTAAAAAGGTATGGTTTCATTCGAAAGTTAACTCTTCCCTTTTTTATTTAAATAAAATTCCAGAAAACTAGTGTATAATCGGGTGTCCTAAGAATGTGAAAGCTTTGGAGAGCAGCACTACCTACCACCTTAATCCTTGAGGCGCGCATCTCCAAGTGGAACACTGGCTAACTAGAGCATTTTCAAGACAAAGCTACTCACTAGACCCGAGAACCGTAAGCTCGTTGATTTTTCCAGGCCCTCAACAAACGCCACTTGCGATGGCATTGGTTCAAAAAGCCCCATGCGTAGGCATAGCGC
The DNA here is from genome assembly GCA_001923025.3 of Taenia multiceps. Classification (NCBI taxonomy): domain Eukaryota; kingdom Metazoa; phylum Platyhelminthes; class Cestoda; order Cyclophyllidea; family Taeniidae; genus Taenia; species Taenia multiceps. The sequence continues at coordinate 5,249,585 of CM010314.1, forward strand.
CCAACCCCCCAGATAGCGCGGAAATAAATGGCCCAGATGGAGAAGACACACACCAAGGTACCAATCATTCCGTGGTTAACGCTTTTAATAAAGTGCGACAGCATTCCATCACCACAATCACACTCTGATCTGATTTATTCCATCGCTCCACCAAAAAGTTGGCCTTCGCTATCGCAGTTGGCATTTGCAGCAAAGGAGACCCGTGTTTCCGAAAATAGTGACGCTACGAAAGTGGACAGACAGCAATGGAGACAAGACTCAGTAGGATAGCCTACCTATCGGACTTGGTACGTGGGACATTTGTATGCGGGCATATCCATACATGACCAAGGTAAAAAATAGGCGCCTTCTCGGATTATTAATTACCCTACTGCGTGTAAATATGTGGTTTCGTGGCCGAGGAAGTAGTAGGAAGCCTAAATGGGCTCACGCATGCCCAGTGTGACGTGTCCCGATAGAACAAAGAAGTCTTTCTCTTCTTACCGGAGAGGAGGAAGAGAAAAGATGAAGTTTTGGTATGTCTGGTAAGAAAAAAATCGACTATCACCAAGGCCTAGATGTTTCATTAAGCTATTAAACTGACCAGTTCAACCGCTGCTTAGAAGGTAAGAGACGCAGGTATCGCCAAACTAATAACTGCCCACATGCATTCTTTTGAATCTACCTCTGTCAATAAGTCACTGCAATGAGGACCATGCATGGTGTGTGTGGCATACGAGGTCCGGTAAAAAACCAGCATTGCATGTATGATGTGGCTGAGAACGGGACGCCTTTCTTGGAGCTGACCCGCTTACGGTATCTCAACCAATGCTAGGACAGTTAGAGTTGATCTAACAATGTCCTATGAATACTAAGTAAATGGTTCTTTGAAAAGCACACAACTCAAACCGCGTACTTCTATCTTCCACGGGGATGATTCACGGGTTATTTATAAATTTAACAAGACTAGCGGTCCTGAGAATGAAGGTGCCTGGATTGGAGAACTAGTCAAAGGAATCGAACCGCTCAACATGCAATCTGTTTGAAATATCGAAGTAGAAAATAGTAAAAAGTAGGCTTGGTACTCGCCTACATGGAATACTATAGGAAGTGAAACGCATAGTCACTTCGTTGCTATGAGTTATGACTGTTTACGCTAAAAATGTAGCGGTTTACTTAACTGCCATTTCTGCACAGTATGCAATCCGTCGATAATAATTTACCATCCAAAAATAGACACATTTCCCAGGCGAGCGCACCGATCACAAAAAGGCGCATGTAGGTGCTTCGGACAAGATAAACGACACGTAGTCAGCTTTGGGTACCAACAGGAGGACCAAGATAAATCACATTAACTTTGAGCAGTCATTCACAAGGCGCAACCTACTGGAGGCGTTCTAGCCTCTACGAACAGAAAAACCATTAAACCATAAATTTGGCATTAGCGAAAAGCAGTGTGAATACACCGATTTGAAATAAAGCATAGGTTAAGTGCGACATTGGAAAGATCAAGTTTCTCCCAACGGCCATCAGCACGACGCACAATCCATTGAGCAATCATCAACAATTGAAGTAACTTAAGCAAATTTAATGAAATTTTGCCTGGTTTTAATTAAATAACTGACAAAAAGATCAAAATTAATGTCTTTAAGGTTCACTAAATACTTTGCCAGTGAAAACCAACTGTGATTCCTTAGGATTTTACATATTTGCTAAAATCGCGTTGAGAGTCATCGTATACACAAGATAGAGTTTCATGAAGTCACGTGCTAACCAAACTAACACAATTCATAAAACACTTCCAAGTGGACGTGAACATGGGTTTCACCTGTGCTTAACCACAAAAAACATTATTCTGGGACGCGAAGAAATCAGTTTTGGATAAAATCCCTTTTGAGCATAATCTACTCTGAAGTATTACCAAGCTAGCAACGGAAGCACGAAGAAAATAAAAATAGACAAAAGAAAATGGGTCTGAAACGCACCAGAGAATTGGGTGGAGAGGTGTCCGCTGCGTCAGCAGCGCAACCGCCGACGTCAAAGGAAGCTTGTCGGGAAAGCGCAAGGCGTGCCTGCGCCAGACGTGATCGAGCATCACCCGCAGGCCCGTACCGTTTTCTGCTTTCAGCTTTACTACTATTGCCGGTGCGGAGCGGTAATGCCGGTGGCAGGGTGATGTCATCCATTTCCTGTCGCCTGAAAACACAAAACAGACATCCTCACAACAGTTCAGTGACTACCACATGCGTTTAAAAATTTTTCCGATGTCAATACCTCCACTGAACTATGAACATGCTTCTGAATAGGTTAAAAACCAGTTGCAAGAAGCCATGGGTTAAGAACGCGGAAGCCCCAGATTGACAATAATGAGTAGTTAGACGGCGGTTAGGTTTATATTCAAGAGAGCTTACGGCAGTTTTGACGGTGGTGAAGCGGCTTCGAAAGCACAGGTCCCATACATTTCTGACGAATTAAGAAACTCAAATGCAAATTTGCTCTATCTTTCCCACTATTTGGGCACAATTAAAGATACTGTAAGTCAGCCTTGAGGAAACTTATGCATCTACACCCGCAGCACAGAATTTAGGGTCTAATGGTGTTAGCAGTTTACTTTCAAAAATGAATGTAAAAATGCCGTTAAAGAATGCAAGAGATGGTCATTTCATGGTTTATTGAGCCTTTGAAACAATAAAATGACACATAAGCTACCCTTACTAAGACGTCTTAGTTAAGTAAATACTGGAGGACAAACCTAAAGACGCGATATTGTGCTGGGAATCCACCGTATTACGACAAACAGTATACCATCCGAAGGGATATGAAGTTTGCAGGTCGAGGAATAAATTTTTACGAAAGCGCATTCCTATCTTCGATTTTGATTGGCTGATATATTGTTGCAAAGTCAAATTAGGTCGTCCGTGCGAAAAAGAAGCAAAATTTATTGAAAGCGATTTTATCATATAATAATTACAGTCCAATCACACAGTTTTATTTTGCGAAGTAATATGATTCAATATAAAGGCAGGATATCAAGGTAAATCATTTCTATAATGAATGCAATTGCCGATTACAATTGGATAGCTTGCACCCACTTTTAATCGTCGCAAAAAATAAGTTATGTTAACATTAATTGTGGCCTTTACTCGGGCTCTAGTAGCGAAACGGCACTCATCTTCTTACTATCGAATGGAGCTCAAACTACTTAACTGCACTATTGTTGCATTTTACATTCCGATGTGTAATACTTTGTTTGTTCGAACCACCGGTATAGGTTACTTGGGTGGCCATCTTGTTCTAGCCGGTTGGTCGGCCTCTGGGCCGTGCCAACAGCCCCCAAGTCCTCTGTTCCCGTAATATATATATTCTGCCCTAGTACTGCGCCTTCTTTTACCTTAAGGGGAGCCTCGGGACGCTACAGATGCCCTCGTAATTTTGTATCTCCTTTGCAATACATGAATAAACCCTCCTCACACACTACGAATTTTCGCAATATCAACGAGACACTGGAAATCACACAGGAAGAAATGCTTCGTGGTCTCCTCATACAATACAGCTAATTAAACCGCATCCCCCGTAGGAAACTCACCTATGTTACCAAACTCCTTCCTGGTCAAGAACCTGAGCTCTTTTTAACATAAATTGATCTAGGTAACACGATACGACCGACAACACGAGTCCCACTTGCAGTGGGTTAATACAAGAAAAAAGAAATAGAATTTTCATTTATTGTAAAAAATCGTTCTATTTCCCCAAGAATTCCTTCCACCTCTTCAATCTCGAAGCAGGTATTTCATCCTCCGCATAAAGCTGCATCAAATCTGCAATTTGCATGCCACCACCAGCAGCGGATAGAGAAATGTAAGTCGGTCGAATGAGGTCAGAAATAGACAAAGATGTGGGTTTCCTCATCGTCGGCTTTTTGTAGCGCCGCAGCCAATCGATCAGTTGCTCCATCTCACCTCGACCACGGGCACCACATGAACCGATGAAATGAAGGGAAGCTGCGAGCTGTCGCATGAAAGCACCATGTGTTGATGTAGCATTCACTAGGTAGATATTTCTGGATGGACGAAAAAGAATAAAGATGTTTGAACAAGTATAATTAAAACCCACCGATTGAGATGATGCAGAGCGATGAGAGCAGCCAGCGGTTGACGAGTGGGATGTACTACTCCGGAGCAGAGAGCGCTGGCATAGGCTCGGAGCACACCCTCATCCGTCTCCAAAGGTTCAAATAGTCCCTCATAGATGGTGGTGGGCAGAACGACCTAGAGGAGGCGGTGAAAGACTCGAGAAAAAGGAAAATGAACTTGCCTCCATGGGTGAGAGTAGAAAGGAACGGAGTACAGCTTGATGCTCCCCCCACAGAGCACGTCGATAGGCCGGTGGTAGCACAGAGGATTGAATGAAGAGAAGGAGAAGGTTACCGAAGATTGGAGAGGAGTAAGAGACAGCAGCGTAGTGCTCCAACAAGTCAATGAATCTAGGCCAAAAAGCAAAGCCCAATTTAAACTCATACCGCAAAACCACTTCACATAACTTTCAACAAGGCGCATTTATCCGCCCTAAAAGCACAAACCAAGTTCCGCTCACAAGTCATAAAACGAGAGTAAATCCAGCGGGAGGTATGCCTCGGGATTTCGATCCATCTCTGCCAAATCCAACTTTGGTGCTAATAGACCGATCAGCTCCGCGATAATGGCACCCGAGGCGTTGAAACACAGCGCGCCCGAGCCTTGGTAGGCCAAAATAGCACAGCAGACACGAACCAGGTGTTCACCGGCGCAAAGCCCACGAAAAATTGGAGAGCGACGCGGTGGTGAGCGTCCACTCAATAGTCGATGAATCCAACCCAAACAGGCTGTGGCTTTCACCAGGTAGGCCTGAAGTTACGTTGAGGAGGAGAATTTAGAGAAAGCAATGTTATGAAGTGATGCAACAGCATATGTCCCACAGACCTCAGAATCACTCTGGCAGCACCCAGCAGAAGTAATTTCACTTTCACCTCCATCGGTACGCTGACGGCAGCCCCAAAAGTAGGATTCCAGGAGAGGCATGTAGAACCAGTCGTCGGGTAGGATGAAATCACAACTGGGACGGGTCTTGAGAGCCTTATAGGTCTCCTGCACTTCTGCAAAGCAAAATACTTGACTTATCAGAATAACTTGTTACCAGAGGGAAATTTTCCACTTCAAGAAAACAAGAATTCCGATTCCACCGAGCTGATACAAGATCTGGTGCAATCCAGACAAGCTGTTTTGTTTAGAGATTCCACGAGTTTAAAACCCCATACCATACATTGAGTGTTGGGAAGGGCCTATCGAACTCGACGTAAGTCACCTTTGCCACTTTTTAGTCCACTCGTCAATCAGTAATATCGTCCAATTCCCTTATTGTCACTAGTGTGTACCCCGAGAAATCTTTGGCTAATTAACAACTTAGATTTGAAATCATATGAAGACTGAATTCACAGGAAATTTCAAGAATGCATACTACTAACCAGATCTGGAGTCCTGCAACAACTTGACAAAGTATTCCACATAAGCACGATGAGCATGGAACGCCAGACCAAGTGAAAACGACTCATGAACTGGGGGCCATGGAGGAGGAGCATTCATAATCTCGACAGAGAAGTTCCTTTCGATGCTGGAGAACGGAATGAAAAGAAATGAGCCTCTATAGCATGGCGTATGCTTAAAGCACCAACAATATGGAAACCTACGGAGTCAAGTCGTAGACAGGAAAGACGACTTTTTGAAGAAGCTCAATGAGCAATGCCTCCTGCCCAAAGAAAAAGTAAGGAAGGAGATGAAAGGTGGCCCACCACAGCTCCTCCTCTTTGGAATCGCCCTAGGATGGAACAAGGAAAACAGGGTAGTAGTTGGCCTACAAGTTAGGAAATTAAGGAAATTGACAAGATTGTTCTTGGCTCCTGAGTGGATTTTAAAGGACCGAGGGACCATAGTGCACACCGACGACGACACTTTAAAGATGGTTGTTTAGCTTGTACGCTTAACCATGCGACATCTAGCTCAAATCATGGCTGATAACAACCCACCACCCCATCTCTAGCATTCTCTTAAGCCTTCAGGTAGGACTGAGGTGCAACACAGACGTAAACGGACGCCTACGACCACATACCCATTTAGCAAGAAGATATCTTCGCATCATCGCAGTTTCCATCGCCATTAGGCCATGCGGCAAAGAGGCGCCGCTGGCACATGCTTTCTCCACCACCGGAGGAACACGCAACCTAGTTAGCCGACTACACCAGAGGGTTAGATCGACATCTCCAAGCGTTATTGCCGCCTCCACCAAGGGTAGAAAGCTTGGCCATCTAGCTGGTCTCGATGGAGGCAAATCGAGAGGCTCCATGACATCGCGTGGATAGAGTGAGTGGACGGAGGACGGCCACCACATAGCAGGAAGGGTGGCAGAGGACTCGCTGCTAGAGCAGCAGGCTCCACGGTAGAAAAGACAGGTAGACATTCCGAGGTCGGGAAGACAAGGTGGGGCGGACGAGACAGTAATGGGAGAGAGGAGATCTTCGTTTTCGCCTGATTCGAAAACTATATCGGTGGTGATAGTGGGTAGGTCATTGTTGGTGTGGATTGAGCCAGCGCCTGTCGCCAAGACGTCGACGTGAGAGATTCTTTGGGGGAATCCAGTGAGGACTGACTGGTGTCTGTTTGGATAGTTTGGAACCAATCAAGGTAGAAAGATTACTTAGGAAGCGTAATCAGTTATTGCATCTGAGTAAAAGCCTGTTGGACTGAGAATAACTGTTTCAAAAGCCTTGACTATGCGATCCGCTTAGTGCTTAATCACGGAGGTATTGCGGGATTTGGTCAAAAGACAACAAGTAAACGAATACAAAGTAAACTTAAAACACAAAATCTGTCACCAACCTGATGAAGTGCTTTAAAACTCTATCCCAAGCTGGCCCCTGGAAAATACGCTTTCGAACAGCCGTCTACAAGAAAAGAAAATTATCATTTCACAATGCGTCAAGTTTTTTAAGATCTTAACAACTTCCGGAAATGCAAGCTCACCAATTCCTCCATGTTCAAGACCTTCAAGAGATGTACAGTAACGGCAATCAATGCAGGCGGAGAAGCCTTCTTTCCTTCCTCCCCTTCTCCCTCTTCATACTCCTGTGTGTTTAAAAAAACATGGACGAAATGGATGAAATACCCAGACACTCACGTTTATCGTAACCTCCTCAGATAAGTCCCTCGCCCAATTGCGAATGCACTCGAAGTGGCCACTGGAGAGGTATCTGAAAGAAATTTTAGCGCCTGGGTTATCACCAGGAGGTATGTTATAAGACGCAAGCATGGCACTAATTGCATTACAATGATACAAAAAAGTGGAAGATCACAGGACAATTCGCGAGGGACTGTGAAATCTACGTAATAATTCACATAACTGAAAACAACGCAGTTCTACCATCCAACCGCCTCCGATTCTCCTTGTGGTCGCTGAGAGAGTGGTAGATAAAGCTAATTAAGTTCGCACGTAACGTGAACGTATCAAACGGGGCGGCAACTTACTGTGAAAACCGCGGCACTACGACGTTAGCGAAGAATGATAACCAGGCTATCCTGAGACAGTCTTCGTTCTTTTCACCCTCCATCACCGTCTGCGCGGCTGCCACGAGGCTATCCAACGCCCGCCTAAAGCGGCCAAGCTAAGAGTTCATTAAAACTTGAGCTACCTGATGAGGTCGACAGCCTTCGACGGCGGTTCTGGTTCTTCCAAACACACAGACAGGCACCGAAGTGACTCCAGTTGAAGGAGAACGCCAAATTTAGGAGGCAGAGCGGTGGGAAAGTGCAGTAGATAGGCGAGACAGCGTTCAAAAAGGCGCCAGTCATTTACTAGCTTTAATCGCAGACTGGTGCTGCGTTGAGCGAGGATGCGCATCAGTTTGAGCACTCGGGGGAGTGGAACACTGTAGGCAGTGGAGAGTTGGTCGTTGTGGGATTGAGGTGTGCCCAAATCGCTCCACTCAAGAGGAAGGAAGTGCTCAACGAGGGAGGCGATCAAATGGGGTGTCTTGTAAATCTGAAGGAGGAGTGTAAAGTGGCACACTTGAGAAACAGATCTTGTATACTTACTCACTGCCAACGTCCCAAATATACAGTGCCGATGCGCCAAAACTAACATGACTGTAGCTGAACCGAATTGTGTCAAAACAGAGCGCAAAGCCTCAAGAACCGACATCTCATATCTAAGGAGCATGGGGAATGCCCCAGAAATGGAGAGATTAACAGCTCCAAGGCAAGAATACACTTTTAAAGGGGATTCCATTGAAAAGGGAACAAGACCCAACGATTTGACGTCCACAAGTATGGACGCAGGCTGAGAAGCCAAATGCTCCTACAACTATCTACCTAAGTGCCAATAAAGTTGTTCAAAATTTAGAGGAAAATGGGACGGAGAAGTAACCTGAGGACGGACAGCTAAAGGATTCCAGTGGCAAAACTGAGTCTACTGGGAGTCAAATTAAGTACCCCTTCTCACAAAAAAACAACCCCAAAAGGCGACTAGGAAGTACCAACTGAGCCAGAGCAGCGGAATGTCTTGCTGCGACAATTAGGAGAGCGGGAAGAGTGTGAGCGACGGTATCAGGAGGCAGACGAAGAGCAGGGCCGGGGGAGAGCATCCAACCGATGCGAGCTACAAGGTTGGTCTGAGCGAACAGACAACCCACTGGGTCCGCCGCCATTGCCTCCACGTGGTCCGATTTCTCATCATTTTCATCATTTGCCGCTGTTGATTTTGCCACCTCCAGGCGGAACTTGTATGGACGCCGAGTCATTGTAGACGGAGAGAGATTTATCATGGATCTGCGACATTCACTTGACCAGTCACAAGCCTCGTCTAGAAGCGCCTGTACAAATGGAGAATATTCGTTACTCGTTATTTTTTATGCTAAAATTTTTAATCGCACCTCGCCTCGTTCATCCACCAGCAGATTATTCAACGCGCGGAAACACTCGCTAATTAGAGCTATGGAGACACCACCACTGTTGCCACTGACAGCAGCAGAGGCGCGAGTGGCCTCACTGACGCATTGATCTAGAGCCCAGCGAAGGAGGAAGCAGATCCCCGTAGGACGAGTGAGGAGGAGGGAGGGAAGGAGACTGGGTGTCTGTAGCAAAGCAACGTGATGTCCACGGCGCGAAGCGGCTAGTGCTGCGGCCAGACTCGATAGGGCGAGGCGTCTTTGAACAGGCTGGCTGGAGGAGGCCAGATGGAATAGCTCCCCTATTGTATAGCCGCCACGCTGAATGAGACGAGGGAGGAGTACAGTTAATCCTTAAACCAAAAACAACATTTGTTTTGCTTTTACATTCGACTGCTCTTAGCCATTAATGTTCCAGTTCTTCTGTATTTTCTTTCAGGTTGGCGCTATCATACCTTCAGAAATAACTTGGGCAGTACGATCGTGGCGGCGAAAAGTTCATCAGCTCCAAAGGCACCAAAATGTTTATCTCTCTGGCTGGGCATTACACCTGAACGTTGCATAAGAAAAGCAAGGGGTCGCAATTGAATGAGACTACCAAAGCTGGGTCGACTGAGGAAACATCTCAATCTTCGGTCCTGCTCAGGAGTCAGAAAAGAAGCGAGAACAAATTCTTAACGCCTTGGTAATAAATCATTGCAAGGATTTCGTTCGTCTCAAGGATTTTAACATACCTCAGGTTCGTCTCCATGATGATGCAGACCCAGGTGAGTGGGTATATCTGCATTAGGAGGGACCACACGACCTTCAAGGTCGAATCGAGCATTGCATGCCTTCGATGAAGAGATGTTTGCGGACTTGACCTCTTCGGTGGGTGCTTTTGCGCTGTGCGGAAGGTCCTGCATCCACGCCAATTTTTCCGGTTCAACCACGTCCATGTGGGGAATCGAGGGATTGGGCTCAACGCCAAGCGAGGCGAGAATAGAGTTTGCGTCGAGTTGAGCAGATGATTCGGTGCTGTCTGACGGCTGACAAATCTCATCTCCCCTTTCCGATGAAACCCCATGGCCGGCAGCTGGTAAAAAAAGAGCGGATAGAAGATGCGGTGTTTTCATCCAATTGACTTTTAAACATTAAATGGCCACTAATAAAGAATAAATAGCAAGCTTTTTCGTAGAATTTGAAGTTTACAATATTTATTTAACCTCATGGCGAAGTGAAACTTGTAAAACAGTGAAATTTCCAGACCTACCTTTCTTGTGCATAAGAAAGGATATGACTTTTGGGTCTAAAAATAGAAACACCTATTTACCATGTTAAATAACACAACCCAACAAGAAGAGAGACATCAAACGAAGTCAGGTATTCCATTAGCAAACCACACAAAATACGTTGGAAAAAGACCTGCAGAGGCAATGATAGCTTCCCGCTCCCGTAATATCTCCTCCTCCGAGAGCTGTGAAAGCAGGTTTATGTTGTTTTCGTGGATCCTCACAATCTCATTTGCCGCGAAGTCCTGTTGACGGCGAATTACGCATGGTCCAATATCAGCCAACCGCTGAAGGGATTCCGATACTAAAAAGTGACATTATAGAGTATGAATTCGAATGCTCGCCCACCGAGGGAAGTAAAAATTAGCTTTGAAAATCACAGTTCAAGCTCACGCTTTGGTATTTCCTTCCTAGGCTGTGTTAAAGTGGCATCGGGTCTAAAAGCTACACCCTCTTTAGCAGCCAGTAGCTGTTTAGCAAAGAGACTTCGAGCTTTAGGCCTGCCGGAGGAACCATCTGAACTTAACCGGCTAGCGCAGCGCAGCAAATCAGCATCAGTGATGCTTTCACCCAAAAGAGGAACATAGGGTTGGCCACCACTTCTGTGAATTGGTTCGTCAGAATCAGATATAGTGTCGTTGAGGGAAAACTGGTGTTCCTACAACGAAGAACGACGTAAGAACTACTTGAGGCTTACGAAAACCCGCGAGCTGACCGCGGATCTAAGAAAAGATGAGTCGTGTTCATTATAGGCGGAGCGTGAGGAATGACTAGTGGTGGACACGGTGTTTACGATGCGATCAGCGCGAGGATTTTTAAGAAATTCAGCCTGTTCCCTGAAGTGCGGAGATGAGGTGGAGATGTAGTTTACCGAAGTAGATCCTCGTCAGTTTTGGCAAATCGGTTAAACATGATGGCTGCAGAGTGCTAAAAACGCGGAGACATCTTGAGTAAACTTGAAACAGAATTAAGAATTCGGTTGCTCACAGGTGGGAAGCAAAACAGTTTAAACCAAGAACAACAGCTTTTACAGAAAAAAAGCATAAGAAAGAAAGATACTTTTCAACAATGAATATGACGGTTAGCATTAAATACATGAGTGTACAACCAAAAATAAGTGGAGTAATTCGTACTTCATCGCTACCAGTCCATAGGAGTTTCCCGTATTGTTCGGAAAATCTCCATAGCCTAGAACATTGTAGGCTGTCATCCAATGCGATGACATTAGCTAGCCAATGCAAGCAAGGACAAACTTATGTTTATGGAAAACAATGTGACAAAGGGAAGGAAGGGTTAAAAGGGATGTCGACAAAAGGAACGACCTACACTCGTAAAGTGATGTAGTAAGTTAATAAAACGCGCCGCGTTTTGATTAATACAGCAAACGAATAAAATAACGCATCACTTGATATGCCTTCAGCCAATGTACTCCGAAAACTCGCTAAAGTCACAATAATTTCAAACAAAACTTAAAATTATTAAAAGCCACTACAAATTAAACTTTGTTCAAAAGAGTGAATTCTGCTTGGCTACCTAACGATTGCGTTTCCTGCAGTTTGCATGACCTTCTTTATTGCGTAATGCCTTCAAATTCATCATAATTTTGCGGCAAAACCATGCTGTTCGACAGCCTGTCTCAACACACTGTACCAAAAATTGCTTTTTGTGATACCTTGCGTTAACAAGATACCTAAATTAATGTTGAAGTTCTGGTCGGGAGCCCTATTTTTGGTATTCTTGTGAAGCACATTTCTTGCCTAAAACCTTTATCCTGTGGCTACCTTAGAAGCAATTCGTATGTTCTGCGGCATATTTGTTGCACTGAGTTAACATAAAGCTGTGCAGCCTCAGGTGCGACTAGACACTTGGCTTCTGTCCGCTTCGGGGAAGCGGGAGTTCTCGAAATGTATTCCCTCCTCACACATAAAACCTTAATTATAAATAACAGCACTATAAACAGCATGAATAACACACTTAGATTGTTCAACTAACAACCTAAATGATTTTCCTATTTTATAGGCAGCATTTAAAAAACCACACATTTTAGCCATTGTTTACATATGTATATTTCATAGCAGAAATCAATGGAAGAAAGTGCAAAGAAGTTATTTTATTCATAATCTTGTATGAAGTGCTGCGAGTTCTAGAACAGAATATGTATTGACAACGAATAGAAGGGATTTAGGTTGTTTGTGGTACTTTGTTTGTTTGACGATCGGTTTCGATTACGGTCACTTGGTGGTCACATCGCTCAGTTGGATGGATTGGATCGTGGTTCATGCTACTGGCCTGATTTCTTTCTGTTTGCCGAATGTATATGTTTTGACCGAGTATTATGCCTTCTTCTGTCTTCAAGGAAGTCTCAGGATGCTCCGGAGGTTAGCCTATGCGTCTCGAGTGCACTAGTGGATAGCTAAATTAGGCCCTTTATTAAAACCAGCATCACTGCAACTACTTCATCCCAATTGTGTCTAGCAATCAGTTTGTCCTTCTGTTACTTATCAGTTGTTTTGATGGGCTAGCTTGACGTCACCAAATCTTAATGTGGAACATTTGCCGCCTATTTAATGCCTGTTAAATACCCACAAATTATCATCATCTGGTTTTGATGCCGGGTACAGTTGAATTCCACTATTTTCCAGGTGTGTTGAAAGCTTTGTTTGTTTGACCGCCGAGACAAATGCGTGTGCAACGGATAAGCGAATCGCTGATATCCCATAATAGAGAGGCTGAGAATGACGTAGACTCCCAGCATCTACCCTATTCCTTCATTCCACAAGAAGGGCATTAACAACGGAAGCGACGCTAACCGTAAACCACCTGGACAAGTTTCGTTTCGTATGTTTCCCTATCATACCTGCTTAAGGGAATCGGTGTTCCGACGCCTCCCAATGTACACGTTAATGGTCGGCAGAACCTCTCCCTCTGAATTCAGTTTCCAAGCCGGACAAAACCCCAGATTCAGTAGAATAGCCAAGAGAAATCAGTGGCATTGTGGTCAGACATCGCCTCATTTGCGTTGATTTTTGATGACTGGTATGGTTAACTCGTGGGTGTTTCTTCCAGCGCTCATTGCATTGTGGTGACTGACGCAAGAAGTTTGCCAAGGAGAGCGTTGGAGATGACGCCCGAAAAAAGAGAGATGCTACGTAATACTTTGTTTGTTGGACTGCCGGTTTCGGTTACGGTCAGTTGAGTGGTTATATTGCCCTAGTCGTGCGGGGCTGGCGCCCCATTCCTTCTATTTACTGAATATATGCCTTCTGCCCTAGCGTTGTGCCTTCTTTTATTTTCAAGGGAGTCTCGGGACGGTGCTCCTTTATTCATCGATTTTGGCCAAATTTTTTACTGGAGTGAGTTACCGGTTCCCGGCAAAAGTTCTCTGGTCAGTAGTTGAGGCATGCGGGTACTTCATGATGTCTGACATGTTGCTATTGTCAACTAAAACGTCAAAAACCTTGTTCACTGTTTCTTTTGTTTGTTTTACACTCACTTTTTAACGTCATTTCGCCATCAACTACTACTCATGTGTGTGTGTTTACTGTTTTACCTCTTGACCTTGGTTGCTCACTGATCGCATTCAGTGAATTGGAGCATTGTGCTACAGAATCTGGAAAGATAATTTGGCTAACCGCGTGGGTCATAAGTTGCTTTCTCACCTCAACTTAACTTCTTGGTTTGAGAAATTATATCATCTACTGGAAAAAGCCACCGTGCTTTGCAGATCTGGATAACTTGTGCAGCTCTTCCACCCTCCACCGATGTGGTGGCGAGGCGGAGAGCCGTGATTGGCTACAGTAGTGGTCTGCCAACACCCTTACGCCACGCACGACCAAGGGATGCGCCACGTCGCGGACACCTCCTGACAAAGTTATTTAAAAGCTACCAGTACAATGAATTATTGACATCGGTTGACTATTTGTCACGAATATTTTCATCAGGAAAATATTAGGTAATTTTCAATGTAAGATTTCACTTTTTGAAAGTTTATTTTTTGCAGACTTAGAGCAAATATTTCAAAGTATATGTATTTTTTAATCAAGGTCATGCGGTGCTACTTCAAAGCCTTCCGCCAGCTCGCTTTTCTCCCCTAACTGGGTCTGTTCATATCGGTCGATTCCGCTGCCTACATCTAGCCACGCTAATGAGGAATCGATGAAGTCAATATTGCGTCCAATAATCGATTGTAAAGGTAAAAATATGTCGATTCCTTACAGAAATGAGGCATTAGGCGATAGGAGCAGCAGTGATCATTGCCATCAGTCACGACAACCCACCATCATTATGCAATCGCACCTACGGTTGCTCTAAACAATCGTTGCCAGGGCAAATAGAGGCATTTGGGGGGAAGACGAGGAGAGGCAAATGTATGCAGCTGGTGGGGTCAGAGGGAGAGCTGGTGCCTGTGTGTGGGTGTGGGTGTGGTTGTGTGGGCTAAGAACAAGGATTCCGCCAAATGCTAATGCCTTCGCTCCAGATGCCCTCGCCCTGTGCTTGCACACACGCACGCACACACGCGTGCTGGCTTCGAATGTGTCCCCTGAATTTGCATAAGCACCGACCCCAACACCTTCACCATCTGTCCCCAGTTTGCCCAGCACATTTTTACGGTAATAAATATGGGCGCAATGGACACTATGGCCAACGTTCATTCGTATTGTACACGTAGCTTGGTGATGGGGCGGTCCTAGTCCTATCCCGACTGCAATAAGGGGTTGAATTGTTGTCCTTGATGTTACGGCTTCAATCTCCACAACCTTGCTAACGGTAGTTTGATACCAAAGGGGGTTAATATGTGCTTTGGTTATGGAAATGACAAAACAGGAGTTCTTAGACTGGCAGTATTCGGTCTCCACGGTAGTAGAAGAGGATCGCACTAACGCCACTTGTACTTGGCCATTCGGACTGTTCCAAACACGCCTCGTCAGATTTTTAAGGATAAGGGGACTCACTTTAAGAAGATAGCAAAGGTCTCGGAGTTTGATTAGGAATAATTGAATCAAGGGGTGGACAATCTTCCTAAAGTTCTTCCATCCACGCCTTGAGGAGCCACTCAGAGCTTTGACAGAGCCACATCCACATTCCGAAGTGCCAGTTACTTCATTCCGAAGTCCTTGTAGAAGTCGTATATGACTCAGGCTGCAAGCAGATGGCATACAGTTTGTCATCACGCTCAACACTGGTAACAGAGCTGCTTCCATGGTTGAGGGGGTAACACTGAACAACCTCTTACTGAAGGCGGCATGTCGGACCCCCGATCATTAGACCTAACAGTGGACATCTGTCCCATTCCAGAATATGACAGCCTGCATCAACATCAGCACCACCATCAGGTAGAAGTGCCTCACCTCACTTCAGCTCGCCTATACCACAAGGCAGGTGTTATCCCCATCTGGTGGTAAGATCTTGTGCACCCACGTAGCCCTTTACGCACACACACACGCACGCACACGTAATAGTGATTAGCATAATCAGTAAGGGAGAGCAAAGCCAGGCATTGTCCCCACTGCTATAAGAAGCGCTGCTCCCATAGCACCGCGGTCACTAATATCACCATCCACAACACACATGGTGCAAGCATCAACTGAGTGAGTTCATTAACCCTTCCTGCCTTACCTCTACTGTAGACATGCAGAAATAGGACTGTCTACCACCTCATCGATACCCTCGGAAGGACTGGAGGCTGTGGAAGGCGAGGAAGTGGAACCGCTAGACTTGAGTCTCTCCTCCGCCTCCACAACGACTGCAAGATTGGAGGGGCATGTCAAGAGCTCCTTCCCCTCACCCATTTGTGGTATGGAGGAGACGCGTATACCCCTGGTCTCACCGGAAGCATTGTTTCAGTTGAATTGTAAGTAACACTTCAATGCTCTAGCTACAGAGGTGGACATTCTGAAGGTTGCCTTCCATGCCAAATCGATCACAGACTTAAGCACCAAGCTGAGTTGTGCTAGTGTCCGTGTTAGGTCATACTGATGAACCCCGAACCCGATTAGCCAATCAGGAGGCAGCGTTGTTAGGTCTGCAGAAAGGGAGAATAGCATCGAAGAGAGACATTAAAATTGAAATAACAGTAGCTGCAACATGACTAGAAGCACCATGCAACGCCCACTGTGGCGGCATCAGACTCAAACAATACGCTTGAGGCGTGATTAGGCGCATTTACAGGTCACACAGGTGTGATACAGATAACCACAAAGTAAATGGCGATGACCTCTCATTTTATAGCGTCATCCTCCACAACCCTACTGCAGCTCTACCAAATCCTAACTTGTATTCGCCTCTGGAGATCCTCCGCCATGGAACAGCCAATCAAAAGTGATGTAGACGTGAATCCCGCTTTTCTTTCCATCGCCTCTATGCCTTCACTTCCTCTTGCTCCTGCTCCTGTTCCTCCTCCACCTCCTCCTCCGCCTTCCATCTCGTCTCTTCAACAGCGAGGCAGTGCCAACATCCACACCCTAATTGATCCTGAGGAAATGAAGATGCCAATGTAGGCTTGAAGACACTGCAATATCTGTTTCGAAAACAAAACACCCAAATTTAAAAAAAACGTCAAATGTTTTTCCTTCTAGATTTGGTAAACCGCTGCGCAGGCCAATCCGGGCCCCAATCACTATGGTGAAGACGCCAATGCGAAAGCGAAATCTGCACGGAACCTCCGCACCAACTTACCTCTGCTCCCATTGCGGACGGGGATTCACAAAGGCCTACAATCGCACGATTCACGAAAGGACACACACCGACGAGCGACCCTTTGAATGTACGGTTTGCACGCGGCGATTTCGACGGAAGGATCACTTAAGAGATCACAGGTTCGCAAGCATTGATTTTCCAGTAGGGAAGCTGCATATCATTGGTTAGGTGGAAGGGTCAGAGATGAACAGATAGGGAGACAGATACAGAGGGGATTAATGGATGAATGAGTTGGGTGAGAGTTAATGGATTCACGGGTGAACGACACGTGCAATGATTGTATAGGTCATAGACCGAGTGAAGGATTATTTGATAGTGGTGGATCTTGTGCGGATAGATCCGGCGGATCGACCATGGTTGGCTGACCGAGTCAGGACAGCATAAGACACATAGGTAGTGAAATAAATTGATAAATGGTTCAAGGAATAAGTTTCAGAAGAAATGATGATTTCATGTTCTAATTTATGGATTAGGCGTGGATGAATGAGAGGGTGAGTAATTGCATCGATGTATGGATAAAACGATTTGGAGCTATTGAACACGGACAAATGGATGCGTGTAGGTTTTAATAGGTGGTTGAAGAGAAGCATGGACTGTTGGGTAGCTGGATAGGTGACTAAGTGGATTCATGGAGGAGTAAATATTAAAGAGGCGTTAATTTTCAGCTACACTCATCTCCTGAAGAAGCCCTTTTCATGCACCTTTTGCAACCGCGGTTTCTGTCAAGCTCGTTCGTTGGAGAACCACAAAAAGACCAACCATTCAGACCAATCCTTAACAGATGTGGCATCACTGAATGAACAGGAAGGATAAACAACGTCAATGTTAAAATTGCCATAATTTTGTGCCTCATTATCATCCTTTTCTTGCTTAACTTGACCCAAGGCTCATTCCGTCTTCAATGTTACCGACCCATTGTATCATTTAACTGTATATATTTCTTCCAAGTAAATGGCATTTTATCTTCATTTCGATGCTTGACTTCATTCTCACCCACGCGTTACTTTGCATTTGAGGAAAAGATGCATTTTTGACATTTTAATTAAAGCAATCGTCACACAAAATATGGCAAAATCATTCCGATGACCAATACTTTTCATGACCGAAAGTGAAAAGGTTCGCTATAATTGTGTGCGAATCCAGAAGGCCAAAAGTTCATTTCTTGTAAAAAAACGGGACATTCGACGCGAGAACCAAGTACTTGAATATGAATTCGCAGCAGCCAGCAAGGCGTGCACAACAGCTTTCCCACAAAAAATTCGCCAAACTGGAAAGGACAAAGTGAATTCAACCAAAGGTTAGAAGTAAATAAAAACTACCTAATTGTGTTCCGAGAGACTAAAAATATCTATGTTATTAGGGTCAAAGCATTAGTTTGTGAAACGGAGGCAGAATATTAATGCAGCATTTATTACCGACTTTCCCTGTGGTCACTGTTTGTAGTGGCGAGTGGTGCATGAAAATATTAATACGACCGTCAAAACTACTATCAATCTCACTTTGCTAACAGCTCTTAGGAATCGTATCGAGTCATGACTTTGTTACCTTGATCTTGTTTTATTCTCCCGCGTTTTTTCGTTATTAGTGGCGGTCTCTACGAATCATTCCACTGTGCTGCTGCAGCGCCTACCTTCGTGGTGTGTTGTCGATTCTGGGTTCCAGTAAAATTGCCGGAAATTCGACAAAGTCGGTTAATTTTATTGTATTAACTCCCCTTTGAGAGGCACTCTGTCCTGTATTTTACTCATTTGTCTCAATTTTATCCGATACAGCACTTTCGAATTGTAGCATCCATTTCTACTTTATCGTAGTCGGGGGAGTGATGCTGAATTTTCAACAAATGCGTCTACTCCTCCAATACTTCCATCGATTCACTCAATCAGCTCTCCGTCTCTTTCCAAGGAATACTCACCGAAGACCACGTAACATTTTACCTCCTCCATCCATCAGTGCATTTTGCTTAATCTGGCCTTTTTCACAGCGGCACGAACCAACGCTAGAGGAGGAGACCACCGCTCTCATGAGAAATGCCTCTCTCCTGATCCGCGAAAATCGTTATGACGATGCGGATGTAACCCTTCATCGCATTCTCCAACGTCTGGCCGAAGCCTCACGGGCCAACCAGCTAAGTCCCACTGAGCACGCTGGTCGTCGAGCTCGCGTCTTCAGTGAGTTGGCTAATCTCCGCTTGCTCCAGCGCAATTACTCAGACGCTGAGAAGCTCCTTGTCGAGACCATCCGCTCCTCACTTGCCGCCGGGATGGATCCCAATGACGCTTGCATTGTGGAACTCTCTCTCAAGCTAGCCCTCCTGTACTCAAAACTGGGCGACTTTGATAAAGCCTTCGCAGGCTTACAGTTCTGTTTCGACACTCAAATGACTACTGCATCACAGGACCTTAACTCTGACTCTGACCTAACCGAGAAGCAGACCAATAACGTCGCCTTGCTAGGCCTCGTTTCCAATGCTTACGCACAGTAGGTGCATCAACATATTCTAAGTAATTTATTTACATCAGTTTCCTTATTCAGAGGGGTGATTTTAAGGAGGCTCGAGTAAAGCTTCTTGTTGCGCTCCAATCAGCTTGTAGGATCTACCCTCCAAACCATGAAAACCGCCTGAATCTCCGTGCCGATTTGGCAAATGTTGAGAGTCGGATCGGTAGCGTCAATGACGCCTTAGAGAGCCTTCGAACAGCGATCGAGGAGGCTAAACAACAGCAGGCATCTACCCTCTCTCTGGTCCGCCTATTTTGTACTGGAGCAGTGATTGAGGGCAATGAAGGAGAATTCGCCTCAGCAAAAGGATGGCTGGCCAGAGCCGATGAAGCTTCCTCCAAAATAGACAATAGAAAAGATCAGGATACTGCCAGAAGGGAGATTCAGTCCGTGAGAGACATGGTAGACTCCTGGCGTCAAGAGGAAGAATCAATGAATGAAGAGAGCGTGTAAAAAATTTCGCATCAAAATTTTTCATTTTTCGTCTTGGAAAGAGGGCATACGTATTTATATCTCCATAAAGACTGGGGAGGAATTGGGTTTTTGTGAGCGTTTTCGCTTCAAAGCCAAGTTGTAGGCACTTTCAATGAGCGCTCGCAACCAGGGCTCGTGTTCCGATTCAATCGACGCAAGAAGTTCGTTAATTGGTGGAAGAATGGTCTCCATGGCTTCTCCTGAAAGTATTAACTGTCATCAGTTTTCCTGTCAAGACTAGTGCAGACGTTTAAGTGTGCTACTAACTTGGATATGAGTAGGCAGAGACATCTCCAAACCCTTAAATCCTAGGCAAAAGCCAGACAAGCACCCAAGTCATAGGAGGAACACGTTTTGGACTAGTTATGGACTAGACTAGTAGAATATCCGCTGACATTGAACGCTACCAATTAGTTGATGCGGGGTACTCGACTTTGCGCTCGAGTTCGCCCCTCAAAGTTCCAACGTCCGGAATGTGGATGAGTCGGTGTCCTAGAACAAGCTAAAGCGTGCACGAACGGTACTTCCTACTTTCGCTTTGAAGAAGGTCGCACAGGTATGATGAAGCTACCACTACAAGAACGATCGGCGGAGAGTACTGTGCCAGTAGACTGGAACACATCTATCCCTCATAATGTAGGTATGGTCGGGTACCAGCACTGAAGAATGCACGACACTTTCCTGTCGCATGAGAAAATTGGATGAATATAAGAGTAGCATACGGTTACGGTCCAGTTTAAATCGCCATGACAGCATAGACAGTTTGAAATACTAGTGATGTTACTGCTTCAACGACTGCTATATCCCATCGTTGCTTACCAGCTAGCAGACAATGCCCAAGTAGAGCATAGAAAAAGCTGTTCTCGCACGCCTCATTGAAATCTTCATCCTCATTCGGCTTCTTCCACCTAAAAGGCAAATGAAGCAGTAAAGCGACGTAGGTAGCCGAGGGAAAAAGGGAAGGCAAAACGCACGAATCCACTTTCACTGCCTGCGTCCAGATCTCCTGCAACAGCATTTGATGCTGCATTTCCGTTGACTCCACTTCCGTGGCCTCCGTTTCGTCCAACTCTTGCGCCAGGTGAGCCAATCGAAGCGCCGCTGAGAAGGTGGTGAGAAGATCCTCCCTCGTCGACTCTTGTGACGATTCCATCTCCGAAACAAAGAGCTGAGCGAGTGCAGCAGCGGAGCAGACCGCAGGACAGGCGTCTTTACGTGATGGCATCCGTCGCATCCACTCCTCCTAGTAGAATAAACTCGCGCCTTCTACCAACTTCGGTGCCATGACGTCTTAACAACGCCTATAGACCAGCCAGCTCTTCTGTGCGCCAGTAATAAACCTGCCATAGGGGAATGCGGAGTTCGGAAATAAAGACCCACCTGAAGACGAAGCACCTCCAGATGCTTGTCAACAAGCCCGTCGCCGTTTTCGGTAGATTCACGGTGGCCGGCGGCGATGGATGAGAGTTTGGAGAGACTAAGGAGAGTACGTCGACGGCCAAGGTAGTTAGTCTCGCTTACTCCCGCAGCGAAAAGCCCCTTGGATGCCTGGAAATGGGAGCAAGAGTGAGTATTGTATAGCCAGCTGGTTAACAATGCTGCAAATCTTTTCCTCCCTCTATTAAACAAACTCCTCAGGAGCATCTTTTGCTTCCTTACCTGATCATAGTCTCTATTGCCAAGATGATGCAGCCAAGCAAAGTCCCTTGCCTCCTGCCGCTGCAGGAATCGACTAACACACGTCTCCGCAGTTTGCCGCGCCCGTTTCACCGACGATGCACCGGGAGTAGCTTGAGGCAACGAGGTTAGGCGTTTTTGTTGCGTCTCCGTCGCGTTCATCGCTCCTCTCGCTGCCACCTCCGTCTCCCGCTTCTGCAGCGCCACAAGTAGCGACTGAAGACACGCCTTCTCGCTATGCGAGTAGTGCCACTGACAGGGGGATTACAGAAATAAGAAAACATTATTGGGCGTTATTCAAGGAAGAGTAAAAGTGGGAACCTACCTGGAGAGCATAATCAGCCAGCTGGATGTCTGAAGGACATCGGGAGAGTGCGTTCATGAGGCTGCTGTGTTGCTTTCCATCGCAGGCGTGCTTATCTAGGTGGTCGGAGATCTCAACCATCAACTCCTTGTCGAGAAAGCGGATAGCCAGGTCCAAAGCCGCTTCAGGACGATTTATGCGCCAGGCTAGAGGGAGGGCAAAAGGCAAGCAATCATTCAGAAATCGAGTTTCGCATTACAAAATAATCACAAGTGAACCGAAGATGCGAAACAGAGGAGCGGTAAAGTGAACAAACACCCACAACTGCCCGCTCACCCACAGCGGAGATGATCCGCGTCCTCAACTCTGCAAACGATGTATCCAGGTCGACCGAGTGGTTGGGCCATCGGACAAGCTGTTGAACGACTTGGAGGAGGATGGTGGCCAGCTCCAGACTACGACACGCGCACTCCTGCTTTAGGGACCCACCGTCCACCAGCATACGGTCGGCATCTCCAGATAGGGCGACAACAACCTCAACCAAAGCGTCAAACTACAACAAAGTTAGCGCGTGGATGCCGAGGTGGTGGACGGACAGCACAAGCAAGCAAATATGCAGGGCGATGGAGAGTTTGTGATAAAAGTAGAAATGCGCGTAATCGGATGGACAAGCAGACACAAGGAAGTGGTTGGGCATACAGACAACCAGCAGGACATGCGTGTATTGCACTTACAGCGTCAAGAAGCTGGTTGCGTAGAGTATCGCTGCTGGTGATCCAACAAAAGAAGTCGCACTTAAAGGCACCATCACCGCCGTCTGCATAGGATTCCTCAGAGAGAACAGATTCAAGGGCAAATAACAATTTTTGCCTGTAGCCAAGGGTCTCGGAGAGACTGGTCTGAAAATAATAATGAGATCCCCATTTTGTGACTAAAAAGATTTCACCGATCCGTCAGATAGAAGCTATATGTCAATAAATTTTCAATTCTCGAGTTTCAAAATGCTAGATACACCGTCTCCTCCCTAACTTGGCCCTGTTTAGGTAAATCCGACGCTTAAGCATAGTCCTGTCACTCACTGTCAGTAGTTGCGCAGCACGAGCCACGAAATCGACAGGGTCCACAGGATCGTTAAGGCAATTCTTGGCGTTCGCCACGAGATGCTCGGCCAAAGCGGCAATGAACTGGGGAACCAGGCTCACCTACAATGGCGACAAATGGGGTTACATGTTTGTCTCGAAGTCATGAAACTCCGTTGCTCCACTGAATCGCCAAATAACTTTGGCTCGCCGTTTTGGATCATGTAAAGTGGGGCAAGTGGGAAGAGTTAGCGGGGAGTTTTAGATTCGATGACGGGGCTCATGGTGCTGGCAGCCTAGGCCTTCAGTGGACTTATACTGAAGCTATTTCCAGACTTGCACGGCAGTTTCTAAGAGTAATTTGATCGGTGGAAAACACCTCAACAACACTTCATTCCGAATGTTGGAAATTTTGATATTCAAAGGACGGAATCGTGTCTCAATGGAATTTTTAACTAGTAACCCATTACCTCACTGATTCATGGTTTTTGTCGATCAATCTCATTTGAGTAAGTGCCCAGAAAACCACCTAGAAAAGAACACAGAGGGGGATAAATAGAATCAACTTACGGTTTGGAAGAAAACATCCTCCGAAGAGAGAAGACTGTGGACACCTCCTTCACGAATTACACCTGCCAGCACCC
This sequence comes from Taenia multiceps, assembly GCA_001923025.3. Lineage (NCBI taxonomy): Eukaryota > Metazoa > Platyhelminthes > Cestoda > Cyclophyllidea > Taeniidae > Taenia > Taenia multiceps. The sequence goes on from CM010314.1 coordinate 5,273,179, forward strand.
CCGCTTCTACTGTAGCTTTGAAGACGGGACGTAGAAGGGAATTCTGTTTCAACCTGGAAGCAGAAAAGCGAGCATTTTCAGATATCACCTCCTCTTCAATTTTATTGTCAGTTCAATTACAGCTCGAATAATTAGTGATTGGAGAAGTCACCGAAAAGTAGCCGCATCGGTGATAGATCTAAGCCACTTCAAAATCAGACATTTTGGATCTACCAATCAGCTTGACATACCGACTCCATCGCGTGTGGAGTACACGCGCACATTCACAGACCTCTGCGCCAGCCAGGAAAGCATTAAGCAAGTGATGATGGCGTTGATAGAACGGGTTTGTCCCTTCGCCGGCCGGAAGGGGAGAGAAAACTTCGGTCAGCACTGCCGAGGCATCAATTAGTTTGCTACCACCATCGTTATTACCATCGGAGGTCAAGGCGGCCAGCACTTTGGGCCACAGGCGTCTACCCAAACACTCCATGGCCTGCTGCTTCGCTATGAACCGCGAGTCCCCGGTGCGAGCGAAATCGAAGCCCAGAACACTATTAGCAGTGACTCCACGCCAACGAGCATCGGAACCGCTGGTTGGAAGGCAGTTGAGAATGAGACGTATGAGACGTAGAAAGGCGGTGGCAGTGGCGGATGCGAGCTGACTCCGACGAGGTGTGGTGAATAGGGAAGTGATTAAGTTCTCAGCTTCCTCTTCAAATCCCATCCAAAGAATCGCGGCGATCCTGGAGAGCGCTTTCAACAGATAATCGGGGTCAACACCAACTGAGACGGTTCTGGAAGACAAAGAAAAGCTGTGCTAGGTACAGACTTTGCCGTATAGGAGATAAAACTACAACTATTACTTAGTGAGTTGATCGATGAACGGACGAGGGTTGAGGGTGGATAGACAGGGGTCCTCACCGACAACGGCATAGACACCGCGTTGGCGTGTGACAAAGGAGAAGAGCGCGGTACTATCGGGAGGCGCGCTGATTACTCCTAGCAAAGACGAGGCCTGTTCGAATTCTACCTGGCTTACGCAGCGACCTGTCAGAGCTAGAAGAAGAGGGGGAGAGATAGTGAGTGTACGCCTACTTAGTCACCAAAGAATTCATTTAATCTTAGTTTGTTCACCCTGGCTCATCCATTACTCACCCATATGCCTATTCAATTGTCAATCAATCCATTCAATCAACCACCAATTCATCTGTCTACCCATCCATTCGACCAGCCAGCTCTTCATCGAACCCCCATTTCATCCATACAACCTCCAATTCACTCATTTGCGCACTCGACAATTGACCGTTTGATTCAACAGCCCATTCACTCGTTTACTAACTCACTCAGAGATAGTTAACCTCACCTTCCACAATGTGGACTACCCCAGTATCCTGCGAGAACAAAGCCAGGAGGGTGCATGGATAAGCATTTAGGCCAGAGCGCGAGGCAATCATCTGGAAGTCGGAAGTCGCAGTCTCCACAGAGAATGAAGTGGGTGGGGCCAGTTCTTCACCCTTCGCCACTTCCTTGACATCCATTGAGAGGAGACAGAGTGTCTCCCCTTCAGAAGAAGATTTGTAGAGGAGCCATAATACAGGAGAGGTGGGGGAAGAGGAGGCCATATCCACAGCCTCACCGTATCTGGCGCTGTTGAGGTCTAGACTAAAGAGAAGCTGTAGAAGCAGGAGTAAAAAATCAAAAGAATAACCTTGGAGTATAGGCAGCAAGCGATAAGCCTACCGAGTGCTCGAAATCGGCATCAACAAGCCAAACCGCGAGACGGGCCTGTGTAAGAAGACTCATACGACAGGAATCCTGTGAGTCAACAGCCACAAGGAAGCGGAGGACCTTCTACAGAGATTAAGGAGTTATTCTATGGTCAGAATTTATTCCAGTTCCCCATTTGTCTTGCCGAATTTCTATCGCCACTAATGAAATAAGAGGCCTTCCCACCGTAATAATCATCTACAGTACTCGTGAGTTCCGGAGCAGAACAACAATCATGGGAAGGTTCGAATAAAAACATTCGAAATACATTGGAATCTTCAATTTCCTGGAACTTAGATATCGAATACTTTGGCTAAATGATTCTTCGGCATATCGATAATAAAGCCATATCCAGGATAGTATGCTCTATGATACCGTCAACTGTTCGATTCAAGTGCAAAACACTGACCCGCAGAAGAAATAAGTTGAGAGATCAGCATGGAGACGAATGTGACTCACTCCAGTGGAAGATGTTGTAGAAGCACCAGCACCGGTGACATTGAGGGCAGAAACCTTGCTTGTGGCGTAGGACCAAATGGAGGCAACACGACGACTCAACCCCGAGAGAAGGCTAGTATCACTCTCGTCCGGAACGACTTGACTTGAGCTCAGGGAAATGTTGGTGGTGGTGTCGATGGTGTTGCTGTCAACGACAAGGAAGACAAAAACACGATCCTCCGGCGTCCTTGCGTCCACACCGAAAATGCGACCATGATTGGTGGCCAGAAGGAATGTGGCAGCCTAAGAAAGAGGAAACTATCAGTAAATCTTTAAACTATCACTGAAGTGGTCAAAAATCATTTCAACAATGGATCAGCAGGTGATCCAAACCAATGAGCTTCAGACCAGAAGGAAGCTAAATCGCTCCAAGGGAATAACACAATAACAGCATTTTGTAAGTTGCTAAGAAATAGAAGAATGCAGATTTGGAATGCATAAAAATGTGGGTCAGATGTTCAACTTTATGCAGGTGGGAGCAGAAAACACATCAAAGCCTAAGCGAATCAATGGTTGACGCCGCTAACCAAATTATCGGAAGGTGAGTGGATATTAATCAAACCAGCAGTCTGTTTTGTCCATAAGACACCAAAATGGTAATCGCGAAGAGATGCCAAGCTAACCCAAACTCGGTAACGCATTGAGAAAATTATTAAAGAGCAGAACGAAATGAACAGATTTGTAGTAAACGGTACCAGACCAATGCAAGATACAAAATTAACCTCTATACAGGGCAAATAAACTGGAACGAAGACGCAGATAAAAATTGGACAATAAAGCGTACATAGGCACCCTCTTCCATCTCCACACACACTTCGCCGGTATTGAATACATTCAGCTGAGTGTCGAGAAAGTCGCGTACTACCTGCGACCGACCCGCGGCCCCAAAGACGCCACGCGGCCAGACACGAAGTACACCAGCCACTGCAGCCGCACAAAGACGGGGCCGCCCGTCACCCTCAAAGCAGGAGATTGAGACTGACACCTCTGCAGCCGATGCGTCTGCCAACAAAGGCAGCTCAAACTGATGACAGGCCGACGATGTGGCTATCTAGTTGATGAAAAAATGTTAGACTACGGGTATTTCACCGACCTCGAAAAAGGTCACTGAAATCGCAAATCTCTGAGAGATTACATCTGCTTTCGTGGTATATTCAATTTACGGGTATGCAATAGCACCGTCGCTATCAGAGGTTGCAATGATTCAAGGAAGAAGTCACAGTTACCTTGATGTCCTTCGATTGCGTGTATCGCCAAAGAAACAAATTTCCATCAGTCACAATTCCTATCCAGTCATGGGCAAAGAGTTTCACACTAGCACCTGAAGAAGCCATAAATAAAGAAATCAGTGGGAAATTTAAGAAAGGAACAGATGATATTAGGACTGTTGCTATCAATAACTCACCTGCACCGGAAGAGAGAAGAGAATCGGTGAGAAAAGTTGGAAGTGTAGCAACCAAATTTCGAACATTCAATAAGGCCCGTGGATCAGAAGTGTAAGCAAACGTTCCTCCACGATTCGACGCGAAAGACGACTCAACGGCGGCCTGAGAAAAAAAAAATTCATCACTGCTGCTATCTCGGGCAATATATCGACAAAACCAACTGTTGCTAGCAGCTACCACATGCTCAAAGCTTGTACAAAGAAGGGAAGTGAAGTGAAAGCAAAATTTAGTCCAAACTGCCTAAAATTCCACCAGAAATAAGCATAAGTGGTTGAGAAACAAGCAACGAAAAAGAACAGCAGTCTGTGCTTGCCTCCCATAGAAACACAAATTAGCAGAGACGCAAAAGGCAATAGACGGTTACATTTCACCTGCTGGTCAAGCAAAAGTTTATAAAAGGAATTCAAAAAACTATGACAAGAACACAGCCCGGTTCAGAACCAAGCAAATATTAATGCGACAATCATCCAATGAAAAGCCGGCCTTGACAACGTGAGAGTATTTAAATCATCATTATGAAAAGAAGAAATAAAACAATTACCAAATTTTGATACGGACAGAATAGCCCCGCCGTAGTTAATTAGTTCTTAAAAATTGTTTGCATGACGATTGTAAAACTTAGCAATAAATGAGATTAGCGCGATGTGGAGTACTATTACGTGCTTAAAAAAAGTGCCTGAATGTTTTCACGAAATTTTACAATTGAACAACGCTGCAATTTTTGATCTCTGAGCTTACGCACTTCCTTTACCACTGCAGATATTGAGGGCACTATATATATGTCCAACTTCAAACAGCTTTTTCTCATAATACGCTTTCAAACTTGGAAATAAATATATTTTTAGGTAAATAAGAGGAGGGTGATGGATTGACCTTGGCATTCCGAAGGTTACATTATGTCATCCTTCTGGGTATTTGTGACCATGCGATGAATGATTCTGAGAGGGAGAATCTCCTTCTTCAAAAATCAGAGTTGATTTTGATTCAGGCCTCCTACCCAGACTTACTGCTGTCAGTTGAAGGTCTAACAAATCTTGTATGGACTCGTTTGATATATCTTACGGACTTCTAGACACCATTTGAGAATGAGGACGATATTCCGGATTCCGTTTTCCCTTTAAGACTTGCATTTCATTTAAGCGCACCAGTAAATGGAGAGCTTGATCAAATTGATATACCCCTTCCTTCTCCAGAATTGGATTTGTTGATAACTTGTGGTACAAATTACCCGAAGGTGTAAGTGTTGACTTCCGCTTTGTTACTGCTCGTCAATTAAATGTCATGTTCTATACCCCACCCACACTTAGTTGGTTTTTCATAATTCCGTTGCTCTCAAAAGCTACATTCCCAAACTTTTTTTCATTCTAAATTAATGACACGAATACCGATGTTCTCAGTGGCTTTGTTTCCCCAGAAAAGTTTAATACCTGTACTCGCCACCAATTTACAATCTCTAGTCGCTTTAAGTTTTGTGTAACCATAACTAATGTCATGATTTCTTTCTCCCTTTGTGCTCCTAATCTTCACTCATAGTGGTCCCGATGTTGCAATTAAGAACGCTCAAGATATAAGCGTGCGAAGGCAAAATCATCTTTTAGAGTGTCTCAAGGCTATGGCAACAGAAAATCTCATAACCGTGAGTTACAGTGGGTCGAATTGTTTCCACGCGTGCTTGTCCGATCCTCGCCACTTATGAATTTCATATTGCTGAATGAATAAAACGAGAATAAACATTTTGCACCGCTTAGCTCTAGATGATTTGTGTGCTTTTGCAGCTTTAATTCTGGGCACTGCCTCTACCTAAGTTTATCTTTTTATAGCACTCTGTATTTTCGCTTATCTCATTTGTGCGCGACTGTCTCGCTGACATTCGCGAACGGGTGCCGAAAAAGCGTCTCGCTGAGCTTGAAGCCGCTATCGCTCAAGAGGAAAAGGAGATGCGACTTGAGGTATGGTTTTGTTTTCTTTCTCGATAATATCCTTGCCCTCCTACCTCCAGTCAAAGCGTATCAGGTCTGCACTGGTGCATAGGAAAGCTCTTCTACAGGTAAGTTTATTGAGATTAAATTCGTTTTCTCAACCCCATTTTTGCCACCCCTCTCACCTTAACTCGTTTTTAGATGTGTCCCTCTTTGGAAGCTGCAGAGGTTGCTGTCGTACCGGAGAGGTAAGTGCTGCTTCTCCATTCCCATTCGCATTTTAATCTCCCTTTTTAGCGAAACCTCTCACAGTAATAGCAATTCCGCCCACCTTCCAACCTGTCCACTTGCGTACCACACAGGCGTGCAGCGCCTAATCTTCCCCCAACCTCGCATCACATCTTCCCCCTCCCGGTCGCCGGTACCCGTGTCCGAAGAACTCACTGTATCGCTGTCGCGACGCAAATCGCGTCCTATGGAACCGCCCCCACTGCGTATCCTGCGTGGCCAGTGTGTTGATGGGCCGCATCAACCCTCGTGAGTCGTTGGATATGTTACGGTACCATACTCTGTCGTCCACCAGCTTAGTAAAAAACCGGGTAGATGTTTTTGTATAAACTCTCATCGATTTAAATAATAAACGGATCTGTTGTTGCAGTTAGCTGTACAAACCGAATGGTTAGCCTGTTAATGGTAATGCCTCTGACAATCAGATCAGAAAAGTGCGGCTGTTCATGGTTTGTTGTTTTTGAAGACAATAAGAGCAACCACCCGTTCTTTGTCAACTTTCATTGCCAGAATCACAGTATTACGATCTTTCCGTTGGCGCAAGATTGACTCCAAAATTCAGTTTCTGTGAATTAAGTGGCGAGGTTTGTGTTATTGCCTTTACTTCGTCGCAGTGGACATTTGCTCACGAGACGAGGCTATGTAACGGAACCCTCTTCCATACTGCATTGACTTGACCTATTGAAAATAGATGAGGTTGCTTAAGTGTACTGACATTTTGGTACGTTGAAGTGATTCGCCGCCCTTACGCTGTTGGAGTTTCGGTGATGTGAATTGTCCTCTGCTGCTCACCGGTTTGGTTCATGCAATCTGATTCTGGTCTCACTGGTTTGGTTTAATCCGTCTAATGCCGTTGCAGTGGTGATACCGGTTTTTCACAGCCCATAATTACCCACTTTTAATTCAATTCTGATTTCTCCCATGATTAGCGATTTTTCAGGGCGGGTTTACAAGCCAGGAAAGAAATTCCCCCTTTTGAACACGCGCCAACGCACTGCTTGCGTACTTCATTTGCACCCCAACGTCGCCAAATGTTTTGGCACGGCTGTACTGAAGAGCGGTTAGCTGCGAGAGGGGCAAATTCTCGCCCACTAAATGTCTGAAAAGACGGCTGTCATGCATCTCAAATCCAAATATTAATCGCTTTTACAAGCTAACTGTCGTGGAGTTATATACCATTAGGTTTGGTTGAGCCTAAGGAAATAGAATAACCTGTTTACCTCTTGGGATTTAAGATGTTTGCTTTCAAGAAACGATAATCGTAAGCCGCAGACGATATTGTAAAGCCCCATAGGTGCAAGTCGCTTCCCCTTTTCGATGGGCTCGTGCTTCGCGTTTGGGTCACATTTGAGCATCTAGATCAACCGCCCTGAAGTGCATAGACTATGTCAAATTCTAATATGATATCGGAAGTGCTCCTGCTAAAAATTTCGCTAAATCTTATCATGCGTACAGCCTTCCCATGACACCGAGTCCACGGTTTGCCTACCGAGCCAAGTTCCTCGCCTTCAATGAGGACACTGGAGACGAACTCCAACTTCGCGAGTGGGTCTTCAGGGCTCTCCCCTCGATGTCGCAGCTTTACAGCTTGCGATTTCTACTGATCTCGCGATTCAAGCACCTCATGCGCATTCCTCTCTCACCCTTCCTCGTTCCATTGCGTGGGTTCGCCTTCGACACGGAACAGGGTATGGTGCAGCCCTACTTATTTGGTTTTGGCCTCCGGGGTGTGTTAGGTATCTGAGAGTGATGTATCTTTTTAAAACATTCTCCATCGCAGTCACGCGTATGTGATTCTGATTCTGTGCTTGTTTCGAGCGAAAAGTTCTTACGAGATCACCTTGCTAGAAAAATCATGACAAGTGTATTTGATCGCGTTGTTGTTTGCAAACCGACTCAACCTTGCCTATTTCCCCCTTATCCTACTGAATCACCTATGGCCTAAACCCACTCTCCCTCTCTCGATTCCTAGCCCGAATACGACTTCCAGTCCCAGATTTCGTGATGTAAAGGTTTCCATTCAGAGTGGATAGGTAGGGGCTAGAACACTGTGAAATGTATTGGTTTTATGGTCTGCATAAGCAGGGGTAAAATCTTTCTGATACGCTTGTGACCTCTGACTCACTCTCTCCCTCTGATCCTCAGCCCAAATATCATCCCCAGTGTCTTGTTATGGACTTTAGCAATTGCATGAGCATGCAATGGTATGCGGCGATTTCTGTGATGTCTTTTTTGTCTAAGGCAAGGCGAATGGTGCTCCATGACATAATTTTTTTGTCAAGCAAGAAAATGGGAGCTTTTGTTTTCGCTAACGTCTCTAGTCCAAATTTTACTCCAACATACAGGCATTGCAAATGTAAAATAGTGTTTGGCGCTTCCTGGTTTAATGGATTTGAGATCTTTTCATCATCTGACCTCTACCTTTGGGACAAATAGACGATTTGGACGAGGACATGCGATAAGTAAAGGGGTATTAGGGTTGTCACGGTTAAGCGTGTTCAGGATGCGTTCCCTCCATGGTGGGGGTCGATAGCGTCCGGTTCGGGTTCACTTCCCGCCTGTCGTCTGAAAGGTACATTTGAACGGGCTTTTTTACACTGTTCCTTTTAAAGCAAACCAAAGAATCCTCTTGCCGGCTTCCAACTCCTCATATTGTAATTGGGGGATATGTTTTTAGTTTTAAATTCGCTTAAGTTATTTTGCTTTGATTTCACAAGTTTGTGCTTGTCAAAAAGGTTTGCTTTTGCCTTTTCGGGAACCGAAGTTTGCCCAACGGATCGCGTATTTGAGTAGTTGGTGTGGCGCTTGAAGATCGCCTCAAAGCCAAAAGAAAACAAAATATTAGGGCAGGAAGTGTTTTACCGATGTAGAAAAGGGCTTGGGAGCACTGGTAGGGCCCGGAGGTGCAATGGTGGAGGGCCTAAGCGGCCCGTCACCAAAGCCGATAACTAAACAAACAATTGCCGTATCACGGTTGCCGCCGAAGTGGGAGACACTTTTTAACCTGTGCATTAATTTCACAAAACCTAGGTGTACTGAAAATGCCACCAAGAGGTGGGGGGATTGTTCGTAAAATCGCATTCAAGTCTTGCGTAGGGTCTTCCACATAAATAAAGGAATACATTTCCGCGTCTTGACGCCAAGTTTGTACATCGTTACCATCTTAAATGGATGTGCATTCCTAGGAGGCCTAGGTATTCCCCATTTGTTTCTGAAATTCTTTTCGTTGCTTTTTATTTGACCGCTCTCAAGACCCTTTAACAATTTAGGTCTCATAGCGTTGGATCAGGAAAATTTAGAGGGTACCATAGTCACAGTAGAGTGAAATTAATACCTAGAACTTTAAAGGTGCTCTAAGGAGTATTGTCAATTTCGAATGATGCTCATGCTGGCAGTCGATGAAGCAATCAGTCTGAGGGTTCTTTGAAACCATTCGACGAAGACACATCAATGCATATTCTTCCCCTTGTGTAGGCATTTTCCAGTAATTGCGTTTTGGTTGACCTGAAGTCTTACGAGTTGACATTCCCGTTGTCTTACCAGGAGAAGGCATTTTCCATACATTGTCCAGTACTCTTGCACTCGTTCAAGCTTTAGCTTATCCCGTAGACGGCCTTCAGCAGGAAGTTCACGGTGAATAAACCTGCCCTTAGTCACAAACAGAAGGTAAGACTCGTCTTATGGGTGTCGAGTGATACCTCCAAAAGTGATACTTTCACCCCCATAACAAAAGTTTGAGTAGAAGAGGGGGTCATTTCCCACCCAAACCAGGTCAACAAGCACTCTCTGGAGCTGGACTCGTCTACAGAAGACACATGAATGAAACAAAGCTGATCAACTTGATTGACCCAATATTGATGGAACCTTCTCATTCATTTGACCCCAATCCTGGCTTTCCCAGTTGCACCGCTCCTGCTAAATGCCAACGTCATTTGTACTTCATACTTGAATCCTCCCATTGCTTTCTTCATCAGTGGGAAAACGCCATTTATCACTGTTAAGGACAGCAGTACTTCTGAGTGGTTCGTCTCCAGAGCCCAATTGCTTGACGCATTTCATGCTAGGCGGCGCATCCCTCTACCGTCACAAACCCCACCTTCTCCAAATGGTCTCAACCAACAATCCTGATGGGAAGCGAGTTAAACTCGGCATGCAATGCACCAGACTAGTCCCAAATCACACTTGTCAAGTTCAACTGATATTTAAACAAAGAAGGATTCAAAATAAGAGGAAAGCAGCGGAGAGCACAACAAGGATTATCATGGAGACGAACGTACGTCAGGTTACCCATGCCATGTCATTTAGGCATATGAACACGTGTGCATTTTCTTAAAGCCCCACTTCTCTGTCTCGGTTATTCCCTTTTTCACACCGAGTGAATTAGTAACATATCAGGATTAGGGAACTGCACCGGAAACTGACCGTATTTCCTTTTTTTTTTTTTGGTTACCCGTTAAAACGAGCAGATTTATTGTTGCTTTCGTGTAAGTCCTAAAGGTGACTCCAAAGTTGGCTTTTCCAGCAAGGTCAGTTGAAATTCAGAACAGGTTTTAGCTAAATATGATCTCTTGTTGTCCGATTGATACACTTTCAAATTTATTTTTGATTTGGTGAACTAAATCCATAGGGGGCTTACTGGCGTTGGGGTTTACGACCTCCGCAAAGACAATGATGAAAGAAAACTATGAATTTTGTCTACTCACAGAGGCCTTGGAACCCTGGTGCGTGGTCCGAGTGGTGAGCGACCGGCCCCGTGGACTTCCCATCTCCACACTCATCCAGCCACCGCAGCCCGCGGGGATGCCGCGCGCAGAGAAGGTGATCTCCAAGACCACCGCTGAAGATATGGGGCGGATCCGCGTCATTGCGACTAGTGTGCTGGAGGCTCTTCGCTGGCTCCGCTCACAAACCATGAACCACCGTGATCTACAGGTTTGCTTTCTGGAATATGCATGCCTTGTTTATGACTGGAACTGCTGCTATGACTGAAGTACAACTTGACCATGTTATGTGGCATTACCAGATTGGCTTAAGTGCGATCAAATTACCCGGATCGGCCGTTACAATGAGGTTTAATTGTTTTGAGACGCAAGGTTTTGGATAAATCTTTAATAAGTGTGTACAGAAGGGCCAGGTCCTGAAAAGACCGATTCTTTGGGAAGCACAACTCAACCAGTTGTTCTTAATCCTTCCTTTTCTAACCTCTGTCAACAGCCTGAGAAGATCTTCATGGATGAAAAAGGCAACGTCCAAATTACCGAGTATGAATTCGACGAGCGCTTAGACGCTTGTTTGGAGGGTTCTCGTGGAGCTGATAAATCATGCCAAATTACAGTTCTCTCACCGCCTAGTAGAATCAAGAAGGCGCACAGAAAGGACGTCTACAATCTGGTAGGTAAAAAAACACTCTACAGTCAAGACGTGGTTTGTGAAACTCTTAGTTTGTTGAGTACGATATGTCCATCTTTCATTGTTTCGTCGTCGCTTGGTAGCCTTCGCTTCGCCTTATCTCCTTCCGATCATTATATCGAAGGGGAGCATTTGTGAAACCCCAGTTTTAACCTCTATTCCGACAAAAATTACCGGGCTTGAAGCTCTTCGCAAGGAATGGTCTCGTTCATAGCCACCTCAGTCGTCCTTTTGGATTGACTTAACCACCATACGATAAGTCTAGCCAGTTTTGTTGCCGTACGCAAACTTTAAAAGTTCTGTCCAAGTTAGCAATTTGTGCACTGAGGAGGCTAAGTCGATACCGATGCACTAAAGCCGAGTGGGATTACTGTGGTAGGCCCTCAGCTTTGGATCATCACTTCTTGCAAGCTTTGAGAGGTGACTTCTGGAGCAGCGTCATTACTTTTTCGCCTCCTCCCTCTCTAACCTCAGTCGTCAGGCCCAAACACGCTGGGAAACGATGGCAAAGATGGTCTGTTGTTAATGTCCCTTCAGAAGTGTGTATCTGCTAAGGCCACCTAATTAATTTCCCTAAATAATCGCATTCTACTTTCGCTTGCAATCATATCCTTCGCAATGCACCTTTCCTCTAACATAGCCTTCTGAAGGAATATCTCAAGCTGTTATGATGTTTTTTTTTCCCTGTAGGGTTTAATTCTAGTCTACCTGGCAACGAAGACACCACCGAAAAAGGTTGATGCTCACGGCAATCCCATTTTTACGCCCGCCCTGAATGCCGTCTTGTCCTATGCGCCGGCCTTCAAGGATTTCCTACAGCGTTGCCTTGGCAGCACAACCTCGTCTTCGGCCTCAGAATTGCTCAACCATCCCTTCATAAAGGAGCCAATTAACTATGCACCGACTTCCAGTGTCTCATCTGAACCACAGACTGGTTACCGTCTTGCCAACACTTCTGGTAAGTCTTGGAGAGAAGACATTCCGCGTCTCTTGAATGGGATATACCACGCTGCTTATCGGCTCACCTAGTTTCTGAAATTCTGCGTCGCAATCTGGGAGAGAGGACTCCAGATTGCATCGTCAGAATTATCTTTAAGACTGTGTTTTAAGCCAGCTCCATTGGTAGTGTATGGATGTAGGGCGTAGATGGCGAGTTGAAGGTAAATAAAAGGAATTGATCAATTTTTTGCCCCTTTTTTAGATGGCAAGATTCTCTCCGACACTCTAAAAGGCGAGCGTTCACGTCTCTACTCGGACTTTGAGGACTTTTCCGTCATCGGACAGGGTGCTTTTGGCTGCGTCGTTCGAGTGAGTGCCCTACTGCATCTGCTTCTTTGTTGTGAGAAGAGCTAGCTCTACTGTTTTATCTCCATTTTTAGGCACGAAACATAATCGAGAACCACGAATATGCTATTAAGTGTGTCCGCATTCCACGCTCACAGGCAGATCTTGTTTTGAGAGAAGTGCGAACCCTGGCGGGTCTGCAGCATGACAACATTGTGCGCTACTACACCTCATGGAAGGACGTCTTTACAGAAGCTTTGCCACACAAAAAAATGCAGTGGGCTGGCAATGCTATCAAACCCCCAGGTGATGGTACTATGTCGACCGTCCAGGAAAGTGCCAGTGAGTTATCCACCTGGGAGGAAGATGAAAGGGAGGGGGAAGGGGAAGTTTCGTTCGACATTAACAACCTGGATCTATCCCAAGTGGAACAGGATCTTCGAAGGCGGACAGCACGTGCTGCTCGCAAGCCAAGAGGTAAGCTTCCTCTATCAATCGGACTAAGCCATGCTCTCTTTTCCTCCTTCTGTTAGTCCATGGTTCACCGGCCGGGGAACCGTTGTGGGGCTTCAGCTACTCCAGCTCCTCAGGCAATGACGATTCTCCGGTAGACACTATAACGACTTTGGACCCTCTCTTCGAACATACTGAGGAAGATGAGTAGGTCCTCAGTTTCTCACTTGACCTCTCGCACCATGTATAGCTCCGACAGTGAGGACGAGGATGAAGAAGAGGATGATGAAGAGGAAGTGACGAAAGAGAATGCAGGAATTTCGGTGGGTGGTCGCGTTCCACCCAACTTACACCTAATCTTTCATTACCGTTCCTTTCTCTTCCTTATTAGTACATCATCATTCAAATGGAGCTCTGTGCGTGTAAGAACCTGCGGACAGTTTTGGATGAGGAGGCGAATCTCAGCCAAGATCGAGCCTGGAGTTACTTCCGGGAGATGACGGACGCATTGGCCTACATTCACTCGAAGGGAGTCATTCATCGTGATTTGAAACCGGCCAACATTCTTCTGGATGCAGAGGATCATGTGAAGATTGGCGACTTCGGTCTGGCGGTGCGAATGTCCAAACTCGCCGACTCGGCGCGGAAGGAGTACTCGGCGTTTATGGTAGGCTGGTTCTGTGTGTTTCATGCGCTTACATCAAGTCTTACTCCTAGTTCTACGAAGTTGTAGAGGTTTTAGATTATCATCAATGCATCAAACAAGGTTGATCGGTGTAAAATAATGGAAAACTGAATAGTTTTCAAAGTGTGACTGGGTTTTTGTTTTTTAGTTATGATCGGGGTTACTGGCTGCAATGATATGCATTAGTTTGTTAAGGACTTTGAACTTGGCGTCATTTTACCATGACAAATTTTTTGTGCTTTTTACTCCCTTCCCCTTATTTTGAATCCTTATCCATTCAAATGTCATTTGAGCCTGACAGGTATGATTTGGGGTTAGTCAGGTGCCTTGCAAGCCCGATCTAACTCGCTTCCAATGCTGCAGTCACCTGTCTCTCATCAGGGCTCTTGGTTGATAATGTTTAGAGAAGACAAGATTTGGAGCAGCAGAGTGATTTGGTTTTAGGGACAAAGTACTTAGGGATGCTGCTGTTCTTAACAGTAACGAATTGCATATCCCCACTGGTGAAGGAAAAGGTGGGAGAAATCAGGCGTGAAAGACAAATGACGTTGGCGTTTAGCAGTGGTGATGAAGCAGCGGAATCATAGTGGCACTAACTGGAAAAGCTGTGGTTGGAGTCACACGAATGTGTGGGTTTCACTAATATGTATTAACAAGGCATGACACTACTCGTCAGGCAGTTTCCTCTGCCTCACCTTTCTCACGTACCCCCTACAAAGGCGGCCCATCCCCTAGAATGCGTGTTGGCTAAATTGTAGCGGAGGTTGACTTCTCTCCTATGCGTCAGCGTTGGCTAAGCGAGCGAAAGGTCACTTGAAGGCACCACTTGGTACCCACACGACAGACTTTCACTGTGAAGTTCTGGTTAAAGATGTAAAGTTCATCTACTGGGATGGCTAAGGCTTAGATGTGCGCGAGAAACGTTTCGAGAATTGTCCCATATCTCGGCGAGAAATCTGGGCAAAGAGGGCTTTGAATTTAAGAATGAGATGGCAGTACCCCCTTGTCTTCGCCCTCTCCTACCCTTTGACGTTGAGCAAGCATGTGAGTAGCAGAAAAGGTAGGTGGCTATGACTGGAATATTTTCTGCCCTGTGGAAGGGAGCGATGGGTTTTAGGACCTTTGCAACTGTTTTACGCCCGTGGAAGCTTTCCTTGAAACGATGGATACCGTCTATAGCCTTTATTCGAACAAATTGTAGTCTTAGCGCGGGTCCAGACCTTTTGTTGTCTTTGAGGTTTCTTATACCAGGACTGGATTCACTCGAAGTGGGTGTCGCCACACTGCTGGTCATAAAGGGGCCGATTCGATACATGGGGGCATTTTTTCATAGATCCACAATTAATATCCAGGCGAGAGATAAGGGTAATGGTGTTGCGGCTAAATTTATCTCTGAAGGCACTGTGGGACATGCGAACTCGAAATGGTCTTGTTGTTAGCTTGCAGGGGGCCTGAGAAACCGAAATGTCATTCTTGACTGAATCAATTCTAACCTCCGATAAAATTGGCAGTCAGTCAATGAAGACAGGAGATTATGATTACCCTTGATGGTTCGAGGAAGGATAAGTACAGAGCTGCGGACAACAATCTTAATGCAAATTTTTCTCCTATCTAAAGCACGGAGTTCGAAGTGGCGCGCAAATTCGTCGCCGCGCCACGTCCGGTAGTAGCGTGGAAGTGTCCGAGGAAGGCAGCTCCATGGTAAAGGTGAGATGTGGGCCAACAGAGAGTAATCCACCCTCCTCGAACGCACCCGCACTGACCGCAGCCAGGGCCAACTGCATGACAGAGAATGTGGGTACGATATTCTACATGAGTCCGGAGATTGCCTCGAAACGGAAGACGCGACTGGTCTATGATGAGGTGCGTGTTCTTGTTTTCTGCCCCTCCATCCATCCGCCCCGGATTCTTTCATTCATTGACATGTCTCGGAGTCATTAATGCAGTCCCTATCCACCGATCCATTTAATCATTTTTAAACTTCTATACATCTGGAATCCATTCTTTAATTTTTTAAATTCATCTCGCGCAGATCAATTTTGCCTTTATCTGTCCACTTTAAATCCATTTGTCAATTTCGAGTCCATCTACGCGTTTATTCATCCACACTTCCATCATTCTCCTGAATCCGTTCATTCATCGACACCTTCATCTTGGATCCATCCGTCTGCAACCTTTGTTGGCAAAGTTTTGACGTTTCCTACCTCCACCTTTTTCATCTAGAAAGTTGACATATACAGCCTGGGTATTATCCTCTTCGAGATGTTCTACCGCCGCACCAACACCCTTATGGAGCGTGTCAACGTGCTCAATGACATTCGCAAGCCAAATATTATCTTTCCGGATGACTGGGATGCACAGACCAAACCAAAACAGACTACTCTCATTAGAGCCCTCCTTCAACACGATCCCGCCCGTCGACCCACGGCTTCGGTGAGTGCCTAGTCCGCTAAAACGATGAGTGTTGTTATTGTCAGTGTGTTGGAATGTGTTTTTTTTCCCTGCTACGAACCAGTATTGCAGTTTCTTACCAAAAATGATGTACAGTTCTTTGACATCGGAAATAGATGACCTTTTTGAAAATGATTCGATATCTCTGGGTAGGGCATCACTACACTTGAATTGTTTACAACATTATTCTAGTCGGTGCGTCCTGCCTGCTAGCATATACCCACACATGCACTTCAAACGCTCTAAAGCAGCAAATCTGGCGGGGAATCGCCTCCTACCTTATCGAGTGAAACGAGGCTTGTCAAGCATCAAGCTCAAATCAAATCCACCAAGCAGAACTTCAAATCGTGAGCTAAAGTTGTTCATTGTAGGATATCCTTGCGTCCCCTCTTATTCCCCCACTGGAGTCGACGGAATCGGCGTTTCGGAAACAAGTTCTCGATATATTCAGGGATCCAAGCAATAAACTCTACCGTTTCATTGCAAACAACCTCCTCACCATGTCCTGCTCTCGGACTGCTGTAGGTTCTTTTCTGTGAATGCTGTACAGGAATATCACCTGCTTTTTGCCACTTCTGGTTCTGTTGTAGGACTTTCTCTACGATCGGTCTAAATCACTCACAACCAACTCCCTTTCTCTCCAATTGCCTTACTTTTTCGGCGTCTCGGGATCAGGGGAATCAGATCCACTCCGCGACTTTTCACGCTACCAATTGTTTGAACGGTGTATTGTCCACCATCTTGAGGCCATTTTTTCTTCCCACTGCGCTTTACCCATCCAACCACCCACACTGATTCCGGTGAACAAAAGGTCTGCCGCTTGTTGGTTGCATAGTCCCGGTACTACTACACTCACCGCCACTTCGGTAGGCTGTCTCCAGGCGCCCTCAGATGTTGGTAGTGGTGGAGCGGAAGGCGGTGGTGGGGGGAGTGGAGCAGAGGCAGAACAACTGGCAGATGCGCGTACGACCATAGGGGGACCAGTGCTTCTTGATGCCCAGGGTGTGCCTGTCTCCCTGCCCGATGCACTCCATGTTGGTCTGGCGCGCTTTTTAGCCAATGTAGGAATTAATCCACCGCCACTGAAGGAGCTCAGAACCTACCAGATTGGACGGACCTACCGACCATGGCCGTCTGCCAATCCCTTTCGAGCAATAGATCATCCGTTGGAGGTAAAATGCGCCTCTTTCGATGTGGTCGCGGCAAACTACCAGTGAGTTGGACATCACGTGTGAAGCGCCTCATTTTTCCTATCCGATCTCGAAGGCACTAATGATTAAGTATCCTTTATCTCGGTATTTCAATCTCATTCCTCTTCTCCTCTAGGCCGCATCTATTGGTGGAGATCTTTCGCATCTTGAACGAAGTCATCTCCCTGATTCCACTCGAGGTGAGCTACTCCAAAGCCAAATTCATTTTTATACGGTTATTTTTGAACAAATGTGCTGCCTGACCTTTTCAGAACGTCATATCGTTTCCTTGGTAAACGCGATTTGAGATTGATGTGCTTCATCCCTTCAGGGCGTGACTTATGTCCTCTACCTCAACCATACCGACCTGCTGGAGTACATTTTCAAGGTGCTCTCCGTGCCACCTGATCTGCGTGTGGGTCTGTGGCGGCACCTGGCTGAGGCTTGCGAGACTCCTGAAGCCGTGCTTCAGCAACAGCAGCAGTCGTCTGGACTGCCGTTCCGTAGACATATCATCTTTCCTGAATACCTTCTCTCCACCATCTACCAACAACACGAACAGCAGCCTCAAGATCACCACCATCGCGGCTTCTTGCAGCGTCACTTGACTCGCCTGATGCGTCTTGAGACAACACGAGGGGAGGAGCTGGTCGAGGTTCTTTTGGAAATGCCCTCCCATCGTCACCGCATGTCTCGTGCCACAAAGGAGGCCCACATCCATCAGCCGTGTCAACGCCTCGCGAGACTTCTCAACTATATTCATCGATGGGAAGCGGTTCCTTCACTCCATGTAGGTTTTTTAGCTCGGTAACCAAGAGATTTTGCTTCTTTGGCATCTCGAGTTACCACTGAAGGGGTTAGAGACGGCATTCTGATTTGGAAGCCGACATGGCGCTGACGAAAAACTCTTATCATCTAACCATGCCTTCATTACCTCCTCCTCTCCCTTCAGGTTGTTCTTGCTCCAGGTCTGGTGTTGCCCTGTCACCTTTATCAAGGTCTCGTGTATCAGTTGGTCTGTTATTCCTGCAAAACCGGTGATTTTGAAAGCCTGGTGGATGAGGAGAAACCTGCCATGAATTCTGTCCTAGGAACCTCGCAAGTGAGCTCACGCACTCGACTCCTGGTTCTCGCCTCTGGTGGGGAGTACCAACATCTCCTACAGCAATTTCGACCACCACAAGAGTTTCTGCGCATTCAGTGAGTTCTACTTTGCTACTGTTAACACACATTTGAACTAGCTGGCCGTAGCCATAAACGGTGACTTAAAGGTGTGTCGTTAGGTTGCACTGGACTATGAGTAACTTCTAATTATCTAATAGAGAAAAGGTGTTGAACTCGCGACAGAATAATGACGACGAAGACACTGAAGTAGAGGATGATGATGATGAAGAAAAGCATCAGAAGGCACTATCCACTACAACGTCCTGGAAATCCACTACACAGTCTCGTACTAATCCCTCCATCTCTGCGGCCCTCGGCAATGTCACCACCTCGGCTGCCCCTTCCGGTGTCTTTGGAGTCACTGTCTCGGTGAACCGGCTGACTAGACTTCTACTCTACGCTGTGGACAAACAGTCTGCCAACCCGCCATCTGTAAGCATTCCTACTGCCCGTTTGGCTATCCTCCCTGCCTTATTTACAGAAATCTTCCAAAACTGACAGATCACTGTAATCTCTCCACCTTTTCTTTCCACAGTTGACCGTGCCTCTACTACTGACCACCTCGTTATGCCACGTGGTGGTGACATGGGAGCGGCGGACCCAGGACACTCGAATGCTTGCTCTAGAGCGCTTTTGCTTGCGTGGCTCGCGACTGTCCACAACGGAGGTGGAGGGCGGTTACGGTGAAGCTACTACCGCTGTTACTGCCAATCCCATCAAACGAGTCACCACTACCTCATCCCCCTTCCCCCCGATGCTATCTCCCGGCACAGAGCTGACCAACTACAATCTGCCTGTCTACTGCCTCGTTGATGAGACTGGCTGCGCTCTCGCCCAGCGCAAGGCCTTTCATCTGGCTTGCCAGTTGTGGGCTGCTGGAGGCATCTCCACGCGACTGGTGCTTAAGAGAACATCAGTGAGTGCTATTTCCTAATTCTCATTCCTATTCAACCTACGGGACTGGAATCTAAGCCTTCAACCTCCATCAGTTACTAGACAAAAGTTCATTTAGGCTTTAAAGCGCTTGTCCGACTTTTGGAATGCGATCTTCCTTCGGCTTTCTCCCAGGATCCCTTTGAAATGGCCTCTGAATTGGGTGCAACCTTCGCTGTACGTGTCTGCCTACTGACTGGCAACAAGATGGGTGCGCTAACCTACAAGATGTGGCACCTCTACGGTGATAGACCGGGTGGGGAAGCATCGCAGTTTGCCGAGCCCTTTGCAGTAGTTGGGCAAATACACCACACGCTTAGCGGTGCTGGTAGCTGCGGTCTGCATTCCTCCACCGCCCCTTCCTCTATGCTTCTCGCCTCCGCCAACGCTCCCACAACCGCTGGCACGGGGGATAATTTGGCTTCAGCCACATCTTTTTCTTCCTTTACTACCACGGCTCCCACCGCTGTAAGCAGTTCTGCATCAATTTCAGTCCCGCCAATGATGTGGATTTCGGATGAAGGGGACGAGCGTCGAGGAAGTTGGTCAAGGGAATTGAGGTGAGTTGTCTTCTGGCTTGTTTTCTGACGATAGTCAGAGCTCTCCAGCTTTCCCATTTGTGGCAGTCTTGGTTTTGAAGGTCACTTTTATTTTTTTTTTCTCTCTAAGTAGAGTTGAATGCCTCTTGCAGCTGTGATGTCATAATGTTTCCATGTTTGCATGCCTATTTTTTATCTGCTTTCAGGCGACACGGACGGCGATCTAAACGACGATAGAAGGTGGTGTTTATCCCTTCCTCCTATTCGCTTCTCAACCGGGATTTTACTACAATCATGTTATGTGGAATTTTTAAAAACAGAGGTTTTTTTACTTACCACTGAAATGTCCGTATACATGGTGTTCGTGAATGCCTTTTTTATGATCCAGTTGGGGACGAGGGCTAAACATGCTACTTGTTTGGGCCAAAGGCTTTTAAGTAGTATTGGGTGATCATGCATGGGCGAAAATTGAACGCTCAAAATGACGAAATGATTTCATTATCCATGAAAGTTCTTGCAGACCTCAACTTTGTCGTTTTACAGTAATGAGGTATTATTAGCTTAATTGGGAGAGGGGGGGGGGTAAGGCAAGGGTGAAAATGGAGGGGTCAAGCCGAGGCCTTGAAATCAATTGGCGGTGCCGCTAATCAGATGGCACGTTCAAGGGCTTCCCGTCGAGTTTGCATGTGGTCATGATAAATATAGCACTGGAAGGTAAACAGAACATCGTGGTTCACTGGCTGTCCTTTATCCCGGCGACAGGACTTGGGAGCCATACCAATAGCCGACTCAAGCCCCCTTTACGTCGATAACAAATTTCTCACTGATTTTATGGCTCCTGTAATGCTTATAGTTCTTTAAATGTACCTTTTAGGCGGAAAGCGGGAAAACAGTGCAAATCTCGTGCTCTGACGCTGACAGAAGCCATCCTACAAATCCTCATTAAGACTCTATTCATCCCATTTTTTGCCTAAGGCAATAAAGATGTCCCCAAGCAATCAGTCTTCTCGTGGCCAGAGGTAGGTGCAGTTAAGGGAAGGAAAGTGGGGAGATTGCTACACTGGT
The DNA here is from genome assembly GCA_001923025.3 of Taenia multiceps. NCBI lineage: Eukaryota > Metazoa > Platyhelminthes > Cestoda > Cyclophyllidea > Taeniidae > Taenia > Taenia multiceps. The sequence goes on from CM010314.1 coordinate 5,294,251, forward strand.
GACAGCGCCGGCGGTCCTCTCCCCTTTCAAAGACGGTATAAAATTTAATAGCTGACTCAATACCAAAGAGCTCAACCTCTATCTCTATCCCCAAAGGCAAAGAATTTCCCTTACTGTTTGTGTCCCCCTGCAAGATTTGTTCTCTAGGCTGTAACAGACGCCGGAAACTCCCACGGCTCCGACATTGACCAATGCTACGAAACCTTGGCTCAACTCGTCATTGACTGGGAAGAGCAGACTCTTGCCAGGGTCTTTTCCCGTTGTTACCAAAATCTGGCGAGGATGATGAGGAATACGGTGAAAATTCTCATCACCTTGCAGAACGCGTCTTTTGAGGCCGTTCGGTTCAGATCTGATCGAGTTTGCAACCGAGAGATGTCAGGAACTTCGCCTGGTATCGCTCTCCCAAATGCCTAGCAGATGGCCAAACCCTGCGCCTCCACGAAGGGCTCTACTGCGCTGCGTTCCATGATCAGGTGAGTTGTCCTTTCCCTTTTCCTGCCTACTCCCAAATGGCTCCCTTTCATTTATTCGAGGTCCAGACAAACTGGGAGGACGTTCATGCAGCTTCCTCCTCGACTCAGGGGCAGCCAAGTCAATAGTAAACTTGCAAGCTTTCTTCTTCTACAAGAATGCCCTCAGCAGAAGGAAGGAAGATGGTGACAGAAGAGGAGACGTCGTTGAAAGGCGGCACGGAGAAAGAAACTCGAATAGCGAAATTAATTGTGTCCAAAACTAGCTTTGGACATAATACTTGGTGCCAAAGCGGTCGTGGATTTTGTGTAAGGCGTCTTTTTTACCCAGCAAAGCCCTGAACTTAGTTTTTCTACGAGCTGAAAAAGGTGCATATGAAGGCACAGCTCTGCTCATGAACTGTCTGGATGTCCTTTGCTCACAATTGACTCACATCACTGATGCCGAAAAGAAAGAACAGCCTGCCTTGCTGATTAAGTATGCGAACATATTTGCATGGTAAGGAGCGAATCTAGGACGAAAAAGTATTGTCAAACACACGATAGACATCGGCGAAGCCAGACCTATTTGGCAACCGCGCAGAGGCACGTCGCCGCCTCTCCTGGAAGAAGTAAACCGTCTGGTGGAAGCGATGATCAAGGATGAGACTATAAAACCATCGAAGCCAGCACGGGCCTCTCCGGTCGCGTTGGTAAAGAGAAGAGACGGTGGTCTCCCGTCACGCTTCGATTATAGGAAGCTAAACACCTGTAACCAAGGTGGATGCGTTCCTCTTACCCCATGTAAACGATTCATTGGACTCCCTGCATGGATCAAAATGGTTCTCCAAGCTGGCCTTAAAGTCTGGGTACTGGTAAGTGGAAGTGGCGGAAACAGACATAGAGGGGACGTCTTTCATATTGCTCAACGAGCTTTATGAGTTCCAGACAATGCATTTCGGACTTTATAACGCTGCAGCTACCTTCCAAGGGCTGATGCAGACAGCACTGTATAATCTACTTCGATGACACTATCATTGTCTGTGAGATGCCGGATTGGCATTGAATCCAAGGAAATGCCGTATCCAGCAACGCTGGATCGCTCTTCTGGGACATACAGTCTCGTCAGGTGGGATGATGGTCACCGAAGATCGTGCACAAGTGCGGACCAACCAAATAGACGGAGCTCTGCTAAGATCGTCAGTCCTCTCCATAAGCTAACCAAAAAGTATGCAAAAAATAATTTCAAGTGGGCGAACAAGCATGACGAAGCGTTTAAAGAATTTAAGAGGACGCACTGCTTTGCACCAACTCTAGCACCACTCTTTGTACTGGATATGGACGCGAGTGATGTAGCCATGGGCTGTGTGTCTCCACAAAGGGCCAAAGAACAAGGGGAGCACGTCAAAATAAGAGAAAAGTGAAACAGAATGTGAGCTGCTCGCTATCTATACAACAGTTAGCCACTTCAAACGCTACCTGAGAGCGAGGCAGTTTATAGTACGAACGGATGATTAAGCGCCTACCTGGTTAAAAAAATGTTGGAGATTGACTGTCCAGTTCCACGCTGGTACGGGGAGCTGCAAAATATATGACTTTACGGTTTAGTATAGAAAAGGGAATAGGCATGATAAAATGGACGCGCTGTCCCGCAGACCTATCCCAGCAGAAACGGACAACGTTGTAGTGGGCATACAATTATTGGGCGAGCCTACTAAACGCCATTGGAGAAGCACGCAGAGCACCGATCCTGATACGGCTCTGGTATACGAGCCAGGGAGATGAGCTCGTCTAGCAAGACAGCCAGGCAGATGCAACAAGAACGGTCGAAATTCATGCTAGTAGATGAGTTTTTACGGTATCAAGGGGGTGCCGCGTCTTCCAGGTGCGTAGTAGCACCAGACTCGCTAATACGAACAGTCCTCTACGAGCTTTACGAGCCACTGGGCTATATGAGTAAAAATAAGATAGTGGAGGCTTCCAGACATGCCAGGCTTCTATCGAATCTGCATTACTTGCAGCAGGTTCAAGAAGCCTCACTCCACAGCAATCGCACCTCTGCAGCTCACGCATACGAAGTTCCGAGACGAAAGAGTGGATGTAGACATCACCCACCAAGACGGGAAACCTAGCAAAGTCGCAAGACGCTGAGGCGATCGTGTCAGTTTTCTTCATTCAGTGGATCGCTCAGCACGGAGTGCCCGAATCGGTACATATTGATTAAGGCCCCAACTTCGAAGGCCGACTTTTTTACTGAATTATGTGAAACCTTCAGGATCTTCAAGACACGCACCACACCTGAATATCCACAAGGCGACGGAGAGGAAGAAAGAACAAATGGCACCCTTATCAGAATACTGAAGGCTTTCACTAGGGGAGCACAGTCTGGGTTTGGAATTTAATCCTGGGAGGTGCTCTCCTCCTATACACCACCACGGTCTACACATCACCTGGTGTTTCATCGTCAAAAGTGCTTATAAGCCGTGAAATAGCTTTATTGATAATCTTTTTATCTAAAGCAATAAAGATGTCCCAAAAAAGTACATATTCTCGTGCCCGGTGTAGTTGCCGAGACGAGGAGGTTAACGAGGATAGTGCTACGCCTTTAGCGTCCCGAGACTCCCTTTAAGGTAAGAGAAGACACAGTACTAGGGCAGAATATATATTCTCGAAACAGAGGGCTTGGGGGCTGTTGGCACAGCTCGGAGTCCGGCCAACCGGCTAGTACAACATGGCCACCCAAGCGACCGAAATCGGCGGTCCAAACAAGCAAAGCATTACACAGCCCCTCTTCTTTCGAGCGCCGTCCCCGACGCTCTCCTTAATCAGCCTCCTGTGTCAGCCATCACAACGCAATCAGTGCTGCGAGGAGCACCCACGAGATAGCCATGCCAGTCATCGAGATTCGAGCGCGTGTGTTCTTGTAGTGCCATCATTCTGTGTAGCACTCGGTGCAGCAAATGCGCATATCTTAGTCCTCCTCTCCCACGACAATGTGGCCCAACGAAAGATGGGGTTACGAATCAAGGTTTTCGAATGGGTCGGGACACACACAACACATATTGTTACTCCAGGCTTTTTTGATGCCATGGAAGAAACGCGAAGGCATCGTAGAACCCTGAGCAAATGGAGCGAACGGACCTCATAGGAAAAAATACATGCGATTCAAATGTGCAAAGCATAAGATGATACACATTCTACATCTGCAGATACGCATTTTAACGAAGATAGGCGATGTAATACTTTGTTTGTTCGAAATGCCGGTTTTGGTCACTTGGGTGGCCTCCGGGACGTGCTAACAGGCCCCAAACCCTCTGGTTCCAGAATGTATATTCTGCCCTAGTAATATACCTTCTTTTACCTTAGAAGAAGTCTCGGGACGCTACATCGGTGGCAGAGAAAAGCGGACCCCACTTTAATGGATTTCTACCCTGGTCCATACCACTTATGGCAAACTCTGGCGGTGTGAAAGAAGTGAATGTGCTATGGATGGAAGAATCTCTGGAATTCCATAACAGAAAGGCTGAGCTCAACGTCCATCTTCAACACCTCCCTCGCCCTCGTGTTCTGCAGGGAAGCTATTAACAACTGAAGTGACACTAGCCGTGAACTCCACGTCCAGCGGAACTGCCAAGAGGGATCAGCGATATCATGGTCAAGCATCCTTCTTAAGCAGAATATATATTCTGGAACCAGAGGGCTTGGGGGCTGTTGGCACGGCCTGGAGGCTACAGCCATGATCTGTTAGTGGTTCTGAACTTAATAATCCCAGTTAACGGCGTTGACGTTAATGGAGGTAAGTAAACGAATTAGTTATAAAAAGGCACCTGTAATACTTTGTTGGTTCGGACTACCGGTTTCGGTCACTTGGGTGGACATCTTGTTCTAGCCGGTTGGCCGGCCTCCGGGCCGTGCCAACAGCCCCCAAGCCCTCTGTTCCCAGAATATGTATATTCTGCCCTAGTACTGCGCCTTCTTTTTCCTTAAAGGGAGCCTCGGACGCTACAGCGCCAGTCTGCATGAATTTGTATTTTTAATGGGGAAGAATATTTGCGGAAATTAGAAAAATTTTAAGCAAACAAAGTTTCCCTTCGAAAGCTAATTGCATGCGCATACGAAATGAACTCAATGTTGTAGACAAACCTTAAAAAATTTAGGCGCCAATATTTATTTAGCTCTTATTAAGATAGCATCTTGTACATTTTAATTAATCGCGCTCATTTATTCGTCCTTGGAGCTAGTAGCTAATTGGGAAGCGACTTGTTTAACCTCGTTTTTCGTGTGCGTGGGAATCGCGCTCAGTTTTTGTCGCGTCCTCTGTAGCTTAGCCATACAAGCCGGAATTCCCATGAGTTTTAAATCGTTAGTAAATGTTTGGCCTCCTTCTGCTGCGTTTAAATGCACTTCTTCTGCCTCATTATCTCACATTATCATTTTTTCACAAGTTTTCATTGGACATGCTGGTTCAATCCTATTTGTATGATTTTTGGTGTCCCACTGTCTTCATATCAAAATCCTAATTTAGCACGGGTGGATGCAATTGTTTCTCATTTTTCTTTGTTTTTTCGATCCGAAATCTAACTCTGCATTTTAATAGAACATGGGGCGTTGTCACTATGAACGGCTGCGGTTGCGATATGTACATTTACGCTCCATACTTACAGTCCAAGTTTACCGACCTCTCACCACAGACCACAGTGATGTCAGGTGATACTGTACCTGCGTGGGCCGAAATTAAGGTGAAAGTGAAACCACCCCTCTTGTCACTCCTTGTTTATCTCATTATCGGTCATATTCTTGGAGGTATCTTTTTCTCCTGGCAATCGCATGTGAGTTATTTGCCGTTGATAGTTCTCCTTCTGGTTGATAGGGAAAGCTTGTGGGCTTTCATTCGGAGTAGAAAGTGTTTTTTATTTATAGAGTCTGACTACCTCCTGCCATGTCTTTATCTCGATTGTCATTGTCTTGGCTTGGCTCCACACTACCATTCGTGAAGGTTGGTTTACACTTTTTCTTTTGCAAACATATGAGATAGCAGATTCCTTAAATAAGTAATTTTGGGTGGTATTTGATCTCCTTCCCTCATCCAGTTACTACAAAAGGCTACAGCTTCATAATTTTAGGGACCGCTAGGAGTGATGATTCATCAGTCTAACGTTTATTAAACAATAGATTTTCACTAACGAAGCATCTGGATTATGAACGCTTATCAGTTAGTTCACGATCTGATTGCTTACTTATGGTTTTGTGTCTCATTTAATTCTCCAATATAAGCCGCGTACCATGTGAGAGGCCTTATCCGACATCGAAGCAGATGGTGGTGCCTCAAAACTAGTGGAAACTTTAATCTTCATCTTTGTTTTTGGTGTCATTTGCAAACTTTACTTGCTGTTTCAAGTGCACTGAAGCCTTGAGAAGAACTTGACAGACTATGTTCCGTTTCGATGTGAAGCAGATTCGTGGGTATTTAAGAATTAATTCTACCAAGATTTAATGTGACCACCACTGAATAAATACGCGGCTCAGTATCTAAAGCTACATTTTCTCCGGTTGTTATTAGAATATTATTCATTGCTTCACTGTCACACTTTTTTACATGACTCATCATTAAGGCTATTGGTGTTGGCAGCTCAGATGCATCTTTATCCTTTCTCGTTTGACACCAGGCCTATTGCTGTACCAGACTCTTCACTAAGGGCGCCACAAAATGTGCGAGTTTGATAGGTGAAAGAAATTTCGTGAACGGAATACAATGCTATCAGGATGTGGCTTGAATCTAGCAGGGATTGGCTATCAATAATCCCTTTCAATTCAACGCATGGTTTAATAAGTGCCATTGTTTCCATTTTGTCAGTTGTTGTGCTTGTGAGTCGCCCTCTGGGAGTCCAGTGCTCCTGTCGTTATCTCTCGGGCCGTTGGCGACGCAGTTCTCTCATTCCCACTCGTCGAATCCGTACCATCCACTTGCTGGATCGCGTAACCAATGCTTCTGTGAGTTCACACCTCTTCCTCGAGCTGCGCCGCTCCTCCTCCCTCCTGCCCGCCACCTCTACTGTCACTGACGAGACAGCCAACGCGATGCTACGTCTGCAGCCACTCTTTAGCGTTCCAGCAGATGACAACGGTGACGAGGAGGGGAAGGCGGCATCACCCCCACTCTGTTGTCTCCCATTGCAGTCGCTGGTTACTGTTTATCGGTTGATGCATGCAGTCCTTTTCTGTGAGACTGTCCCTTGCGCCTTTTAGTCCCTCGCCTAGCTATTCCACGCTCAAAGGAAACTGTGAGGGAGAATATCTATGAGTTTGTTGATCTGGATTGTTTATGCTAGCGATCTGCTTACTTTTTAAGTTCTCATTTTGGTATTAAATATTTGCATACAGTTCTTTTGAGAATTTTGTCAAGCCCAAATAACGTTTACGGGTGGCCTTGATCGCTCAATTGACGGTGTACTCATCGTCTCCAAGTGTGCGCTAAATGACCTCTCACCCACTAATAGAACTGCATTGTTGAGATATTCCGTGCTTTTAGCGTCGGTTTAACCTATTTTCACTGACTTGATGCGCCAGATTTTAAAAGAAAAGCATAATGGAGTTGGTGTTTACAGCATCCTTATATCTTGTTGATGTTACATAGTTCAGCAACTACTCAAGCACAGGAGCTTATCGGAGACGCCAAAAGGTTATAAATCTCTCCCGTATCCGGCAGGCTAATCACATCAGAATGTGGAATGCTCACCGTCCTAACGGAAGGCCTCGACCGATCCCTTTTGTGATTACAATTCGTGTCAGCTCATGTGCCAGTTGGGCGTTCGGATTCAACTGTTCCGTGTGTTGAATGTGCATTCATGGAAATGTCCTGTGCGAGGTGGGTTTAAGCCACCGGGACCGACATCGCTCTTGAAACACTGGCAGCATTTGAGTCGCTTTCTGCAGCTGAACGTTCCATCGCCGAGCCGCGAGGGCTTAGACAGAAATGAGTGAGTGGTTGCCTCTGAGAGTTAGAAACTCGAATGCGCCTCGAATGTCTCTAGTGGAGAGCATGCAAATTCACATCCATCAGCATGGGACACCATTCTGGTGTGATGGATAAAGAACGACGCCAGGATCTGATCGACAGTAGCCAAAACCATCGGAAGTGAAAAAAGAAGAAAAGAGCATTTACATCAAACAATGAACGCGACAACGGGGAAGTTAAATTGCGAAGGGCAAACCTACTTGAAACCTGCTTCCCTTAAGACAAGACCCTTCCGCGACCAGATAATTTTTTTCTTCCCTTCCCGCTTTTGCTCCATGAAGCCTTGAACACACGTTCTAGGGACTCAAAAAATAGGTGATTTTTGGGACAAATAAAATAAAACATTGCCTAAGGATTAGAGTGTATAAAGTAAAAGAGTGTTTTAGCTTAAATTTGACTACTTCACCGACGTGACATTCAATATCTCTGCTGTTTTGGGTGAAAAAAAATTGTTGAACGGTGTTGAAATGCTACTTATGATTTTATTAGTAGCAAGTTTTCGTCCCATCTCGATTCTGATGGAACGAACCTTTTGGTGGAAGAATTGCATCTAACACGATTTTTAATTCTATTCAAGTTTGCTTTTAAAAGCCTGCATCATCATTTTGATGTATTGCTTGTCTACGACTCTTATACGTCCTCCCCTTTCCATTAGGCTGACGAAAGGAATTATTAGTGTTAGCGTCAAAAGTGTGTGACGTGTGCTGTTCGTCTGTTTTCGATGACCGGTTGCATTAAATCGAGTTGAAAGTGGATTGGTTGTGCGCGACTTCTTTGTTCTGAGATCGCCCACGGCCTTTTGGTACTTGAGCGCCGTAAATTTATTCGAACATTAAGGCATATGTACCGTGGTGATATGTTCTCCTCGGAGGTCTGGACGATGGATGAATTGATACGAATACCTCAACAGGTAATATTTTTCCTATTGGTTTGTTTCCCACTCTGTTATAAGGTGCGACCAGGAGCGATAGCTTAAGCAGTACTTGGACATGTAGCGAGGTCTTTCACCTTCAAATGGGAACTTGGAAGTACAGGCTTGATAAATCGTGTGGCTTTCCTATTATCTAGCATCCTAATAGCTACAGGAGTCCTCTGATGCATAAAAGCATATTTTTTCCATGTGACTAAAAGTAGCTTCCAGAAATTTGTCAGTTGCTTTTTCTTATCTAGCAGCAAATTAACAGATTCTCAGGTAGCTCATCTTAGGGAGGTCACTTTAATTTCTCAAGTGTATCAGGGAAAATTCAGTTCGGTCCTTTTATCCTTCAGCAAGGGAGATATTTAGAAGGGAGGAAGGCTCCTCCATTTTGCTACCTCAATGCTTTCCACCCTTTTGTCCACGCATCCACTCTAAATCTTGACGAGGTACATCCACGAGATTATGGCGAGGTCCTTGGACTCATGACAAAGGCAAAACTTTAATGGCCACCTTTCTTTCTGTGCAATGCGACTTTGAAGCTTGTGATGGAGCCTGTCCAGAGCGTTAAATGCGGTGGTAAAGAGCATAAGGTTGCCAGCGTCACTTGGAGGTAACCGAGTAGAAGAGCTATTAGTGATTAAATGAACTGTGGGGGTGAGGCAACTCTTCAACTATTTTTTCTATAGCTGTGAAATTTTAAATGGCCTTCCCATAAAACGCACCCATAAAGCAAGCGTTTCCTATGATACTACTGTGAAGTTAACTTTCAGACAGTAATTAAACAAATGGGAAATTTGAAATACCGAGCCCTAAGGGTAAAATTGCTTTTAATTTTGAACTGCGAGCTTTCCATTGCCTCTGAAACCTGCTTCTGTCAACGGTGGCATCGCAACCCTCCAATTTTTAGAAAAGCAAACCAGTGTTGGTGAAAGTTTGTTACTAGTTGACAGAAGAGTTGATTGGCTAGGGACGCGGGTGGGACACTATGACACCATGAGGCTGACAAGACTGAATGGTGATCTATACAGACCTCCGCCTCCATTTGGTGTTGTGTCTGCCATCCTGCCTAGTTACTATTCTGCTTTATCAGCAATAAATGCCATGAAGCATTGTAATAGGACGCGAATCAGACTTAGAGATGGCATTTTAAACTCGTGTTTGTGGAGAAATACTACTCACTTGAATGTTAGTAGCATGTGCTGTTGATTCAGCTGGATTCCTGAACATTGCTACCTCCGTCAGATGGATCAGGAAGATCTCGAGCTACCGCTTCTTGTAGCGACACTTTGTGCCCTCTGATTACTCCCCTATGTCGTGCTTTCATGACGGAAGCGCCATAACTTTTACAACGGGTGTTCGTAATTCTCTTGAATCTGCTCCCCCTTGTCACTAGCTATTGTTGGAAAATTTAGGGCGTGGAAGTTCTTCTGAAGTCAGCATCATTTGTCTATAGTGAATTTCCGTGTTTTCAGCTCTATGGAAAGGAGGTTTTGGAGGCTGTAGGCCTAAATGGAACACACCATAGCACCGAGGTTATGATGATCTAACCACAGTGCCCGATGATCAAACACATCATCAGCTTACAAGAGACAAAACAAGAAAGATCCCACTTTTTTAAATCACAAAAGAATAAGTATATTTTCTTGTCTGAAACTCAAAAGTAAGATAAGTCTTCAATGCAGATGACTTCGCAAAGCAGAATCCTCCTTTTCCTAAAGAATTTCCAGCTTCACACTTCCGTAAGCCAGTAAGAGCGAATTTGCCTCCTAATGTAAGTAAAAAATTTCTTCTTGTAGGCGAATAAAGAAGAGAACGAGGCAACAGAGCAGTGTGCTCATTGCGACGCAAAACTGCGATGCCTCAGCTCAGATAAGGTTGCGTTGCATGCCACTAGTGAGTCCCCATCAAACAGCCATTACGCCAAATGGGGTTGTTGCTAGATCCAACTCTTCGTCTCTCTCTCTACATATATTTCTTTTTTATCCCCTTTTTTCTCCCAATAAAGTTGCCTGCTTTAATCTCATTCAGATGTGGAGCTCGAAGAGGATTGGATTGAGTAGGTGTTTCTTTCTAACTTATTTCTGTCTAAAAGTGGATAGAAGCGATAAGAAATCGACATCTTAATGCAATCAAACAACTCCTTGGAGGTAGAATGCCTTTTGGATTCGGTTATTGTCAAACATTCAACCTGCCAAGAGGCAATTGAAGACCGCAGTCACAGAGAATAACCTGTGATGTTATTTTGAAGCTGGACGTAAGAAGGTAAAATAGAATTGGCGTTTCTGTAATCAAACTTGCTCTGGTTGGTGTGTTTTGCTTCACCGTTTGCTCCATTCGTCTTCAGTTTGGGTTGTGGAGAGCGAAGCTTCAGGATATGGCAATTACATTTATGTTTTCTTATTAAGGTATTCCATTGCATTCGCAAGTGATTTTGGAGCCTTGCAGTCTCCGCCGGTTCTGCCACCATCTCCGCGCCATAGACGTCTCCACTCATCACCACTGACAGTAAACCATTCGTCTACCGAGCTAAGGATTGCTACAACCACAAGAAAGCTTCGGAGGCCATGCTGGTGAGAGTGTTGGGTAAATCAATTCAAAATAAGGGAAACTTATGACATTTCTAATGGAAGATGTTAGGATAACCTTCAAAGACACGTAGCAAAGGAGAATCAGGACCCTGATTTTCACTTCTACTGGGCGATCGCTAATGGAGCGAAACCAGGTTTTGGTTCATCAAAGTCGACCCTTCATAACCTATGGCTGGAAGCATAATGCTTCTCTCTATCAGTTGGTCCCTTGACGGATGTCAATGGGAAATACGCCTAGCGTAAAGAGGGTCATCACTGTAAGAAGTCGTCTAGTCTTTGGCGCTCAACTGTGCTAGTTGTTTGTTGTGCTTCTAGGTTTTAATAAGGAGCCACTCGGTGGCTCGACTGTGGCACCTCTGTCGGACCACCTGGCATCCAGGACATGCCGGTATCGCCTCAGTTCCTCTGTAGGGTGACAGTATCTAGGTATTGTCTTTATCCGCCTTCAGAGAAGTCGTGGGGTGCCTTGGACGCTGCCTCGCAAGTAAACGCTTCTTGATGCAGACTGGTCCTACAGAGGACTCAAATCCGTTCACAGTGTGTGCCATCATCTTTGAAATCACTGTCGCTCACCTCAGTCCCGTCTCAAGGTGTCGGAGATGATGTTCAAGGGAATGTGAGGCCATCAGGTAAGTTCATTCACTCCTAATGGGAAGTATTGTGCGCTACTTCATTACAACTGATACCATCACACATTTCCTGTTTTGCATTCCCTCATTTGACCATCGAATTCTCGTTTAACTTCAGATATAAATAGCGCTTTAAATGATTTACGAAATGGAGAAAAAAAAGAGCAACACAAATGTACAGAACTGATTCAACAGCAATTCTTCTTCCCTCCCCCTCGGTAGCTTTTAAATTATCCCCTTTCACACATACACACACACACACACACACCCTGGGGACCTCTCTCCCTCTAGCCACGGCCGGAACTGAAGGGAGCAAAAAAAAGGTCAAGAACACATTTCTCACTTCTTTATCCACCGTAAATCTGAAATGCTAATGTCAATGATTGTTTGGGAGTGAAAAAATCAGTAGGTCTAGGACAGGGGGCAGGGTGAGGCATCTGAGAAAGCTAAACAACATCTATCACACACTGCATACATAGAGAGAGTGGGAGACCTTGAATTGGGCAGAGATGAGGTGATGATTAGTGGAAGAATGCAAAAATATACAAATCCTAGAAGGGCAAGGGGAAGAGAGAGGGCGAGGTGATGACACATCTAAGGCCCCTGCTGTATCCGCAAATGAGGCGTGGGGAGGAGAAGAGGACGAGGTGCTTGAGCGCGTGTGCGACCCGACTATACAATATCCTCGGAGGTGTTGTGATTGCCATTACTGCTCTCGGTGGATATTTTACCAGGCAACGATTTCTCGGTCTCCATCGCCACCGCTTCGGGCGTTTCGGTGGTCTCACATGGACACCGTCTAGAGTCGTTGTACGAGGGACAGATTTGTAGGTGGTGGAGAATGTTGGGACTAATTTTGTGCCGTAAGGCACTCTTATCTCCCGGATAGTACTTCACTCCAAATATTCGACCCTCTGATTTGTTTCCATCGCCAAAACCATAGGGCTTTGATCTTTCACCGAGGTAACAGTAATTACAGGAGCAGGCAGCGTGTTTGGGACAAAGGCGAGCGGGTGTTGTGGAGGGCATTGGAAGGAGAGAAAGTGACGGAGCAACAGTAGCACGACCAAGGAATCCCATCCAAAGTTCATTAGTCAACTCACTGGCCAGAAGGTCGCCACTGTTGGCACCGATTAGGCGAATAAGGAAGAAGGCGTCTGCGGTGAGGTACTCCTCCACGAATTGTCGTGTTCGTTGACGATCACGTAGATCCAGGATGGGAGGTAGAGCGTTCACTACCTTGAGGTAATGTCGCACAAACTTGAGCCGCGAACGACGCCAAAAGAGGCGTCGTAGCCAACCAAAAAGTGAGCCTATGGTTATGACTGTGAGCATGATGTGCCAGAACCATAGGAAGATGTAGATCTTCTCGAGGAACATGTTAATTGGGAGAACGCACTGAATTGTGTATCTAAAAGTAGAACAAAGCGGACACACGTTGATTATGTCGGCCTAAGATTGTAAAGTACGAGGGGATATGGCGAAGGATTATGCTTTACGGTGTGGCTTAAGCATTATTCCAGAAGCTATTCCTCATTTGTTAATGGTTGTGAAGGATCAGAAATGGGGACATCCCTCCGCCAGATCTTCTCTGCCGTGTCTTTGCTTACATCTGTGGTCCCTAAACCCCACAGGTACTGAACGTGAATGGAGTTGTAAGTCGTTGAACCATTCTCTTGATTGATTTAGAGGATCAGCGGGGTTGGCTTTTCTTGGTGGAGCTTAAATATCTCGCCAGTCTACTGCAACAATGCTCTTTCTTTAGTTACCTCCTCTTTTGGATTCATTTTCGATCCTATTGCCCTCCCTTGTTGCCTCAACCTGATAGATTGGAGTTGATTCGGCTCTTCAATGAAGGCGATTTGCCGTTCCTCAAGGTAAAGGACTGCCTATTACAGTCGATGAGGTTCAACGCGTGCGTCGATGTGATTGGACTGCACTTTTATTCATCGGGAAAGGAAAGTCTTGAAGGCTACTAAGCGAATGGATTCTGCCCTCCATCCATCCACGGCTTTGAAGAACTATCAAATTAGTTCGCTTTTTGATTGACTAATCGGTTCGTTCAACGCTCGAACGACACTCTATGGTCCCAAGCGATCCACTCACTGCCTGCTCTATACATCTAAGGCGTTAATTCGTTCCCAGGAGATAGTGCTTGCTATGACTCGTGGCAAGAATGACTTATTCAAATAGAACCACTTGGAAGTGGGCCTAGCTTCAACAACAGTAGGCCTCATGAAAGGATGAGCGCTTTAGGAGAGGAAAGAGTGCAGCTCTTTTATCCTCCTTTTTCGACCTTCCCTGATAATTGTTCTAGTGATGGATGTCACTTTTTTTGGCAGTTAACAATCACCCAAGACGAGATTGTACTTGGCTAGAGATAAATGACGCTACTGAGGAAAAAGTTGAACTCTCAACTAGCCAACGTCTTGCTTAGAAAGTTTTCGAGACCTCTGTATACCTAAGTCGTTCTCAATACGGAGTCATGAATGACGATAGCCTGTGTTGATACTCCCGACTAGTTGAGCGTTGGAAATGAACTTCTCTATTGAAGCTATTACCAGCGATTGGATCCTCCTCATCGTTGTAGCCATGGGCTTTGGAATTAGGGGGACGAGATCGGGAGCACGATCTCCCCCTAAGGTAAGCTTCACTGGAAAATGTAAGTAACTGTTTCCTCTACCCAGTTAAATCACTTGAAAACGAGTGAACTTCGATGGATCCGCAGAGGGATTGATGCAGAGCATGACTTTGGGTTAATTGCGACCACTCAAGGCATAAATCACTCCTTGATTCTCCATAGCAGCATGGCTATTTCTCCTACTTTAATTCAGAAGCCCACTGAAGCGGACGAAAAGAGAAGTATTTCGTCCGCTTTCTGGCTAGAATGTAAATTCATTGTCACTTAATTTAGAGGGAGTGCGTTGCATCAACATGAGTTAAGAAAGCCTTGGCTAAGAAAGAATTGACACTACAACGAGGTCATTCTGGGTCAGCCCGCTCGTCGGTCTCATATTCGCAGTACCTACACAATTATTGAGCCTCAAGATTCCGATGAGACCGAAATAGCTGCACTGGTATTGAGATGGCAACCACCACTTCAGCCTCAAACTAAAAACGTCTGCAACATTACTGCCACGTCACTGACCATCCCATCATCACTCACTCACCCACCACCCTGTCTGAACTAGACTGGGCTAGAGTGGAGTGGAGTGGATTGTAGTGGGCAGGCGCACTGAAAATGGCAGATGATGGGGCTCGTATGTCACTGTCTCCTGCAGGTAGTAGCGTCATACCTTTTCCTTATAAGAAACGACAAAATTAAAGTCGTATTGTAGTTTGAACAGAGCTTGAAGTGCTCCGTCCAGCTGATCAAGTTAAATAGAGAGAGAATAGCAAGATTACCACAACAGTGAAACTAACACATGATTCTTTCCAAGTTTTTTGGCTTCCATATCACAGAAGGTGACCCGAGGGAAGTGACCCGATTGTTGCCAGTCTCGACCACGCACAAGGTCAGCCAACACTGCAGCACCGTAGAAGGTGACCCGTGCACCGACAAAGCGTTCCATCAGGTAGATCTGACCCACTGCATTCACCACGTAGAGGCACTTTACAAGGCAGTAAAGAGTGGTGAGAAAATTTCCACTCTCTCGACTACAGCAACCGTGCAAACTGCGTGGATGCTGGCGACGCCACCGATAATTCCGACCGCCATGGCAACGTGAAAGGAGCCAACGGCAAACGGACCAGGTGCTGGCTTGTTTCTTCTTTCCGGCCACTGCCTTTTTGTTGTGTTTTTCTACAAGTAAAGAAGAGAATACGATTAATAGGACCATCCCTTGACCCTATTGGGGTCTCGGTCATCCAGGTCTTTCAAGGGATGATAAAATCACTACAAAATGGAAAGGAGAAGGAGTGATGTCTAAATACCCTCCCCTTGAGCCTTCAACTTGCCCTCAAGGTGGAGTCAGACTTCTAAATGGAAAGGTCTAGATTGCGTATCTCCGGGGTTTTAAGGTATCTCTAAACACCCCTCTCAAAGCCTCATTCACCACTCTAGGCCAAAGTAATTCCGTGGAAAAAGCTGGAAACAATATAATTTCGATTCAAGCCTCTGTTGTGGAGTTGGATCACTCACTCTAATCCACCTGCAGACCTCAGTTTCGTTACAGCAGAGGTGGAGGGGGTTCGTGATGTCGGCGAACTATCAACTGTAGGTTTGAAGCAGGTCAGAAAGTGACATGCATCTCTACCAATTCCATCGGTGCCCGAAGTTGTCTTCCACTCCCAACTCTACAGGAATTGCCCACAACACGACCATGAAAATGATGTAGTGAGATGCTATCACTTGTCTTGACGATCTGCGCAGCGTTTTCCACTCTCTCTCTCTCTCCACCTGTGTGGGTTGAAAAAGGTTGACAAAGCATATTTGCGTGTGGCCACTTTTTTCTCCCACCTCCTAGGCAAGAAGAGAAGTGGACTGCAAGGAAAAATCTCTGTGTTGGAAGAATACCTGTTATTGAGGATTTTGAAAGTGCTTTCAACTCTGTCAGCCCAACATCAGTCATTTTGTCCTTTTTTTGCCCAAATTCATACAGCAGGACAAAGTAGTACACTAGTCAAACTGTTGTCAAGTTAATGTGCTGACAAGCGCCCAATCCAATGTCAAAATTATTCTCTTATAAGGTAATTTTGTAGCTCTCTCTGGCTAAATCATTGCAGCACATTTATTTTTGCAGAGGGTGACAAATTGCACGACTTATGGTTTCGAAGGGACGACCTAAAAAGTGTAGTGGGCTGAGATCTTGATGAGACAGGCTGAAGGTCGTCTAGAACATCATGAATCGCACCAGAAGGCCGAGGCATCCGTCACAGATCCAGCGACAATGAATCAGAAGATGGTTCCATTGCCTTCACTATGTCGAAAATACATGTTCGACCCAAGTATTGCGGTTCCATTCGTCTTCAGGGATGACTTGGGGTGCCACATTGGTGGCATTGGAAAGCAAAAATCAACCTTTGAATGGTAAAGTCGAATATGATAGAATTGTGTACGCTATGGATGAGAGGATCCGTGACAGCTCCAGGCAGTGGGATCAAAAGTGACATCAACCGCCGGCAACTACTACAGTCCTGTGTCCTGATGAGATATGTGGAAAACCTTTCTCCACCAAATGATTTTAGGTGACTCTGCTCTCAAGCTAGCCATTCTACAACTAACTATTAATATGCATGTTGGTCAGTACAATCCCTCGCTCCTCAACACAGTTTCCAAACCGAATGGGAGGGCCAAGAAGGGTCAAGAACGTTGCGGTGAAATGCCTTCCCAATTGCATCCCAATTCAATGAGTGTGGCAATTGGATCATTTTGACGGTTGAAGCGAGAGGTTGACCAACAGGGTCGCCGAGGGGATTTTGGTAAGAAACCTCTTGGGGACACCGGAAGGCTCGACCTTCAATTCATGCCAGTAGTCGCGAAGCCATCCAGTACTTCGGTACTACATATTCTGTCCCTCTGAGGGAAGAAAAATCATTTTTAATGATGAGAAGAGTTGAATGGGCCTCCTCATTAACCCTCGTCGCTGTTGAAAGTGTCACTGATCTTCCAGTCCTTATTCAGGCTTTCAAGCGTTCCCCAGTGGACAAATTCAACGTCACACTTCTTTCCTCACTTGCTGGAAGTATTTGTCAATCCAAGAAGGAGAGAATGAATTTGATATAACATTTCCAAGAGGAACCTTCCTGGAATGCGCTCTGGAACGCCAGGAAGACGCCTCTTTGTTGCGGTGCGTGTATGCGACTTTCCCAGTCCTGAGTTAGAAGCAGGCTCTACGTAACGTCGAAATCGTAGTCGAGTTTTTTATTAAGTATGGCATTAAGTTCTAACCAGTCCCCTTAAGTACTGATGCCTCTCTCTTCTCCATCCTTTTTTGGATGAAATTGGACGCTCTCTCATCCAACCTACTCCACTTTAACGTGCCATTTCCTATGACATTTTGTACCCATCTTTGCATTCATAACGGCCAGAACAGACTTCACTTTGGGGAAAAAAAGAAAGACAACGAAGTGGGGCAGCTTCTTGTGTAGAAAATTAAATTTAACCATTGAGCACCTCGAGTGAACATCAAGTGGACCCTTCGTAGTAATTTGCCCTTGCAAGTTGCCAATATTCCCTCCATGCTTTTGCAACCACGGTTGTACAATTTTACAGAAATAAATTTTCTCGTCTACAACACTGTAAAAGAAATACATTTTGTTGGTTTTTGAAGAAAGTGCACCCATTTTTTGTCCCTCCGAAGACTGTTGGTTTTTCTGGTTGGGCAAGATATTTCATTAAGCACAAGTAGACAAAATTTTGACCAAGAAGGCAATGAGGAATGCGAAAGAGGCATTCTACCGCGACGACATAGCTAGTAGGAGTAAGTGACAAGAGTATCAAAGTAGTGGACAATGTTGGCATGTCTGTCTACTTCGCTCCGCTACCTCCACCTCCCCTCCACTCTAGTCAGGTCTGAATTGGTTCAGTCCAGAAGAGATGGTGGGGAAAATTGATAGTCATCAGGCAAGCAAGTGATGGTGAAGTGAAACAGCATCCACCTCTTCATCAGCAATAATACCTCACCACCTCCGACCAGATCCTGGAAGCCTGCGAGATGTGTCTGTACTGATGACTGATGATGAACGCGAATTTTAACATAGAAGACCCTCTAAGTTGGCAGCTCAGCATCGCACCAGTACCTGCACTCTTCCCCGACTGCCAGTCCATTAAAAGGATAAAAGTAGGCAGATGGAAAATGCCTTCCTCTAACTTGGTGCATCCCACACCGGTAATGCTTTTCGATTTATAACTTTAACAGATGAATAGCATTTCGGCAACACGCTCTTCGTGCATTTCTCCTTGTTTGTTTTTCAAAAGCAATCACTTTTCTGCCAAAAAAACACTTTCTTGACAGCTAGGAAATGCTAAGTGGTAAAATTCCTACCTAGCGGATAGTTAATAGGCTTAAACCACTCATACGTTGTTGAGGAATGTCTTTAGGAGGAGCAGTCATGCTTTTATGAACTAGGCGGAGGCGGAGGCGGAGGAGGAAACAAAGGACGTAGCATCTTAAGGGAATCCACTCACTTCGACAAACAATAGAAATCTGTACTAGATAAAGGCGGTTCTGAAGGCCAAGCCCATCATTCTCAACAAATGGAGGAAAGGGGTAGAAACCGGCCCAACAATCTTAAACGTAGGTTTAGCAAGATGCCACTTTGTGTTTGTAGGCTCAAGGTGGATTAAAACCCTACACCGTCTTCTCTGTGTCCTATGGACTTGTTGTCAAGACAATCAATTAATCAAAGGCTTGGATGAACTCCCATAGGAGAGAAGGAGGAGGAGGAGGGGGTACAAGGATAACTCCGAGGCCTCTAGAGATAGACAATGTCTGTTCAACTTATATCCCGTAAATTTGGAATCATTAATAACTCACCAGAGCCAGTGGAAGCACTTCTAGCAGTTGAGTAGGTTGGAGGTGACTTGATGAGGTATTCACTAAGCCCTGTCTCTAAATTTCCCGCATCCAGGGAGGAGGAGAAGTGAATAGCGGTGGTGGATTTGGAGAAGTCCCCCTCATCCCGAAGTATCGAGGAGGGTGGAGGTGGGGGTGGAGCCTTTCGAAATTTTTGTAGCATTGGAGTACGCATGGAGAGAGACGGCGCCTTTCGACTCTGATGGAGGTAAAACAATTGCATGAACCACTCTCTTATCCACTCTTTATCCGCGTGTAAAGTCGTTAATGGATGATGTACTTTTGGGGCATTAATGACTCGTCCAAGATCCTGCTACTACTCTACTCTATGAAGCTTACACAAATGCATTGAAGAACATTTAAATGTACTACCTGGGCAGTGGTTGAGGTTGAAATGAGAGGTTTGTAGGCAGGAGGCGCAGTTCGCTCTGGAGAAGCAGTGACGACAGTTGTAATCGTGGAGGTAGGTTGAATATAGTCCTTCGCCCTCGAGGTCTCATTCAAGGGCGCCTGCATTTCGATTAGCGGAGAGGGTTGAAATCGTACTTTTGTAGAGCTACGGCTTTTCTCACCGCCATACCTCTGGCTGCAAGCAAAATTAAGATTAGAGGATTATCTCAGCTTTGCGGTCAGGATCACGCAGGTCAGTAGCAGAGTTAGGCTGCAGCTTCCACAAAATTGGAGGTGATGGAGGGCTGCCTATACGCTCGATTTGGCATGCAGGCTGAGGAAACAAATTCAAGCAACACCTAAAATAGTCTTTTTAATGTCTCCTACTAAAAGGGCACGTTTCTTGGGATGTAGGAGACAGGTTAATGTCACGTCGTAATGGAAAATCTGCCTGACAGGCAAGCGGAAGTGGAGGATATTCTAAACAAGACAGGAGCTACAAACTTTGTTCCTTGGAATTGTGTCTAATGATAGAATCGGGCTTTTTTTTGGCTCCAGCGACTTGGTCGCCATGACAATGACGTCTGTCAGTGGCCCCTTAGAGAAGCTACAAAGGAACCTGTGTGTCTGAAAGTTACCTCGCATATTTTTTGGCACAAATTGTAGCATTACTTTGCAAAAAATACATCAACAAGCCAAATTGAGTTTGACAAAAGGGAAGAAGGTGGAGGGGGAGGAGGAGGGGGAGGAGTCTTTTGCAACCAGGAGGTAAATAATTAAACCAGTATTAGGCGTAATCTCCCCTCAAAATTGCTTTCCATCTCAAAGGTTGTCAACCCACTGGCAGAGAGTCGAAGGGGAGATTGGGAGAGTCATTTAAGGTAGTAAATTGACTCGAGACACAAATTTACTCGTAACTCGAGTGAAGAGGCGTCGGAGATTTAGGTTTAGGGCTACAGAGTTTTGAAACTTTGAGGTCTACATACGCTTCTGATCTCAGTAGGCACTGGCGGTCCGGTCACCTTATCTCTAGGGCGCAGTCCAGTGGGGACACCCTTAATCAAGCCGACTGGACAAAATTGCTTGTAGACCAAGACCTCGTGTGGAACCACACAGATATCTACTCGTGTCTCAAGGGCATTGTAGGGTGGTGGAGAGACCACTACAACAGCGGTCAGTTGTGCATACCTTCAAGCAGTGTGCGGAGGGTCCAGATCAGGGCGCCAGTGCTCCATGCGTAAAATAAATCTCTCAGAGACACCTTTTTATAAGCTGCTCTGGCACTGTGAAGTAATACTGGCAAACCTTTCCATGGAGAGGCTACAACTCCAGCTCCCTGCCTACAATTTTCCGTCCTCCTTGTTTTAAAAAGAGGCTTTTTAACCCACCTTTAGTGGAACCACATGTATGTGATTAATTTGATTTGGCTTTTTTGGAGATAATTAACTAATTGGGAGATCTCGGATCCCTGCGTACCTCTTCCTGCTTCAAACGGACATCCAAGACATGCTAATGCAATCAGTTTAAGTGAAGTAGGACTAAACAAATTGATTTCTTTTCCTCATTTCCTTAGTGCCGAACTGTCCCATTTTTCCGTCCCCTTGAATTGGAAGATGATTTTAAAAGTCCACTTTTGGGCAATCCATTTGATGCAGTCATCTAGTGAACCTTTGAGGGGTTTTTCACTTTTTATTTCCGAGTTTTAGTATCTTCAAGTGGTAAAACTCCCATCCCTTCAATCCTAATCACACCCCTCAATGTTTGTATGGGCAGCAGAAAGGGCTTACCTAGAAATTGAAAACATGCATAATTTAAATGTGTTCTAAAGTTGTTTTCGGCACAAAGCGTTGACCACATCACGTGTGGATACTCAGGAGACCATACAAAGGTTGCGATAATCAAAGGTTTGCAAAAGTGGATGAAAGGTAAGGTAGCATTTCATACTGCAGCCTGAGCAAGACTGAAAAAGATTTTGGCGGCCATAAAGGGGTGAAAAAAAGACGATGCGTTAAATAATGAGTACTTGTAAACTTGTAACTTGGAGGGATAAGGCGCAATGGTTAACTGGATGTCAAACTGCGTGATTGAAGTCCTTACACTGCGTCTGCTGTCATACATAGGTGTTGGGGTCTTTAACTAAACTAGTGCAGGTGGAACACAAAACGTTCATGACTTATTAACACTTCATTTTACGCAATGAAAAAATTTCCGCTCATCACTCTTCTGGAGTCGAAGCTGTAAAACCGGAGATAGAAGAAAGGCGCCACCTGAAGAAATCGCGGCAAGCGCCTTTTTTCTCGATAATTAGTTGTAAATTTTGCAATTTCATCATTTCACTGAGTAAAACATCTCCCAACTGTTGAAAAATAGGCCTTTCTAAGTATATCTTCCCGTCAGAAAAGATAAGACTTTCCCAAAATGACTATTTTTATTGAAAACGTCTGATTTATCAGCAAATGCTTCTCTTCTGCCTAAAATGAAGGCGCCATTGCTTAAGTTTAGGACGTTAAGGTATCTTTATGGGGTCAAAATACGAAATTGCACGAAATTTGCATTTTTGGCTCTTTTAATGAGTCGCAAACGACCTTTACCGCAAGAGTCCTGAGTCTTTAGAAGCGCCACCTTTAAAACGGATAAATCAACTGCACCAAGGTTTATTTCTAATGCATAGGATTGTGTAGAAGATGATACTCGAGTAGAGAATCGATTTCCCACAAAGTCGCTTCTTTTCAGTACAAGCCACACTCCATTTTGCAGTTCCCAAACTGCAGTTCTTAACAATTTGAAGCAAACTTTCCAACGCTCTAAAAGGTGCTTATACCATTTCTTCTTGGGAAATACAAATATAAAAGTTTTATTTCACCTTGCGTCATTAATCACTAACGTCTCATGAATCATTCACACATGTTGATTATGAATGGGTGAAGTGCATTTTTGCGTAACCTCACTAAAGCAATGCAACACTGCGGTCAAAGGACTGAAATCATAAATGTTTTCTGTCTTTCCCATTCATTTTCTCTACAAGGGCAGGTGTTTGCGTGCCGTAACCATTTGTTTCTGAGGAGGCAACATACAATCACTCGGGTCTATGAGAAGGCACCTAAGAGGGAAGATTGTTGGGTACTGCAGACCTCGGTTTTGTGTTTTCCCGTTTTGTGAAATGTCGTGAGAAAGTTAACTCTGAGTATCTTTTTCTCCATCAAATACTGTAGGCATCCAAAGGCTATCAATATATGATCACCGCCTGGGTGTTTCGTAGTGCATTGTGTGAGTGAATGTCTTAGAGGTTATGTGTTTGCTGTTAGGCTTCATCATCAAGTATTTTCATTTGTCTAGCGGATTTACAGCTTCAGAGCATCTGATGAGCACGTACTGATTGCAAAACGATTGCTGAGACAAAAGCAAAACAAAATTTTTGTCATTGGGTTTGCTGTTACCGATTTGACTTAAACATCAATTATTTGTATGTGGTTTTGGGTAGAACTGACTGCTTGATGCCCACTGAGGTTAAAAAACGGCCTTTGGCCCTCCATTTATAAATAGAGGATATAAAAGTGGCCATTCTTGGTTTGGCACCATGGATACGGTTGTCAATCGAAATCCAAGTCACTGACCCTCCAAACAGGCGGTTAACACGTAGTAAAGAAAGAGGCGGGTAATGCGGACAACTCTGAGACTACCACAAAACTAACAGCAAGTTAAGTAAAACAATGCATTTTGCCGTCCCTAAAAATAAAATTTACTCTCCTCTCAAGATACAGCATTGGTGGAGCTTCTGACAACTGACATTTACGTAGACTCCACAGCAGCGGGATTCTAATTGTCGGGATAAAATTCTAAAAAAGCGCGGGAATTGGAGAAAAGGCGGCTCTCCTTGTTTTGACAGGCCTCTTATCCTTTCTACGCAACATATGGGGATAGAGCAGGGGGTGGAAGCTCGTTTTACCCTCATAATTCCCTTTTCCTCCTACTTTGCGTTCCTCAAGGTTGCCTGGTTTGACCTTCAAGAAAAATCCTGACGCAAGCTCCATTGAAAAAAGGCAGATGTCGTTAAGAACGATTTTTTCACCCAATGATCTTAAGATTTATACCAAATATGTAGCACTTGCTTTGATTTCGGAGACGAAGGTCGAAGCAAGATTTTATCAGGTCTCTGCATCTGATGAAGTGAAGTTGATGGTGGACCAAGGAGGGTGAAAATAATGGAGGTAAACCCACCGGTACATGCGTTGTCGATGAATACAAGTCTCCAAATACCTCGCCATTACATGAACCGTTTTCTGAGCCACCTCAGGCACCAGATCATTGGACTCGGAGGCGAGTTGGAGGACTCGATGGACCGAGAAGCCAGAGTTACGCATACCCACGCGCCAGAGGAGGCAGGGCAGGTAGAAGAGGAGAGCCTGTGTTGCAAGTACAATGGGCGCCCATTGATAGTAGACAAGGTGGCTGGCGCGACGGTCAGGCACCAGGGGTAGCCGCTTCCACAGCGCTGCAAAGTACGTATTCGCCACCCAACAGTAATTTTCCGCGTACTCCTCCCAGCCCCGAGTGAATTCTTGAGGAATCCAGCATTGAATTGGCTTTCCTACAATGTGCCAAAACCTTCATACTTATCTAATTACCATGAGTTCTTTAACGCCTTTAGGAGTTTTCCAAAGGGCTGAAACCATGTGCCGATTAAAGAGGCTTGGAAGAAGGCTAATTCTATCACTCGTTGGCTGATAGCAAAACGAAATTCAGTGGATTTATGAATGCTCTCGACAGGACGATATACCGTTCCTTCTCCTCTTCCTCCACCTCCACCCTTTTCATGCCTCGAGGGTGGTTGGAACACTGCTGCAACTACCTG
The DNA here is from genome assembly GCA_001923025.3 of Taenia multiceps. Taxonomy (NCBI): domain Eukaryota; kingdom Metazoa; phylum Platyhelminthes; class Cestoda; order Cyclophyllidea; family Taeniidae; genus Taenia; species Taenia multiceps. The sequence continues at coordinate 5,318,613 of CM010314.1, forward strand.
CATGCATAAAGTAGCCTAACTAGGGAGCGCTGTGGCAGAGGTTGAGAGCGTGGGACATGGGAGTTGTGTGGCTTGATGATATTTGCGTTGGTTACGCCTGGTAGGATATGGACATCTGCAATAGACCGTGTTACAACCTCCGTGCTAGCTTTACATCACTCTGACCACTCCAGCGTAAGATTTTGGCTTCCTTCGACTCTTAAAACGGTTAGCTATAAAGCAACTTTTTAGGTTTTAAAATGCTTTTTCTACTCTTCTAGTTTGTATTTCCTCGAGGATCTCACCGATTTCCAGCAGCGAGGAAGGACACTTGTCCCCGCGGCTTCCGTCTACACTTTCTCCAACCAAGGATTCCAAATCGGGTGGGGAGAGGAAGAGAGAACAAAAGGTGCCCTCTACTCCTCTCCCTCCGAAAGTCCATTCAGACAGGGATCAAGATCTCAAAAAGGGAAATGGAGAAGAGCTGGAGCAGAGGACGCGCCCGTTACAAGTGCCTGGCTTCATGAGTGTGGTACTACCAGAGTTCTCGATAAACCAACTTCCTAACCACAAGTAATTTTGCTTCCTTTTTTTTCTTCAAGTCTAGTTGTGGACTCCAAAATAAGCTGGATTTGGTTTCAACCATCACACTATACTGCAAAGATCGGCAATGCTCTCTCCTCTCCTCTGTCATTTTACAATGCTTGTGAGATCTTGCATGCCTCCGTTAGTTTATAATTAACCTCCACATTGTGGAAGAAGAAAATAATGCTCAAAAATGGTAAGATCAAATCCCCTGAAAAAAAGCTAAAGCTGTCCGCATAAGGTAGAGGAGATATTCATTGGGAAAAGCTGTTTTGTGCCTCGTAAACACACAGAGAAGGAGGGGAGACAAGACGACACAGGATAGGAGGGCTTATAACGATCTAAACAGGCATACCGAGCGCTCTTGTAGCTGGATGGAGAGTAGTGAACCATTACAACCCGACTTAATGAGGAAACGCAAAAAGTCCATCACTCACTCCTCGCCCACTTTCCTGCAACTTCACTTAACATATCCCCACCTCCATGACTTTCCTCTCCAAAAGGCCTGATTTGAAGCGACAGATGGATGGGGAGGGCTTGAGGAATTTGGTGTTACGCGTTGTCAGGGCAGAAAAATAACATTAAACCAAACCCTCCGTGTGGCTCACTTCCACTGCCCTACAGTAAAGTTTAATTAACCCGAAAGTTTTTTATCAGTATTTTGGTTCAAATCTTTTTTCGACAACTAAAATGCTTTTGGTTAGGCGGGCACCGAAGGGCTCCGCTGCCGTACCTCCGCCAGTCGCTCCACCCTCTGAAAAATTGCTACTAACTCCCTCTTTTTGACCCTCGGCAATGCATATTTTGTTTAAAAGAAAGTTTCGGAGCACTACATTACATTTTTAATAATTCGCATAAATTTTGGACATAGTTTGTAGATAAAAAGAGAACAATAAAAGAATTCAAAAAGAGGATTATAATGGGGCCTTTTAACTATCCACTCAAAGTCATTAAATACCATTTTCACTGGCATCAAAATTTGTTTAAAGCCTATTTTATAAACACTGTTTATTACTTTTTAGCTCCAGTCGATTTAAAAACTATTTCTAGAGTAGAATTGTTAAGTAAAAATTTAAAAAATAAATCGAATCTCTCCATAACTCCCAATTAATTTAAATACATTCCTTCCCATTGAACTAGCCGCCAAATATATCTGTTAAACAGCAAGGATATAGAATTACAAACCCAACGGGGCAACTCGGTGTTTTGTTTGACTCTGTGCCCAGTTATGCGGGCTCTTCAGTCTCCATAGGTTGCGCTTCCAACGTAAGCCGGGGCTCTCGGTCAATGCGGTCGCCTACCAGCTCTTACGCTCTACTTTGGAAAAGACTTGAAAATTTAGACTCCCTCGGTTGCAAAACCAAACACTTAAATTATACTTTAGTGATTGCTAATGTATTGCGAGATGTCACCTTCAAATGACACAAGAATTGATATAGTGGCAAGTAATAATAAGAGCCATCGACCACTTCTTTGTGGTTGCGCCGCGTTAAAGCATACCGTCGTCCCGAAGAGCCGTCTTGTTCACCAAACAATGAGAGAGACGCAGGTTTACCCCCCCTCCCCCAATTACTAGTCATTAAATTGCATCAAATCTGACAGTTCACTAAATCATACCATACTGTCCAAGCTAACTGCAAAGTTACTACAAACGCCCGTTTTTAGCGTAGATTACTTGTTTTGAGCTTGCTCCAATTTAAAAAGAGAGAAAAAATTTGTCTTTAGTAGACTTGGGTCTCACTTGAAAGGGAAAATGGCTTTAGAACTCCTGGCGAAGAAGATAATTGCCTTCTTTAGGAGGAGACAGTGAGTAGCAAACCAAACCAACTTGGTTTTATGCCTTTTTTTATCCGTTTTAAACGCCATCTCGACTACCCTAGAAGTCATTTTAAAAAACCTGTGCACTTTTTAAGCCCCAAAATGCCAACTTTTTCCTAATTTGCTTTTGCAGTCGGAGAACTAAAGTCAAATATAAAAACTAACCAACTTTTATCGCGTTTTCTTTGTTCAATCGTAACAATATTACTGATATCAGCCTTGTTTCTAACAAAGTTTCCGACATTGAATAAATTCCGAACAATTCCTTACTTCTACCATGGCGAAAATGAGTCTGGCTTATTTCATGTTTGGCAGAGAAATGCGCTTTTATCGCAAAGGAGTCTAAAACCTGGGATTAGCGAAACTAATTTCAAGTGTTTTTGTGTGTTACGCTCCCGACGAGAAATGGTCCTTGGAGCGGTGGCTAATTGAAATCGCCAATGTACGCCTCGTCAATGCGTGTCGAAGGGGTGGATGGCCGAGAACGCGGATGTAAAAACAGTTTTGCGAAAAAAGTTGGTCCACCATTCCCTTAATCAACGTTGTTCTTGGTGAAAAATTTCAACTTACCTGGCTTTTACTCGGTTCAGGCATATTTATAGCCATTTTATTTACCAACTAATAATTTCGTGCCGTCGGGAGATAAATTTCAACGGGATAGAATATTTTAAAACAAGATTATTTATTATCCCACCAAGAGACTCGTTTGGGTGAAAATGAAGACGCCTTACCTAGGATCCTAGACACCTCACACTTGAAGGAGGACACATTTGAAATCGTTGTGTTTGCTTTTTTAAAAATTCAAAAATGTCAACACTCTGCGTCCGAAGAGGAGGCTTGCAACTACCGGACAAGCTCATGTTGTTGGAAGTGGAAATCGGTGCGTCTTTGCCACCGTCTTTTAGTCTGGTAGGTGGGCTCTGTGGGATAGAGGGCAACTCAACGCTAATCTCCGCCTTATTTATAGTCACATCTAGATCTCAAAAAAACAGCCAAGTTAAGGATTGTAGATCCATTTTTCCCCTCCTTTTGATCCCTGTGAATCTATTTGTCATGGTTTTTAGCCAGGTTTACTCTTCTTCAAGTGAAAAGTGAGAAGGAGAGAGAGAAAAGGAGGAGAAGTAGGCCCTTTAATTAATGCATTGCAAAAATGTGATGGCTTCGCTGGGTGTACTGTGTCGTGGCGGGTGTGCTGAGAGAGGGTGTCGCCTTAATTACAGGCGGGGAGCTGACGCTGCCTCCCCTCCATCTTGAGGCCGCCCAGATTAGAAGCCCCAAAGGGAGACATAAAACTGGCAGGCTCAAGTTACCTCCCAAAATTATGTGTTTTATTCACTAATGCAATATCTCCCAAAGTCAATTAATATTTATTTTGCGTGTGCTTCCCTGGAAGGGGTTTGGAAACCGCCACTCGTAGCTCCTTCTCTTTTTCTGGGAAGAATTTGTTTTTTATCCAAGCTTTTGGTAATTTTGAGAACCTACTAGTAGTCATTTCAACAGACGCTTAATGGGCACTGGGCACCTCGTTCCTCTTTTACCGTCCCGACTTTAGTCATTCTCTCTGTGACACACAATTTAATGCGCTTGGGTTTAATAAAGAGGAAAATACGGTTAGCCACGTAGGAATTAAAAAATAATGCGCTGATTTTTTATTGTGCTTCCGCTGCTCAAAAACGGAGTAAAATAGTTCTTATTTTGCATTAAAGGCAATTAACAGGGTATTTGTTCTCACAGTGATGAGCCAGGATCGACTTTTCATTGTCTACAGTGTACTTTAATGCTGCTCCAGCAGATGTCAAAAGCAAAAAGCTTGGAGACTTATGAATAAGCGATTGTTAAGGGGATGGAATCTGCAAATCCCCCCACAGATGTTGCCCTCAAAAATGAGGAAAACAGAACTTCATCCCTCTTTCTGATCGTGTAAATAACTTCTAAGATTTGAATTAGGCTATCATTGCAAAACCTTTTCCTTAAATTTCACAAATTCGCATACTTGAACCACACAGTCAGTTCTCAGAGTGGTTACGTTAGTTTAGCAATTCGACGGAGACATAATCTACCGCTTGATTTATTATCTCTCCCAGCGCACTTATCATCCCCATTTTTCTCATTCTAGTCTAGTCATTAGAAGAGAGGGAAAAAAAACCGGGCTTTTTCTGCCTTGGAAACACGAAATGGGCAATTATTCTTTCCCAAAATTTAGGTTAAAATTAATGCATTACTTAACCAAGCCCGAACTGTCGGCTATTGGTCGGTTCGAGCTAACCACCACAGCCAGACGAAACTTGGTTAAGTAGTAAAACCTGTAAAGGGGGTCTGTAAAATTGTCTCCTACGGGCCAAACATTGTAAGGTGAACAAACGTTTGATTAGAAGTGCCGAAATGGCGGAGGACCGAGTGCTCGGTGTGTCAGTGAAATGGGGGCGAGGTGGAGGGGAATAGAGCGGCGGAGGAGAGGACGCTAATCGGGGAGAGACTGTTTTCACGGCATCGCAACACTACCAGCACTGACATTGGAATGAAAAGACCAACAAGAATGACTTTCATGCATAATTAAGTTACTGGCAGCTGGCAAGGGGAGAAGTAAATGTTCCTTTTCTCTGCCCTCTCGGTGTGTGCGTGTGTGTGTGTGTGTGTGTGTACTTCGGGATCTTAGCTATGCCAGCCTTAGAAAGCAGAAGGAAGCTAGGTAAGATTAAATTGCAAAGCACGACTTTATATACGTGTTTTCCATCGATCATCGAGTCGTCTACTGGGTGGAGAAAGTAAAATATGGCGGGGCAGGAACCCCTCCTCTAATAATGCCTAATGCATTCTGTCAAAGGTATGACAGCTGCTTTTCTCCCTCTCCCTCTTTCTTTCGCTCCACGTCTTGTCGGAATCAAAGACTGAGAAGGCTGCCTCATAGGTAAGCATAAAAATGGGGAATATTTTAAAAGAGTTTTCTCCTTCCTAAAGAGATTCACAACGAATTGGTGGGTGGCAAAGAGCCGAGAAGGGACGATTTCCCTTTTGGAATGTCCATTAATTAAAACAACTTCACTTTAGCTCCATCTTGGGCCATTGTAAAGGGGGTTCTTCACACCCGAGTACCCAATAGCTAGCCTTAATGACTGTGACAGGTTTGATTAATCGACATTGCAGTACCGGCCAGCCCTAAGTGGAATGCTTCCAAAGGCCATAGTCGGAAAGTGGCATTTGCGACCGAATCTGTACCGAGGCACGAATAGGCTGTCATAATAGAATGCCTAGCTAAGAGGCAATGGTGTGAAGCTCATCTGTGACTTTTTAATTCAGGCGGGTCTCATCACACCACCGTTTCAAACGGTTGAGTGAATGGACGTGAGAGGATGGGAAAGTGGAAGACCTGTTCATCATACTGCGTTGCTACTGCCACCGAAAGCTTAACGTTTCGGTTAAAGCGAATATTTCACTAACTCGTTCTAAAATTGTACCAAAATGGGCGATTCAAGAAGACAATGAGGTAAAAGGGGAGTGGAAGGAGGAGATGATGCTAGGGAAGCGGGAGTGGTTGAGGTTACAGGGAGCTGTTAATCCCTACCCCGCGTCACAGCTAGCAATGCAAATTAGTCTAGCTCAAAGACAACTGCCACTTTCGAGCAGCACAAATCCGCTTTAACCACTAGACGACCAACAAGTCTGGGAGGTTACTGAGCTAGTAGGTGGATACTCACTCGATCAAGGTTGTCACTATGCCTGAGTGAGCTGCTAAGGTTGTCACAGTCACAGCCAATCTCGCGTTTACCTTCAGCACATTCTAGTCGTTAAGGCGACCACTGCAGCTGAGCTCTTGGCCTTCACCTTCTGAAGTAACGCACTCAAAGATCCAACAAAGAAATGTTCATTAAAATCTTGGTTCAATTGAGGGTGGCGACCTTTGTTTGAATTAACCATAAAGCTAAATGACAAGATTAAACATGCTGGTGATATAATTGAGCCGGTTTTACTCATCTTTCTAGATTTATCAGGCGATGCTAGAGACGGGTGTTTCTTGAAAGCCACAGGTAGTGACCTAGAGGGCCCGCTGAGGCCTAAATGAGCGGCTATTCAAATAAGACGATTACTGGGGAGGAGGGGGAGGACGTACCAACGTACTGTCGAATACCAATAAGTCCGATGAAGAGGAAGAGGAGGACACTGGTGTATTGGTAGTTGAGGCGATCAGCAAAGTCATCGTCGTACCTCTGACGTGTGGAACCGATGCGACCGAGTTTGGAGAGCTTCCAAATGAATGCTGCATCCATGACTGCAATTTGCGCAACTTACAGGCTCTTCTAGCTCTCCTCACCGTGCATCCCAGTTGGTTCGCACAGCCTGTAAAAGCAAGTGAGCTAAAAGTTGTAACTTTTAGAGCTCTGACAATAGCCAAAATCCCAGTTTTTCCATTCAGCCCAAATTTGGGACGGTGAACAGTGACAGCTCACACCATAATTTCAACTGACAAAGGAATCCCAAAAGCATGAAATGAGGTCTTTGTGTGTGTGTGAGAGAGAGGTTAGTTAACTACACCGGTTTACACCAGTTCTCCATCTTTTTTTAGGACAATGAAACCCTCTCCGCATTTATATCAGGTTGCGTGATTGATGGTACATTTGCAATGGAGACACAGGGGTTTACTTTGGGCGGAGGCGGAGATGGCGGCGGTGGAGGAGGAGGAGGAGGAATAGGAAGCACAAGCATTAAAATTAAAGCCTTTTAAGCTTTCAAGAGGCAGTTTTCAAGGCTGCCTCACGTAATGAGGGAGTCTTTCCTGAAAAATATGTGACTCGGCAAAGTCTCCACTGCCACTGAGGCTAAAACGAATTATCTCAATGATGCGGTGATGAAGGAGGCTGAAAAAACGTCCACTTTTCTCTGAATTCTAACCAGGTCGCATTTGGCCATGGGTTTGGCAGCCGAAGTCCATCGGCATCATGGCAAAATGTCAATTCTTCATGGGAGAGAGGAGCGGGTCGTGGGAGGGATAAGTTCAACCGCGCAGAGAGCATTTTGAGGCATGGACAAAGTAATCGGTAAGGGTGTGGCCACTTCATGGACACAGTGAATGATTTAATCCCTCTAAATTTAAGTTGGAGACATAATTTTGATGATAAGGCCAATGACGTCTTCACTATAGCCCCACTCAGCACTATATGAATTGCCTAATCTCATCAACGTTGAAATGATTAACTCTGTGACTGTTCCTTCATCCTAGCTTCATGCATGACTCTGGCGCCACTCCTGAGAGACATAATTTGGAGTTGGAAATGAAGCAGCGACTTCCCGACGCCTCCTTGATTGTGCACCAAGATTGCGAGCTGACACAGCCCTGGACCAGTCCAACTCATTCACTGGAGAACAACTTCAAGTCTTTGCCCCCTGCTGGTGGAGGAAGGAAAAAATACATTGCTACTTCAACTGCAAAGTGATCTGGATGGTGCAGGAGCAATCTCCAGCCAGCTTAGTCGCTGTTAACCCCTGAAACTCTTTTGACCCAACATCTATTTCACCGGACCCTCCCTCCCCGAATCAAAATAATGTTCACATTTGTGGAGGTCCTCGGGCTCAAATGTTTCCCATTCACCATTGGATGACACAAAAATATTCCCACTTCCTCTTGAATAAGGAATAAAAATTCTCCAAAGATATATGATTCCGAAATGTCGAGCATCTTTAAATATTCATGGTGCTTTTATGGATGTTCTTAAATCCACTTTCACCTTCACTTGGCAGTCATATTTAAAAATAAACCAAATCCGTGAAAAAAGAGGTGGCGAACTTCTCACTTTTTCACTTGCTATGTCCTGTCTTGTCAGACCTTTGTAAAATGCCAAAGGAGAGTAGACTTTGTACCCTACAGTAAAAAGTCCATTTATCTCGGGTTGATCTTCCACTGTATGTATGAGGACGAATAATTTATCCCCTTTCCCTTTTCCTCTATTTTGAGCTTTTGGAATATATTTGCTGGGATTTGAAGAGCGGGCCTGTCATCCAAATGAGAGGACAGAATTGTAGCCTCTTGTTTTAATCGACCGCCATGGATACTTGGGGTAGAAGGCGGAGATAAAGTAGTCATTCCCGGTAATAAAAACCCGGCAACGCTGAGAAACCGAAAACCCACATGCCCGCACTGTGCAAAAAGTGTAAATTTATATAACTAAAAAAACATTAGAGCTGTCATTTTCTGCCTCCTTTTCAGCACTCACTCTTTTGCACTTGACAGTGGATGAATCACCAACTTGTTCAGGAAGTAGGCTTACTCTTGCCTTTTTTAAATCATACGAAAAATTAGGGCAAAATGAGGAGGCAGTTGTATTAAACAAGCTGGAATGGACACAACATATTCTCAAATAAAATAATGGGAAACAAAGAAGACCCTTAATTAGGCATTAAGGTTTTGGCGCCAGTCATAAAAAGTCACCAAATGCAAACAGCGGAATGAGAAATGCTAACTTACATGAGTGCAAAGAGGTAAGTCGCCATGGATCAGCGAGGTTTTCGCAGTGTTGCGCTTCAAACAACATGGAATTGGGGAGAAAACTACGCATACTTAAATAAGCAGTAGTGCCGCCTTCCCATTGGCCATCTGGCGGGGCACGCTGGTGCGCGCGTGTGTGCGCATGTCTTTCGTGGTGTGATGGGACAGAATGGGCAGGGAGCAGGGTGGTTAAGTCTCGGTCAGTGAAGTAGGGCTTTGCAACGTTATAGTCCCATACCACCAGGTGGATGGAGCCAAGATGGACAGCGGAGTCCTAAATGTTGAGGTGACATCATTTTCGATGGGTAAATTGCCTACCTATACACATATACCTGGATTCCGACGGTACAATCACCAAACTAGACGATCAGGTAGTGGAAGCAACGCAAATCACGTCGTATTTTAATCCACATAAGCGAAACGAACATTTTTCTCCCAATCTCTGGCGGCTGAACCGTAGGTCCCCGAATTGATCGGGTGGGTCCACCTAGGAGGCAGCATAACCTTCCAAACCAAACTACATCTTGGGTGAATTACCTAGGTCAAGAAATGGGCATTTTTACTAGCTTAGTGAACTTATTTTGAGGTCAACAAGGCTCCCAGTGACGTTGACACTTGATAACAATTCAAAGCGATAAATAGTTTAGGCAGTAGAATGATTCACATTCAACGGTGTTTATGTATCACCATCAGCCAAAGTAAAGCCAACCTAGTCGGTTTTTCCTTTAGTGTCTGTCAAAATCTATGTCATGAAATCGTCGTGTTGCCTCGGCTTACTAGCGCACGGGCACATAAACCCATGTCATTGAAGTAAAGGTCACTTTCAGGTCATACTAATTCATTCAACTGTTGACGCAGTGTAGACACCACATTCCCGGGGTAATATTTACTCCATAAGGCAAGCTCGACCTCAAAATGGGCTTAGCATGAAAGAAACTGGGTGGGTTGGTTGCATTAACCTCCGACACCGTAGGCACCGTCACGGCGGCTAATTTGGTGGGCCCTTGCACCGACAACTGGGTTGACACTTTCCACAGGCTAAAAGTTATGGTCGCGCCAAGAAGAATTTCAGAGCTAATCACAGCATCGCTCTGAACTGCCTGATGTCTTACAGCCTTTGCTTTCTGCAGCTTCATCTTTCTAGTGGGTAATGCCAGAAATGAGTGGCAAAAACGCCTCGGTCGGGTTGACACGCCTTTGCGCTCGGCCATAAAACAAAGTGTGAAGCGCGTGCGCACCTGTAGTGTACATGCCTCGCTCTCTTCGTGCTCTTGCTTTTGTTCAAATGTATTTGCTAGTCTTGAGAGGTCAGACCACCGTGGCTGCCTTATCCCCCGCCCCATTCCTCCACCCGCTCCCACCCACTCAGTAACTAATGTCCCATTAAACACAACAGCAGGAGACACAAACAGCCCAACAGAAGCAGCATTAGGATCTAGTCTGACTCAAGCTTGCTCAGGAGTACGGTAGAAGCATCCCTTGCCCACGGCTGCTGGCAGTAGTAGGGGGAGAGGAGGGGCGAGAGGGCGGGAGAGGAGATTTACGACGCAGCGTTCTGTTGGCGTGATTAATGGTGGCTAGAGTCTAACGAGACTGAGGAAGGAGGAGTAGTAGTGGTAGAAGCAGTAGTGAGAGCAGCGAAATTCACCAACTCCTTCCCCACTCTCTCTTTCTCTCTTTCTCTCTCTCTCTCTCTCAGTTAGAGAGAGAGACAAACACTTTTGTGGGAGGGGATTGGGAAGGCAGATAATATCGCGTGCCCACCCGTAAGAGGGACTTCATTAGTTCCTGAGTGCATAGGGGCTTTATAGCCCCGCTCACCTGTAGCAAATGGATTCTTGTGCGATGAGGTGACTTGATAGAGGCAACACTGGTTAGTACACATGCCTCCCACTTTCTTGTCTCCGCTTCCTCTCTCTCCACTTCTTGGACGACAGGAGTGGCGATAGTCTAGCCATATGCACGGCTCCCGCATTCGTTCTTGTTACTTCTGGTGGGAGTAAAATGGCGAGGGTGTTGGTCTTCAACGCTGACTGGTAGTGTTCTAGAGTTGAATGTCTGAGATAGGTAGGCTTGCACCGACCTCCTTAACTGACGTTCATTGGGTCAACTCACCTTACCTTTTCCTTGATCGGTTCCTGGCAGTGTTTCAATTGGGAGAGGGGGTCTGCAGGCTTGAGGCGTGGACCCACTCCTGCCGACCACTTAACTCTGACACTCGTGAAGTTGGCAATCTGTATTTGCACTTTCAGTGGAAGCCACTATTCCTGTAAAGGCAGTCTTTTCCAAGTGAAAAAAAAGTTGGTTGCGGTAGGCGCAAGGCTGCGCTAAGTGTATCCGGTTTTCCCCAGAGCTCTACACGATGACTTTCCGTTTCAGTAATTTTTACAGGCTTTTTTATCCCCACCAACAACAGCAATAAGTGAGGAATCTACAGCATACGTTTCCTTTGCAAATTTAGTTTAAAATAGTTTTGTTTGGTAGGTACTAAAGACTCCGCCTTCGTACTTCCGCCGGGCGACCTGGCCGCTGAACTATGCTAGTAGCCTCTCAAGCCTTCCGTACGCCGACAATACATATTGCGCCGGTATTTTGTGGCTTCCTTTGCCTTCAGGAAGGGCTCTAAAAGCTATCTTAATGATAGTGGGAGGGAATTTGATCCTAAAGAGCCTAGACTAAACTCCACTGTTGGATGTTGAACCTTAAAGGAGAGGAGGAAGTGCACGATCCGGGAACAAGAGAATCTGTAACGAATCCTAACATGAAGTTTGGAAGCAGTGTTTTCCTTTAGGGACCACCCAGTCCCGTGTTCCACAGAAATGCTCCTCACAACCAAGAAGACATCAGGCCTGAGCCTGCTGGAGAGATTGGAAAAGGAGTTGTCTAAGTAGCTCGTGTGTGGATGTCGATACCTACTCCACTTCTCCCACCCACTGGATAGAAGCCTGAGAGATATCGTTGGATAGCACTAAGGTAGAAAAAAAGTAACACGGGGGAATAGTCACGGTACCTTACGGCCTTTGTTAAATGATTACATTTTAGACCACCGATGGACATACGTGATAGCCATTACTTTTCTCTTCTCGCAAAATAGTTTCCATATATGTCGGAAATCCAGTTCCAGTGGGATAACCAAGAGCGGTCAGTGATGTTGCGATCATATATCTTCCCTTTCTCAAACCCTTGAAAGACTGATGTGGTTAGTTGGTGGATGCTTTGCTCCACGTTGGAGGTCTACCAAGGGGACCGTCAAGGATGGTGTTAACAGTAGGAAAGGGTTTGTGGCTCCGAGATTGGTTATCCGCTGGGCTGCATAACCTCCGGGCTTTACCAGTAGCTTCCAAGTTTGCCCTTCCGTGCGTCGGTAATTTGTATTTTCCTCGTCTTTGGCAAATACTTGAAGTGCTGCACTAAAATTTGGTTCGTGATAGACGTGTTGTTGTGATTTAGCATACTGTTTACACGAAGATTCGGCATGGTAATAAATTAGTACTTATCTTCTCTTCCCCTCTCCCTCTGCACACTAACTGGTCATACTTAACCACAACTGACATGAAAGCGGCTCTCATTTAACCCGATCGTGGCTGTTCAAGAGCCAGCAAAATAAAGCTAATGAGGTAAATGCGAGGACTTCGATCCGTCTCACACCAAAACACTAGTGCAAACGATTACGTTGTGATGGCCGACGTGGAGGTTTGCCGATGGGAGCCGCCAAGGGCCGACGTTTGAGGTGTGAGAAGGTCCGCATAATACTTTCTAACTTGAACATTTCATTTTGGTTCCGCGGTTACTTAAGGCTCCGCTTTTGTCCCTCTACTGTGCGATCTTACCTCCTGGTCATATCAGTAGCCCCGCCTTAGACCTTCCAAGCATCAGTGATTCATATTCATCTTTGACTTTTTAATTCAGGCGGGTCTCATCACACCACCGTTTCAAACGGTTGAGTGAATGGACGTGAGAGGATGGGAAAGTGGAAGACCTGTTCATCATACTGCGTTGCTACTGCCACCGAAAGCTTAACGTTTCGGTTAAAGCGAATATTTCACTAACTCGTTCTAAAATTGTACCAAAATGGGCGATTCAAGAAGACAATGAGGTAAAAGGGGAGTGGAAGGAGGAGATGATGCTAGGGAAGCGGGAGTGGTTGAGGTTACAGGGAGCTGTTAATCCCTACCCCGCGTCACAGCTAGCAATGCAAATTAGTCTGGCTCAAAGACAACTGCCACTTTCGAGCAGCACAAATCCGCTTTAACCACCGATGTGCACGCGGTGGCCGTTGCATTTTTTCTTCTCCCAAAATACTTTCCCTACATGTCGGAAATCCAGTTCCAGTGGGATGACCAAGAGCGGTCAGTGATGTTGCGATCATATATCTTCCCTTTCTCAAGCCTTTTCAAAGACTGACGTGGTTAGCTGGTGGGTGCTTTGCCTTACAGCACCGACTACGTAGTGATACCCGACGCTGGAGGTTTACTAAAAGGACCTTTAAAGATGGTTTTAGAAGTTGGGGAAGGGCTTGTGGCTCCGAGATTGGTTATCCGCTGGGCTGCATAACCTCCGGGCTTTACCAGTAGCTTCCAAGTTTGCCCTTCCGTGCGTCGGTAATTTGTATTTTCCTCGTCTTTGGCAAATACTTGAAGTGCTGCACTAAAATTTGGTTCGTGATAGACGTGTTGTTGTGATTTAGCATACTGTTTACACGAAGATTCGGCATGGTAATAAATTAGTACTTATCTTCTCTTCCCCTCTCCCTCTGCACACTAACTGGTCATACTTAACCACAACTGACATGAAAGCGGCTCTCATTTAACCCGATCGTGGCTGTTCAAGAGCCCGCAAAATGAAGCTAATGTGATGGTCGACGCAAAGATTTGCAAATGGGAACCGCCAAGGGCCGGTGCTTGAGGTGTGAGAAGGTCCGCACGATACTTTTCTGCTTTAACCCTTTGTTTTGGTTACGTGGTTACTTAAGGCTGCGCTTTTGTCCCTCCACGGTGCGACATGACCTCTGATCTATACCAGTAGCCACGTCTTAGACCTTCCAAACGTCGGTGATTTTTATTCCGCCCCAGTATTATGACTTTTTCCTTTCCAGGAAGGATTCGAAACGCTGCACTAAGTATTGTTATTTCTCACCTAAAACGTGATTTTTGACCAACTTATTTTACCTTTCTCCTCTTTTCCATTCGCATCTCTCTCTTTGAACAACCAAAAATGATACTCCAAATAATGGTTGTTCTGAGTCCTTCTTCCTCTTTCTTACTTTGCCAGGAACCATCATGACAATGGCTTTCATAGGATTCCATCGTATGAATCTATTCAATGGTTTGAAGTTAGTACAGGATCAAGACTTCAAGGCTACCTATTTTGGAATGGATTATTAAAAGTCTTTAACAACAGGCTGATTTATGGCTTCTACCTATTTTTTGTACCCTCATTCCTGTACCAGTAGGAAGGCGTTTCCACCGTTCTGCCCAGAGTGGAAAGAAAATTAGTGGTGGAATTAGTAGTACCTTCTTCCCTTCTGAACTTCTTTACATGGTCATCTGACTGTCTGGCTTTTGGGAGAGAGCTGAAAATCAAGCTAGGAATCTAGTTTACTGAGGGCAGAAAAGAACACATTCCAGAGAGTGCATTTCTTTACCTCCTTTTCTTCCTCTTGCAGTTTGGTGCTGCTGTATTTGCAAATCCTCTCACCTGCAATGCAGTAGAGCCTGAGAAAAGTTGCATTGGTGGTCGCATACACCGTTCCCACGAAGGAAGTCGCCTCGATTATCTACGATCAGGATGGTGTTCCACGCTTTTGCCGAATGGTCCCAGGAGTGAAGCCTGTGATGCGACCGCCTTTGAGTGACTAAACGTTCCCTCGCTGCACAAAATGGTTATGAAGATCGCCGTGGCTACGATTATCAACGGGTTTCGTGGCTCCAAAGATAGGACTGTCCCCTCATCCTCATAGGTGGACGCCACCACAACATTTGCCTACCGTCTTGAGGGCTTGCACATACAACCTTCCAATGTGCGTCTCTTTGAGGCGATCGTCGCAGTGAATCCGCTTCCCATGTGACAAGTGGAGTTAGTGAGGTGACTAAAAGTCCGGTAGGGGATTAGTCGGACAACCACTAGTGTCAGCGCCAACACTCACGTGGTCACTGCAAGCCAGTGACAAGATCTCGTCGTTTTTTACACGAATTATTGCCTTTAATAGCTTGCTTCCGCTTCTATTAAACTGTGAGGGTTTGGTTTCGCTACTCGATGATCCTTAAGGGATGACAGTTCGGAAAGTGATTAACAGCTAAATGCGATTTTCGTATCAGCTAAAACCAACGGTAAAATGGGAAAAAATAGAAAATAAGTAATAAAGCTAACTTATTATTTGAAAAAGCCAAGTCTTGAGTCTAAAAGTTTAATTACTGACATCTCTTATGATGTGGACGTTTTCTCTGCAGCCGTCACGTATGTGTGACACGTAATCCTCAAGAAGATATTTTGGTTTGAACAAATATTAATTGTATTTTCCTTAATTTTTTGAGACAATCAAAGCTGCTTAGTGCAATGGGAAAGAAGAATGGGGTAATCGCAGAACGCTAAAGCTTCCAGGCTTGTCTGGCATTAGAGTCCCCCCCACAACCCAAATAGTAAAAATCATCGTTTATCCTAAAAAAATCCCATCATTATGGGTATTTTTTGCAGAGTTATAATATTTTACACATATTTGAGAATACGACCGTTTAAATTTTCAGGCTGACACAATCCAAAGAATCAAGCATCCTATCCCTTCCCATCCCATCTACGTTGCCTAAAGTCCCTCTTCTGTCCATCCACCACCATAGTAGCCGAAATTACCATCTAGGTGAAAAGAACCAGCCAAGACCTAATGCTTTAGTTTCACGAAGCAAACAAAAGAAATAAATTGCAATCTGGTGGTAATAAAGCTCCCCAGGGAAGAGAGTGTTTGAAGTCGGTGATTGTGCACGTCTGTAGGGTCTGAGTGCGCCATTCGAGGGGTTACGACTTCTCAACAGTTAAGGTATTTCTTTCCAAGCCTCCAAAAGGAGTTTAAAAAGTACATGCGTTCAGACTTGACATAATACTTCGTGCCTAGTGATAGCGATGCGCTCACCGAAAGTTTACAACTTAACACCTAATTGCTTGATTTATCTTGATGTGGGTGCAATTTGCTGCCGCCTTTTCCTGGACTCAAAATCGCGTGCAATCTATGTGAGAGCACTACAAAAAAAGAGGAGGAGGAGGAGGAGGAGGAGCAGAGTACACTTTTTACTCGTCCCTCTTCTTTATCGCGTCCCCTCTCCCTCCCTCAACGCCTCGTCGTCCGCCTCCTTCTCCGCCTCCTGTCCCCCCTTCGCCATGCAGGCAAAATTGCTCTTTTTAAGTTTTCTTCATTTTTTTTCTTTAAATCTCCCGAGCAATGTAGGCCAGGGCACACCTTGTTATCCAAAAAAACACTCCAATTTTGGTGATGACATTGGCAATTCTGCTACAGGGCCTTTGAGTGTATGTGTGTGTGTGTGTGTGTGTACACAGGATTCATGCGATTACTCTCCGGAAGCGACTAAATTGCCATAGTAACCAGGCTATTGTGAACTCTTCCGATTCTCCAATGTTATATTCGGACATAGGTGAAGACTTTTTTTCGCATACTGAGCTACCCTCGCCACAGCGGAAGTACAACGCTGGCTCACAAATATCGTCACTAGAGATGCATAAATCTCTTCTACCATTGTTAATTTGTTGGCCAAAATTCTGACAACATTAGTAGAACTGTTAGCAAAAAAATAAACCAGTCGGACATGGTTGCTATGACCTGCCCTCCCCGCTCCTCTCTAGCCCCGCCTGATTGACCGTCACCAAGCCTGCTAGTGATCCCTCCATCCGCGTCGATAAACCAACACCGCCGCGCAGAAGTCGGGTTCGGCGCTGAACACGATCCACGTTCCCGCCAGCCCACAATGCATAACAATTGTCAGAAGGAGCGAAGATAGACGGGAATCAAGAGATGATGAATATGTTGAAAGTAACATTTGTTTAAGTGGTGCCTTCAAGTGTACTGGCACTTGACCCTTTGCGAGCTCCATCGCTGTCCTAAGGTCATGAACTTTCTGAAGTGAAATAATAACCTACTATCCTACTAGATTCTAGGGTAATAAGACCGAGTTTATTAGTCCCTATAAGGCGAAAAGCAGGCTGGGTAACTCCTACGGTCGAACAATGCTACCTCGAGACATAGCCTTACCAATGGGTTTGAGATCTTAAAAGTAATGCAAATAAAAACTTGCGAATAACCTTCACTTTCACCTTTGATCAGCCTTCTCTACTTGCACTTTTACTAGTGCAATAGGTTATATAATAAAACTCCTCTAGTTTAATGACTACCTACCTGTCAAGAAGTGCACTGTTGATGACTCGGAAGCACGTATCCTCCGAATACGTTTAGTGAATCAAGTAGCTTGCTTTCTTGTTCACAATCTAAATAAAGTACAACAGAGGTAGCGAAAATATAACTCTGTGTGGTTCCTCCCAATTGACAAGGTGGGATACTATTTTTTTCTCTCCCAAACTAGGTTCCCCATTCATAGGGAATAATTGATGTGAACCTCTACCTTATTGTTCTCTCTCTCTCGCCTAGAACACGTCCTGTGAAGTCCTCGTGAATAATCCATTCTCCATTGTTACTTTTTTTGCTTAGAGGATGAGGAGGAGGAAGAGAGGGCACAATGGGTGAGAGGAGAGCTTTCATCTCTGTGGGTAGCTAAGTCCTGACTGACAACTTCACACACTACCTATTCACGTTTCTCACCTTGGCAGTGATTAATGGATGCTTGGGTTGTGTAATTCTGTCACGCCCTGTTTACCTGATAAAAAAACGGAACAACTGTTCACCTTCCTACCTTTTACAGTGCTGTTAGGGAGTTGGTAGATTTAACCATCCATAGAGGTGAGGCGCAATGGTTTTCCTTCTAGCCACCGTTGAACCCTTGCTACTCCCTAATCGCCTAAGGGAATTCAAGACTCTTTGATGGTGCGTAAGAACTCCATCTCTTGGACATAAATGCAAGAGTCGAACCACCCACCAAAGGTGGTTATATGCGACTGTTGAGATCCTAATGATAGCAAAATAATTTCTTAACTTCTAATGGACTCAATTGCCTCTGTGATATGCTTGTTGTTGGTTTTACTCTTAGTTTTGGAAGAGGGGTCATTGATGTAACCCGCCACTTCACCTCCACAGGGGCGGGCTGACCCCCCGTGCCAAGTCAGTAGCTTCACTAAGTCCCACTGAAAGTCTTGGGAGGCTACATCAGTGATAGCAGAAAGCGAACCAAATCTTAAGGGATATAGCCTGATTTGAACTGCTGGGTGATAAATTTAATCGAGGCGGAAGAAATGCATGCTCTGTGGATGGAAGAATCGGTGCAGACCGCCTACCAGAAGGGCCAGAAATGAAGTCCACCTTCAACATCTATCCGGTCCCAAGGTGAATAGGAAGGCAATTAACGACCGATGCACCGATGGCCTTAAACCCTCTTGAAATCTTTCGTTACGGAACTGTTCACAGTACCCAAAAGACGGTGCCAATTAAAAGGCACGCGATACCTCCTCCTATCGCTTCGCTAACAGGATGGAACTTGGACAAATGTGTGGCAACATGGATGATTCCAAAATCCGTCCCCCACAAAACTACTTGAACCCGTCCCTTATTATTTGACTGTCCCTTTAGGTCAACCTACTCATTTTTTCTCTCTCTATGGGTCTTTTTCACGCAGAACGAAGCTCTAGCAGCAGTGAAATTACCTAGAGGAATCAGTAATGTTTAGCCCAAGTGCCTTCTCAGTTGTCTTTCTCACAGCACCGAATTCCCTGTGATAGCCGACGGAGGAGGCTTACCCATGGGAGACTAGTGTTGGACACAAAGGAGGAGGGAGTAATTAAGTAAAATGATAGTTGTTTGTTTGACTCTCGTTTTTAGTGGAAGGGTCACAAAGGCGCTAAACCAGTTTGTCGCTCTTGTCGAGAGGGCTGACCTCCGGGTCACGCTAGTATCCTCAAGCCCTACTGGAGGCCTCAAGATCTCGTTAATCAAACTCGTTTCAGCCCTCATGGTGGCATAGGATAGAATATTTCTAAGCCAGGCAGGACATGCACAGACCAAAGGGTTTAGGAAAAAGTACCATAATGATGTCATGAGAGAACTCCTTGTCAATCTTCGTGAAGGCCTAGCTGCCAGAGGGCGTAATTGCCTAAGCACTTAGATACCTATCAGTAAGGTAGCAACGGGATCTTATTCCAAAATAAGATTTCTAGAAGCAAAATGGATTTCCAATTTGTTTAAAGGAAATATTCTCTCCACGAATACCGCCTAGTAGACACGAAATCGGTAGTTCAAATGCATTGAGGAATTTACCGTTTGAATAAGGCGACATTTGGCATTGCTTCCTTTTTTGAGAGCATAGCCTAATTATTCCTTAACATATAAATCTGGCTGACCAGTAGACAACACAAACCGGGGTAACTAGTTACTATAAGGCGAAGGCTGACACACATCAGGCGTTTGTGACACTGAGGTACAGCAAGGTACTCCATCCAACAAAATAAGATTTTGACAGACTCTATTTGATTTACCCTTGAGCATCATAAATTCGAGGCCGTAGAAATTCGATTCTGGCCATTACCATTACCTTAACAACATTTGTTTTAATGGATGAGTTTGAAAAAGGAACAAAGAGAAGAATGAGCAAAACAATGTGATGGCTGGATAATCAGATTTCTTACTTAACGATTTAGTCGATTGGAAACTTATCGTGTAAATCTAAAAACTAAGGAGGCTTCCTGCCTCTTCTTTCCCTTCTTCCTACTTCTGCCACTAAAAAGGACGGCATTTTTTCATTAAAAAGTTGTTATCTTTTTAGTGAAAGAGCTACGCCAATTCAATCGCCGAGGTGCACATTTCTGCGGGAGGATGATCGATGTGGCCTGACGGAGGGAGCGCACATCTCCTCTGACAAGCGGAGCATGCAAGTGGCAAGCCTTCCACCTGTTTCAGTGGGAAGAGTAATCCTATTTTATTTTGATGCCCGGAAAATACACAACTCCATGTAGGTAGCGGTACGTGCATGAGATGACAGCACAGCTGTGGTAGGCAATCAAAACTCCACACACACACACACACACATCCACACCCACACTCCACGGTGAAGTAAAACCCTGTAGTAAAATTTAAACTGGTAGGGAAGGTACGTCTCTCGCGCTCCCGCGCTCCCTGTCGGAGGCTCATGCTCTGCTCGGCAAATGCTTTATTTACTTCAATAGGGTTAATTAAATTGCCGGTAGACATCACAGGCTGGGGCTGTCTGTCCCTCCAGTAGGAACTAAAACGGTCTCAAAGCATCCTCCCAAGAGCGCAGACACTGTTGATGGTAAAGCAATCCCTTGAAAGGTCAAAGGGTTAGGAAAAGCCTAGGACAAGTGCAAGAGGTCATACGAGAGGTGTGTAGGTAAATCGAATTCTCTCACTTTTACAGTAGGTAAACTATACCTAGCAGGGAGGGCTGGTCCCACGTTTGCCCCACACATTAGACGTTGGACACCATTCATCAAGATGGCAGGCTGTAATGCTAGTAGTTGTCACGATGGCATAGAGTAGACTTTCAATTTGGGCGCCCCACTCCTTTAGCACTGTACGGCGACGCGGATCCTCTTCGGCTCAGCAGTGGGACAGTCGGGTGATTGTCTGTCACTGCCGATCCTAGGGGCAGTAGTTACCACCCCACCCACCACTGCAGCCATTTCAACGATCGTCAAGACTATAAATTGTCAAGCTATTTACACCTGGTCCAGGCACAACCAATCTGACGTGAGACTGAATTAGGGGAGATCATTCATGGAAATTTGAGGCGCAATCAAGTTAAAAAATTGCTGTTCTATAGACAAGCCCTTCAAATGTCGAATGTACACCGTAGGTGGAAATCAAACGCTAAACTGTCAGGTACCTATCGTGATCCTTCCATTTGAATGTAGTCCTGGCTACTCCAGCGCAAGTCTACATGAGTTGGTCACGACTAAATCTGCCTCTTTCTAACGATTTGATAGTAAGCTCGGACAGGCTTCTAAAAAAGCATGAACATTTAAAAGTAACATATTTTTAAGCAAGGGATTCCCCTTTTAAATTGCAAAGCTAGAAAAGGAGGAGGTTAGTGTGCCTCCCATGGGAAAGTGGATTTTAAGTTCGCTTTTTTTTTCTTCCACTCTTCACTTCATAAATGGACAGATTCTCTGCCAGCCTATGGACTTCGCTTAACGGCTACGGTGACCCCAACTATTCCTAAGAAAAGAGTGATTAAGGTGAAATGGAAGGTTTGCCGTTCACCTCCATTTTCCAGTTCACCGTGGTGATAATGCGAGAACCCTGGCTTCTCACTGCGAAAGGAACATCTCCTTTTTCGGGTAAAGGGTCGCCTGAATTTGTGGCAAGTGCATTCACGTATGCAAAGATCCCACCTTACTTTATCGCCTTGTACGTCCTCGGTCTTGTTTGCCTTTGCGGAATAATTTGCCCCGAGAGTAGTTCAAGTAGCTTCGCCACCAAAAACGGGGAGTTGCAGTGATCGCTGGGCTGATGGGCAAATCGGAGCACTGCTTTTTTTTGCTGCAGATGTGAAAAAGATTTATTTGCGCTGTTCCGTTTATCTCTTCCAAAATACATGGTCTCCCCATTTTCTTAAAACCAAGCAATGCCAGGAATCTGCCCTGATTAAGTCGGTGAGGACTCTGAAGAAGTCATCGCTTAATTAGAAAAGGGGTTCCAGTACTACTTTTACAGAAAAAAATAAGGCAAGGTCGGAGCAAAAAGTGGAAGAAAGGAGGTTGTTTGCCTAATTGACGCCCAATTCTTTAGGCAAATGATGGACTTCATGACGTATGCTTTAAAGAAGTGCCAAGACAAATTGTCTAGTTGAGTAACTTTTAGGTCAACATTTTTTGGTTAGTTAATTCATTAATGAAACCACTTATAAATGCTGTTGGAACAATAAAAAATAATAATTCAATTACATGATTTAAAACAAACCTGCCTGCTTACAATCGTGTGAGATCTAAGCTTGATAGCCACTCGCCTCACAAAAGAACCGTTTTTGAAGGGGCACTAGTTTGAGTTTACTAAACTTATCTTTGCGGCCTGTGAACAATAAGTATCGGTGATCACCTCTAGCTCCTGTAATTGTTGGTGAGATAAAACATTAAACTCAAAATTGACCCTAAAACTGCTACTTCTGTAGGAGGTTTTGCGCTTAGGAATGGCCCATGAGTAAACTGAGGGACATTTTATGTCGTGAAGGGCACACAATGTTCAATAGTGGAAAAAATTGAAAGATACACCAAAAGTCGGTATCACTCGTTGCGATGGCAACCAAACATGAAGTTTTTCAAGTAGTCAGTTAATGCTGGCATCTGCAGAATCCTTCACTTCGCCGCTTAAAATTTACACAACCCCATTTTTATGGCAGCATTTATATTTTAAATCAATTTCACAAATCACTTTAGCAGCTTCGCATCCACGCAAAATAAAAGAGGGATTTTATATCCTTACTCCTCATTTCCCAGCACAATAACTAGCTTTCAATGTTAATCTCTATGTCGCACGTCAGATTTGATCAACAAAAATTGGTAAGATACAATTTTACGAGGCATTTGATAAGTTAGTACAAAAGATCTAGAAATTTCACATCTGCCGCCTCGGAGGACATTAAGCTATTTAATTAGTTGGTTCACTCACACCATGCCATCTGTGAGGGTGTTTTTATATCCTCACCGAAAACAAACTTTATGCTTGTGTCAACTCTATTGCAGCAGTTAAAAGATCCTCTACGCTGCGAAGCCGGTAGGATTCGTCAGGAATATCTTGCCGTTTTAACTGAGGGAAAGCGTAAATCACTCTTAATAGCGGCGCAAATGAATTCTCCGACGTGTTAAAATATAGCCGCGGAAAAAATTACGACCTGAGCAATCTTTGATGTCGCCTCACCAGACCATTCTCTCCAACTTGAATGATCACCCTTTCCGCACATCAGAATGCGATGCAATCACCTCCACAAGATGATAGCCTTTATCGAAGGAACCACTTATATCGATTCTATTTGCAAATGTAGAGCTACTTAACCTGATTTTGTTATTTCCGTGTGATGGCCTTCCTATGTTTACCGCCGAAGTTCTGACTGATCTCCCAATATACTTGAAAGGCTATTTCTGCAAGAGTTTCGAAGTAATTTCAACGGTTAGTAAACTGTAAACTGGAGGCTCTACTATGCCTCTAGTTCCCCTCCAACCTATCCACGGCGTAACAATAAGTCATTCCTCCACATTCTTATGCCTTCTTACGGTTCCAGGAAAGTTTCTGGGAGGCTACACCTTTTTGCCATAGTAGACAGGATATTTTAATGCCCCAAGTTTTGCAAAACAATCCACTTTTTTGGCTTGTGATAGATGGAGACGCTTTTTTTTAAACAGACACCGTAGTGTCTAGAAAATTCTCCAACTCAGTTACACTGGCTAGCTTTTAGCAACTGGGGTCGTCCCAGAGGCATAAAACCATATCACTGGAAGTCTAGTACCATTTTGAGTAGCCATTGTGTAATAAGCCATATCTACGTGGAAAGGCTTTATTGTTACCTAAGAAAAAGGTTGGAAAGCTATAAACGTGGCTAGAGGGCTACGCTGGTGTATGAAGTGAAGCCGAGACGGATAAAGGTGTCGATAAACTGAACACGGGTCCCTACCACCTCTCCACTTCAGTAAGTGGGAATTGGCGCCAGTCTCTAAACTCTACATTCGGTGATTTGACTACTGCCATCTATTCATAGGAAGGAGGGCCGTAGATATGGCTGGAGAGCTTCTCCGGTCCGTATGGAGCGACGCTAGCAGAGCTGTCTGAGGTACCCAGCTGGAGTTAACACGGGATCTCTTCTACCTCCTTACTAGCTAGATGGTACACAAACAGATTACTGAAGTGAGAATTGTGCAGGAAGAAGGAATCAACGTCAATCCCCGGGCTCTACAATTGATGGAGTTGAATAGACACAACTGAGAAGATTTCGAGTTGGTTGTCGTCAACTACTTCGAGGAATAAAACTTGAAGATCACGTATTTCGGATGAAAAGGAGGAATTGGGTAAGGCACATAGGCACACGGTTGCTTCGGAGTTTGCTTAGTTAAATAATTTATTTGAATTTGTAGACTCACCGACTTCGGCGCACGGGCAGAAGCAGAGACAGGGACATGCGGAGGACGTAATAACTTTTGGAGTAGGTTGTTTACTTCCTCCTCCCTTGATTGCCCTAGACTATGACATATGAGAGTTGTTATTTGTCTTACGATTACAAATAGACGGAGTAATTGGTTGGACATTTGGGGTAGACTCCACCACGTTGAGATGAGTCGAGCTGAGGGGAGAAAATTAGTTGAGCTACCTTTAGCTACTGGGGCAACTATTAAGCCCGATGCCTCTCATTTTTGCCATCGTAACAGAAAGAGATGAAAAAATATGGCTCTTGAGTATCATAAAGCCATACTCAAGTTAACAACTCACCCCCTGAGGCGCTGCAATAGGCCTAACACGAAGGCCATAACCTCTGAGGGAGGCGGAAGCGCTGGCTGTAGAAGGTTCTAGCAGTGGGAATGAGCCATGTCTGAGGCGTGAGGCAAAGAGAATACTTACTGCGGCAGAGAAGGTGAATAACTCCTTATATCTCCATTCATTCTCAAGAGAAGGACAGAGGAAGAGTTAGCAGGCTGCCTCCCTATGGGCATGGGATTGGTGTGAGTTGACCTCCACCCCCTGCAAAGCGCCTTTTTGGCTTCAACATTGACTAATGAGGCGTTTCGCCCTTACTCATATGCCTCTGATTAGTATATTGACAACCTGCACTAATGCCAATTTGGAAGGCAGTTTGGCAAGCCAATCTTCAAGCCTTTAACTTCCCCATCTTTTAGCTGCATTTACTACTATCCGTTGAAGAATTGAGAGCCTTCGCTACCAAGCTGAAGTTCATCTGGGACGGGGAGGGACAAGTTAAGGGATCATACAAGGCGGCGTTGGTCCTCACCTCGCATAGTTGGGACTGCAGATGTGGTGGGTCGTAGCCTTGCCCCTCATTTAGGGGCTGTAGGTAGGCCTTAGCTGACCCAGTCATTCTGGTAACTATTAGTACGGTCCAGTCCAAATTCTATCTCTTCCCTTTGAAGCGCCTTTTAAAATGAGCAGTCTGTAATTTTACCAGTATGCCAGCGAGGCAAAATACAGTCTTCCGACAGGGGAACTTTTTTTGGGGGTGGGGAAGAGAAAGTGGAAAACAAAGCGGTCTGAGGGAATGCCTAATGCAGTATGGGTCGCCTCTAGCACGCAAGGGACTGTGTCCACCGTTTGATAGAGCCTACTCCCTCTCTCCCTCTCACCACCTCAGGCACATTTTGGTGATAAACCCGGTGGATGTTGCCCCTCCATCAATCCTGCCCCACCAAATGTAAATAGATTAATGCTGCCAGCCTGTTTGAATGGAAGTTTTGCTGCACACTTCCATGCAATCCATTCCGTGGCCTGAGCACCACGCCACTGACATCAGAAGTCCTGTCAGATCATCACCAGTCTGAAGACCCGCAGAAAGTCGGTGGTGCACCATCTCCCGCATTCAAGATGCTGAGTTGCTTTCGTTATGATGAGGACCCGTGGAGTCTGTATAGCGTGACTGCGTAGAGCCCACGCCTTGTCATCACAAGTTGACCTGCCTGCTGCCCACAATGATCTGTCCAAGCGGCGGCTGGCTCTACCGCCACTGAGGGCTCAAGGCAACCCAAAAGATAGATCAACATCAGCAAACTAAACAAGACAAAAGCGGATCACGGTACTTAAGAGACCAATTAGGTAAGCAGAAAGGCGGGCAAATATTGATGCTCTTCTCCTACTGTTTTGTGCTTGAGTTACAGTGAGGGCTAAATGAGGATCCTCAAAGTTGCTAGAAGCCGACGGAGCCAAGGTGCGTGAATAGTTTCACTCCACATCCTACATTCCAAGCACCAGACACTGTTCGTTAAGATGGCAGACTGCCTCCATAGAATCGTGTGTGGATGCTTTAGTCTTCCAGGGCTGTGTGTTGAAGAAAACCCTCATCAGCTCAGTAGTAAGAAAGTCAGGTAATGTAAATCTCGTATGTCCATCTGCCAGCGACGACCTCGTCCACGGTAGCCTTTAGCACGACACCGCGACAAGGAGTTGGTTTGACTTGAAAGCTTCTTATGGTTCCATCACTGTCTACGCCTTTTCTACATCTCTCCTGAATCAACTATCAATGCCCTCCGAATCAAGATGGGGGCTCCGTGCACGTCACTACTCGTGGTGCTGGATACCACCTCCTACTTCCAAACCAGTACTCAGATAGGATTTATCATTTTAAAGCTAAAATAAATTCATACATCAAAGTTAACCACGACTGAAGGAAGATTTATCTTCCTGATGTCAAAAAATTTTGTACGAAATTATTTAACACCTTATCCGCTTCTTTTAAGGAAGATGTGAGTGGTAACTTCCAAGTTCTTTGTACCCACTTTTCCACCAAGTCCGACTCCCTTTTTTCTCCCTTTTAATCTTTAATGTGATCCGACTCGCACCAGACGAGGAGGGAGACTTTTATGCTCCCCACTTGTACACACAAAAGGAGGACTTGGAGCTGTAGGTCAAAAAAGCAGCAACCGTGTTAATTAGGCTCGCTAATCTGATCCAACGCACATGACATGTAAATTGAATTTACAGAGGTCACGTCTGTGCGTTTCAGGGTGTGTTGACCCAACCCAAAGAGAATGATGAACTAGCTATGTGAGTCATCCCCTCCATCCGGAATTCTGATCTCATGTGTAGGGTATGAAGTGATTCTTCCTCTCCGCTCTTTCCAAAGGTATGAAGGCAAAGTTGGAAGTGAGGTACACCAGGTCTGTTACAGCTAATAAACCTAGGCCTGCACCATGCGTGGCTTTCTTATCCTTCAAATAACTATTTTGACATGTTAACTTCCTTAAAATAATACTATGCCCATCAGGATGATGAAACCAGCTTTTTGCATCAATCCGTTTAAAGAATTCAGCGAGAATAGTTCCGCTTGCATCCTTGCCTTGTCACTTAGCGTATGGTGAGAACAGTAAATTTGCCCCTCGCAATTCATCTTTCTCTCTATCGTACTGCTGACTCATTTCAGAGATTAAAATCAAACGTTAGAATAAAATTTTCTCTTTGTGTAATTTTTGGCCTGCTATTTGCACCTTTGCGGGACTGAAGTTTTATTGGTGTGGTGATGTTTCGAACCTTCCGCACTGTCTAGTCGGCTTGGGAGAGTAAAAAGTTACTTATGCCTTTTATTATAGAAACTCTCTAAAGAGTAGGGTGTTAAAACATTGGAAATGTAAATTTAAAATTGTTGACAATAAAATATTCTTAATGTGGACGGTGTCTGGGGTGATAGACTAGTGAATAGATATCTTTTTAACCACTTCAATTTAGCCATTTTTAGATGTGCTTGGCATCGAAAAAAGAAAAAACTGCTGCATTATTACAATCTTTTTATCCACTATCCGCCCTGGTTGCTCAAATACTTAAGACTCTGTTTTTGCACTTCAGTTGTCAGGAGCCCTTCAGTACCCCTGTGCCTCGCTCCTAACCCAGGACGCTACAACAAGTGCGCTTGATTACAAAGAATTCTATCTTTATCTTGCCCCCATGCAGGGCTGGATGATGTCCAATTTCGGCTGAAACGCATGCACATCCAAATCAAAAATTTTGTTCCAACTTTACCTTGGGTGAAAACGATAATAAACCGGTAGGGGTCACATGTCACCCTTTTTTAGGAAAAATTATGAAGGAAAGTCATTCCAAGGTAGCAAATTAGTTTGATGATAAGTATTTAAAAGTCTGTGGCTTAAAAAACTAAAAAACATGGAGAATCAAAGTCTTTGGAAAACTGATTCAAAAAAGTGTCTACCAATGCTAGATTTAAGCGTACAAAATAACTACAATCACAAATTTTTCAAATGCGCACTGACAAAACTTTCATTTTTACGGAAAAGAGATACGTTTGTTTAACTGCATTTGATGGCAGAGCGGCTGCTTAAAATCAGAGAGCACACGGCTTATTGGCGTTGAAAAGTGGATCATCGAAGGTGGGCTCCTGGGAAATCTGAACAAGCCTCTTCAAATCATTAAAATGCCGATGAAAGATAACTAGACACAGTTGCTCTACCTCCTACATAGTTCTATGCTTTTCCAAGGGTAAAGGAAATAACAAGGTTCCAGGTGCCTTACAAGGCTTCGAAGTGTTTTTGTGCAGGAGTGGGGATTTTCATAAAAATTGGGATAAGCTTTTCTGTTTGTAACAAAGCTGTCGTCACCATAAAGGAGAATAGGTAAGCTTCTTGTGGGATTGTTTTTCAATTATAAATATTTTAACGGTTTGAAGTGGCTATTTCGAACGGCTTTCGCTAGTCGAAAAACGTGCATTGTCGTGCTACTGAAGTATTTAAGTAGATGAGTCTGTTCAAGCAGACTAGATTATTGCAAACATTTTCAGTTATAATTTCAACATATAACATGTGATAATACATCTGACATCTCCACAATGTCATGTAGTCTTTGGAAGAGAATCTAGGCATCGGCAAAAAGTACGCAATATCCAGTACTGCATGGAACCTCTCCACCAGGATACAAACTGGCATCAAATTCCGCTTCTGGCCTGCTCCCAACCACCTATGGTCTCATCACACTTTTATTTTCTGATTGTCTTTTCGATTCCCCATGTGGCTGTCCCTATAGAAAAGTGATAGCTACTACTTGGAGGCTCAATCAAGATCAGCAAGGAGGCACAGGAGATGATGGTAATGATGATGCGGCGAAACAGCTTCTCCTTCCCATACTAAAGTCCTTCCCATTAAGTCTTTTGACAAGTCAACCCTTGCAGCTTTATGCATGGAGTGAGGTTGTGTGTTTTGCTGCTCTGTGAGAGTAGAACCTCCCTCCCATTGGCTGATTGAACAATATAGTCTGATTTGACACTTTTGTGCAGCATCAAATAGATGGAACTCGATCGTGAGAAGTATATGTAGGTGAAATATCACATAATACTTCTGCTGTCACTACGACCTTCCTCCTTCCCTAAATAGGGTAGTCAACAAATTGCCATCGCTCACATCAAGCACCTCAGAGAAGCTGCGTCGGTTTCGCTAACTGCTTTTAGCAATAGACGTACGCAAATAGTTGTCAGTGAGAAAAAAGTCTCTCAACATCACCGCTGTAGCTACACTTCTTGAAGTCCTTTCTTCCTCACAGTATTTTGTCCTACTACCATGCACGTCACCCTCTTTACACCCTACATTGCAACAAATTTGGTGCTAGGTTTACCTCTGCTACTTAACAAGCGAGTTAGCCTCGTTGGTTAAACAAAAATTAAGCAGATAGGTGGATGGAAAGGAAAAGGGTAGTCGTAAATGGAGTGAAAAGAAGGACGGACGGATAGATGGATGCATTGGTGAATGGATACGAAATGGACGGAGTGATGGATGGATAAATGAATGCATCGATTGATGGATGGACGCATGGATATAGAATAAATAGAAAAATAGATAACTGGACATAGAATGGATGGTAGAGGATAGACAGGTGTAGAATGGGGGATGGATTACTAAAAGAGGAAGAGGAATACAGGATGAATAAACAGATAGATGGATGGTTGGATAAATGGATGGATGGATACAGGGTAGGCGCACTAATATAGTATGGATAGAATGATGGACGGATATGTGTAGAAGATGGGGTGAATGAAAATAGGACGGATAGAAGGATGGATGCATTAGTGAATGGACAGAGGATGAATAGAGGAATAAATGGATACATAATGGGCATAGAACAGATGGGTCGATAGGCGGGTAAATATATAAATGGATGGATAGAGGCATAAATGAATGGATGAATGGGGAAATGGATGAAAAAAATATATGGATGGATAGATAGATGGATGGATGGATGGATGGATAGATGGGTGGGTGGATGGATGGATGGATGGATGGATGGATGGATGGATGGATGGATGGATGGATGGATGGATGGATGGATGGATGGATGGATGGACACGGGATGGATGGATGGATGGACACGGGATGGATGGATGGATGGATGGACACGGGATGGATGGATGGATGGATGGATGGATGGATGGATGGACACGGGATGGATGGATGGATGGACACGGGATGGATGGATGGATGGATGGACACGGGATGGATGGATGGATGGATGGATGGATGGACACGGGATGGATGGATGGATGGACACGGGAT